>JAJLSS010000020.1:0-214742 GCA_030567755.1 Nakazawaea pomicola | reverse complement strand
ATTGAAAAACATAGCTTACTTGATGCTACCACCCAGACTCAAAACGATTAGTTTGCATGATTTTGTCGACGGATCCTGTCGGCTTGATACTTTACTCTTTCCGGATGTCGTTGATAGTGTCAAGGTCTCAATGCCAGATGATGTTTACTTTCCACATTCAGAGCTGCGGCTTGATTGCGAAGAGATGAAATTTTCTGTTCGTCCACACCGTAATTACCACTTTCACTTACAAAGTCAACTTCGTAACCGGCATTGGTGAATACATGCCAAGGATGAGCCAGTTCCCCAAAGAACAATCCAGTTTTGGAACCATCATCATAGAATTTGACGTAAGTCGAGGTGATTGCGATAACTACTTTCTTTGGTAATGCCATTGTTAATTGATTCTTAAAAATTATTGTTGTTGTTGTGTTGTTGTTGTTGTTGAAGTTGATGTTGACTTAATTCTGGAAAGTGAGGCAGATATGCTCCAATTTATATATAATCATCTGTGGGGTACTTAACCTTGACAGATTTCTAATCAGCAGCCGTTTCACTTGAAATTGACTTCAATTGAACCGAGCCGTTGAAGCTGATTAAGCTTTTTTGACTCCTTTCTGGAAAGGTTCAGCTCTTTGCTATTTGATCTTTGCTGTTTTTTCAAAGTGCCTCAGCCGTTTGTTTCCAGATTACTGAGACAGGCAAGCTGACTAAAAAAAGGGCTGACTAAAAAACAGAGACTTTGTCGTAGACAAACACTTACAGTATTGGCTCAAGTTGTAAAACTCGGCATGCCATCATTCACAGAACGTAGTTCTCGGTTTTTTTATATCAAGACTGAGGTACTGCTAATTTGATACATCATCAATTTCTATAAAGAGGAATTCAGAAATACTGATGTGTGAATTTGGACTTTGCAAATCAATGTGAAAGCACAAAACGTGAGACACACTTATTTTGAAACAGAACAAAGCTTCTGGAACTCGCTCGCCCAAGTTTACTTATTCAATTTCAAGGCCGAGCCATTTTCAAGAGAAGCTCATCCTTGTCATCCAGAATAAAAGGGAAGAAGGCATTATACCGAGTGAGTTATCCTTTGGGGAAGAGACAAGAGAAGAGTCACGGAAAGTGAAAAAAAATCAAAAAAAAAACAGAGAAAAAGATTAAATCGATGAGATTAAGCATGTTTACGAAAGGTGCATCGGATTACGGGCGTATACCAAATGGATCAGCTAGAGCAACAAGAAATACCGCATAGAGGGCTGATAGATCACAAGAACTTGAGTCTCATAACGTCAGCTTCAGAAAAGATTTCCAATTTTAACGACGGCCAGAATGTCAAGAAAAGGAGTAAAACAGGTTGTATGACGTGCAAGATCCGTAAGAAGAGATGTGACGAGATCAGACCTGTATGCACTGACTGTTCGAGGTTGAAAAGACAGTGTGTATGGATAACCCTGGGCATGACACTGCAGGAGATCAAAGAGTTGAAGAAGAAGGTGGAACTAGTTGAGGAAGACAGTAAGACTCGAAAGAGAAGAAAGAAGAGTCAAGATACGAGTAGTGAGGAAGAGCGTCGTCAGTCTCTTGACGAGGGGACCAATAGCGGCATCCATCTGTCTCACTTGGAGAATGAGGTCTGCCAGAGAGGCAATAATTTTAGCAGCGATTTCAATAACGCCGGGCCCATAAACACAAATCACAACAACAACAACACTATTCATAATAACAACAAAAAATTAGTTTCATTATCGCCGTTCTCCCTTTCACCGTTTTTGACAAACTTGGAAAGCTATCTCGACGAATATTCTCAACCTAACCAGATTGAAGAATTGGATCTTAACACAGACACAAATAACGAACCAGTACTATATTATACGCCCTCGATCAATGCGGATTTGATCAATAGCTTGACCCCAAGCGGGATGCAGTTATACGATTATTTCAGAACCAAGCTCGGTGCGATGATCTCCATCGTTCCATATGAAGAGAACTTGTATTTGAAAACTTTTTTACCGATGCTGCATCAGAATATAGGTGTGCTTTATGCGATTTTGCTGTGGTCTAGTTTCCACTTGAATGACATCAAAGAGGGTAAAAATTATATGGACAAGAGTGTAAAGATGCTTGAGAATAGCAAGTCTGAGGCGCTCGGGAATGATGATCTGGTCAATATGCGAATTGCAAATTATTTGATTCTTTGTGGTGCAGAGATCTGTCGAGGTGATGTCAGCAATTGGTCAAAATTTTTGACAGAATGTTCCAAAATTATCAAGATGAAAGGGATTAGAAATTTCAGTGATTCCAAAACTAGACATTGGCTCGTTACCAATTTTGCATATCATGACATTATGACCAGTTCTATTATCGAGCGTGGAATTCAATTCCCGCTTGAAGATTATAATTACATCATCAATTTGAACAAGTTTGGATTAGATCCGTTGCATGGTTTATCCAGACCTTTGTTCCAATTGATTGGAGAGATAAGCAATTTTGCCATGACATTTAACAAGATGTTACAACTCACATGTAACACATTATCGGACAGCTCATATAGAAATCGATATGAGTTATTACAACAGATCAACACCACACTGAGAAAATTAGACGAAGAGATCGACACGGCAAAACCAAACCTCAAAGACCTTTACAAACTTTCATCAAACGACATAGAACTCCAATTGACCCTTTTCGAAAGCTTTCAAATAACAGCCAAACTACATCTCCGACAATCGATTTGGAAATTGAACCCGAAATGTTTGGAGACACAATTTTTATGCATTGAATTGCTCCGTTGTTTGGATATCGTACTTGATACCAACGTTGAGAGCTCTTTGGTGTTTCCCTTGTTCATCTTGGGGATCAATTTGAGTGATGGTAGAGATCGAGAATTGATCTTGTATAAGATCGATGAATTTCATAAGAGGTACAAGTATGGGAATATCTCGAGGATGAAGCATGTTATGGAGACGGTTTGGAAACTTAATGAGAATGGTGAGAAGTGTATTGATTGGTATGGGATCGTTAAAGATTTGGGTTGGGAGTTGAGTTTTGCATAGTTGAGCTCATATGTATCACAGATTTTGAAATGCTTGATAAATAATAATGATAATAATAAATAATAATAATAATAATAATAAAAAAAGACTATGTACTATGTAAATATATATATATATATATACGTATGTGTTCGTTAAATAATTGTTTCGTTATAAAGGCGGGAAGAGTTAAACAGATGGTGATGGCGAAGACGACAATGACCTCAGTTGTTGCTTTTGTTTAAAATTATCAATGACAAATTTCAAACCTTCCCTAGACTTTGCCAAATTCTCACCAAATCTCTTATGTGACCAGTTCTCAATCCTGTCCTTCAACGAGGCCACATGAAATCCTGAACTGAACTTGACGAAACTCTTACTGATCATCCTATGATCTTCATCGTACTCAAACTTATTATACTCCTCAATCCTAATGATCTTGGTATGGTCAAGATTCCTCGTATATGTCATCATCACATTCCCAACCGGGTCAATCTTGGTCTTTTCCACAATCCAAGTCTGGTTTATCTTCCCCAAAAATGGTGATAAAAATGAAGGCAATCGGCCCTTTTTGCAAATCAATTTTGTTTGTAATAACTGGCCCTGAGGTGTTATCTCGGTATTGATCACATCTATGCTTAATACGTGGGAGGCATATGGATTAGGGTAGCGGTTGAGGTACAGCCTGGAGACTGTACCGAAAGAGTGGTCTTCGTATTGATGATGGGCTTTGTACCATAGAACCATTCTGTCTAAGTCTATTGATTCAGTTATTATTATGATAGATCACTTGATGATAAATATCTTAATTCAATTTTTTTTTTTTTTTCCTCCCTTCGCTTTCACAAGAAAAGAGAAAGCGAATTTTTTTTGTATCGTCATCATCGCTTTTTTGCTTGTTCGCATTCTGGCAAATTACAATTGTGGAGATTGTAAGAGGAACATACAAGAAGGCGCAAGATAAGTTGGATTGGTGTTGTAAGCTATTTGGATACGTAGATATAAATCACAGCCTTAAAAAATCATGAAGATCCATCTCATCCGACTCTTCTTCAGCTTCTTCGGTAGTTCCAACATCACTTGTCAGCATTGTAAAATTCCTACTAGTCATACTCGACGAACTATCTTCCTCCACCATCTCCACATCACCCATCCGTTTCACCCAAGGCTTTTCTCTGATGAAGAATACAGCACTTTGTACTAACCCATCAGACAGTTGAAACCATACCACTAGATAATATAATACGATAGGAGTCTCATGCATGGCGTACCTGTAACATTGTGCTACCATTGGCAAGAGCCAAACGAATTTATAACAAATTGGATAGATGAAGATGTATTTCAAATTGCTCAAGATCTGTAACCTTCTTGCATTAAAATCGCTAATATTTCCTCTTATCAATTCTCTTTTGATTGTATATTCTGGTGGTGACTGTTCAAGATTTGCACTTTGCTGCCGTTGGTGCTGATGTTGTTCCTGCAGTTGCAATTGTGATTTATCTCGGTGATGAATTTTGAATTTCTTGAAAACTTTCGGGTACTTAATCTTATCACCTAATCGTCCTTTCTGCAACATTTTCAAATGTGTATATTGTCTTGAGATATAGATGTAGATTGATATGTAAACTGTCAAGACAGCCAGTATGGTAAAATATCGTATAGCCCATGATGAAAGTAGACGGATGTAGAGTGGTTTAATTGGGATGTAACAAAAACTGAGATAGTTTTTAAACGAGGTGTCGATGAACACTAAGCAGTTCAATATCAAAGGGATTGTCACTATTAGTGCAATGATTAAAATTCTGAACGGGTACAAACCACTTTCTCTGTTTATCGGTTGTCTTGACACTGGATGGAAAATCAACAAAGCAGCGTGTGTTGCCATTGCAAGTGCTATCAAATCGTTCATCACAAACGAATAGTTGACCATAAAGCCGACGAAATTACAAAAACTGGAAGAATCATCTATCAAGTATTTTGATTGGGATTGATTTCTCACCACTGCTGAGATGCTAAACCACGGATAAATGAATAGCATTATAGATCTTATTAGATCACTTATCAATATCATCAATATCATCAAATGTCTAAATTTCTTCTTCGCTATTGCATAGTGTCTATTATTGTTGTAGTAGAATTGTCTGTAATAAAAGCATAAGGAAATGCAACATGCCAAGAGGGATACAAAGGCAGGTATCAATTGACAGATGTCCAGGATGATGAAGTTGTGATAGTCTAGGTTTTTGAATGAAGCCAACCTTATCATCTGGTTGGGGGATACATATTAACTTGTTTGGTTATTTTTGTTGTGTGTATGAGTGGATCCAGCAGAGTATAAATATCTTTATCTTGCACCCTTTGAAGCTTCCTTGCTAGAATTTTTACCCCAATAAAAATAAATAAATGTTGTTGTTGTTGTTGTTGAGCAAGCGCAGTGGGCCGGGTTTAATTCGGGTATTTTTATCGAACATTGGCATCAACAACGTAAACAACGTAAACAATAGCTGGCAATGACGGCTATTTTAGTCTGATGATTACGTCAAGAAGTGCCTATATTAGATCACTTTCTACAATAAGGAGAACTAGTGCGAATTAGAGAAAGATGGATAGAAAAAAATACAGTACAAGTGTAACCTTAAAGCGAACCATTGTTTTAGTGGAAGAATTATTAAAACATAGATTATTGAAAAGGTCGTTATCTCTTATTAATCTCCTTCTGGCCATTTTTGCTTATTATTGATCTTTTGAAATACCCCAATATAAGCTGGTATATCCAGAAGTGTATATGTAATATGTATGTCTTTATTAACAAGAAGAGAATCAAGTTTTGAAAATTTTTTTTTATAATACTCATGGACTGTCATTAGCTTGTATGACGTGTAAGTAAGTAGATAGATGCTTAGGACAGTATTTTTGTATTAGGGTTTTATTATAGTCACAGTAGACATTAACAAAGGCCCAATTATACATGGACATGACGAAGACTATTACTTTTGTAACAGGAAATGCCAATAAGCTTAAAGAGGTCCTTGCTATACTTTCAGATGGGTCCGATACAACAACCATAGGCGAATACAGCATAACCAATTCCAAAATTGATCTCGATGAGATTCAAGGTACCATTGATGAAGTTACAATTCACAAGACTAAGCAAGCTGCTCAAATTGTATGTATCTTTGATTTCCAAAAGCCAGTTGTTCATAATATTAACAAATCGGACATAGGTCAATGGCCCAGTAATGGGGGAAGATACATGTTTAGGCTTCACTCTGTTGAAAAACTTGCCAGGTCCTTATATCAAATGGTTTCTCGGCTCAATTGGTCTAGATGGGTTGGTCAAATTACTCCATGGTTTTGAAGACAAATCGGCCAGTGCAATTTGTACTTTTGGGTATTGTGAAGGGCCAGGTAAAGAAGTCTTGCTCTTCCAAGGGATTACCAAAGGTAGTATTGTCGATTCTAGAGGGCCAACCACTTTTGGGTGGGATAGTGTATTTGAGCCAGAAGGTTTTGAAAAGACCTACGCGGAATTGGACAAGTCAACCAAGAATTCTATCAGTCATAGATACAGAGCATTATACAAGTTGAAACAATATTTACTAAATGGACAAGTTTGAAACTTTTCATTCACCTTCAATTGTCATTTTCATCACCTTCATCTTCTTCTTCTTCTTCGCTAGTGGTATAAGCATCAAGCTCGTTAGAGACCCCCTCAGGGTGGTCTTCTAACCATTTAGCAACCCACTGAGAAACACGTTCAACGTTAGAATCCATCATATCCACATCTTCACTGTGTAATTCGATTACAATATTGGCATCGTAACTTTCCTTTGCATCTTGCACTATCACTTCCATTATCTCAACATCCAAATTTTCTTGTATTTTATTGTCCTTGTAACCTCTTTTCAGCAATCTGTCGTATAAGATTTGGTTATCGCATCTCAACACAATAACTAAATCTATCAATCTCTCTGGAAATATGTCACATACATGCCAATCCACAACAACACCACCTTTCTCCAAGTCTGGTTCTATCTGGTCTAATAATTTGTCGTCGTCTACAATATTTGTATCTCTTCCCTCATCAAATCCATCAAAACAATTGAGATCCTTCAGTACTTCACTTATTTGAAAATTTCTCAATTTTGGGAAATGATCACACAACAGTTTTGAATGAGAAGTTTTACCACATCCCGGTGTGCCTGTTATTATTATATTTGGTAATAATCTTTTACTCATCTTGATTTATACTCGAGTTTTTAGCATAAAAGTTGAAATATTGCAAATTTTTTAGAAATAAATGTTTGGAGTAGAGAAAAAAATAGATTGAACAAAATCCAACTTGTGTTAGACCAGACATTCACCAAACAACAATAATGAGCAACTGGCTGACAGCAGTGTCTGCCGACCTTAATGGGAATGCGGATAAGATTGATAACAACTTTCCAATATTGGGACAGCAACAGCTGCTGCTGCTGCTGTTATCACAACAACAACAACACCAACAACAACCAACTACTTCATCACCGCAAATACAGCATCCAACAACCAACACACCGAATCAATTCTTGCCTCCAGGTTTAGCGCCATCATCATCAAGACTGAATACCCCAATGACGATACCTACCAATCCTGCGCCAATCATGGCTCCTCAAAATTCTATAGACGAAGACCAAATTCCTGATATCGATAGATTTGGATTGAACGGATTGTTGAACACAATAAGGATGGAGAACACAGAGCAAACAAAATTCACAATAGGTACCGATTTGAATATGCTAGGTTTGAATTTTTTGGAGACCGAAAAGTTATCGACCAAATTTGAGACACCATGGCCCGAGATAATAAGAACAGAGGTTGAGCCAGCTTTTGATTATGATGAAGAAATCAAAAATATAGAGTCGATGCCATTGACCGAGGATAAATTCAAATCATTGACAGATGAAACTTTGTTTTTTATCTTCTACACAAGGCCAAACCATTATTTACAAGAATATGCATCGAAGCAGTTGAACAACCGTAATTGGAGGTTTCACAAGGATTTACAACTATGGTTGACAAAGGATTCTAATGTTGAACCTATTCAACAAAATAATCAAAGTGAAAGAGGTATATACATTTTCTTTGATCCAAATAGTTGGGAAAAGGTCAAAAAGGAGTTTGTCTTGCAATATCTGTCGTTACATCAAGTCATTTAGAATGTATATGTCAAATCTTTCCGTTTGTATCACCATCGTGTCAGTAAAGTCGTGTAATGTCTGTTTTGTTTTTCCGTGTGTCTTGAAAATTACCAAAAAAAAAAAAATCTTCAAAAATTTCAAGGAAAACTTGTTCATCGAGCTTCGGATTGATCCCATATAGAATAGATTTATCACAAGATGCTCGCACTCAGGCTGATAAGTAAGGTGGCGTTGCCTACTTCTAAGAGATATGTCTCGTTTGCTTTTGTTGCTGCCAAACCAATGTTCTCCATCATACCACAATACCAACCACAATTCATAACTCCTCCACCACCTAAAATCTCATTATCAACGATATATCAAGAGTCAATGACAATACCTAGCATAAGTGAATTGATCACTGGTCAGCCACCGGTAGTGCTGAGGATTGAGCCGGAGGCACAACCAGTTGAGACAATACAGATGGACTCAGTAAAGAGAAAGAGAAAGAAGATGATGAAGAAGCATAAATTGAGAAAGAGAAGAAAAGCACAGAGGGCTTTGAAGATCAGATTGAAGAGATGATTGGAGCAGAGAGTTTCCCCATGTACATATTACAGCCTTATATTTCCAAGTTCAGAACGATTTATTGCGAGCCAAAGCTGTAATTTAAGAAAATAATTGTATTGATAAATAACAAACCTTCTGGAGAGAGAGAACTGAATGTTGTTGATAAAAAAAGCAAAACAAACCCCTTTAACTATAAAAAAACATCCCATGATAATATACATATCACCTACAAAATCGAGCTCATGATGAAACTTCTGATGTAATAAACAAACACCAATGCGATGAGCAACAAAGATAAGTAATAACCATAGACAGCGGCTTTGTATGCCAATTTAGCTTTCAATCTTTGAATATTGTGTGTTTCAATCTCTTTGACACAGACCGCGTTCTGTTCAAAGATATACTTACCCTCTTCTATTATATCTTGTTTTTGCTCTTCCGTCAAATCGTTTCTCGTATTTAACTCGTAATTTCTTTTGTACACTATCCTCAAACTCTCTTCATCTTCGACCTTGTCAAATCTGAAGAAATTTGTTCCTTGTAACAAGATCTCCTCGTGAGATAAGTTTCCAACTTGTGGGAACATACCGGTGGCCTTGGCCAACTTGGAACGGAAAATCTTACCGCCAGCGAATAAAGCCAAGTACATCACGTGCATGTATGACAAAAGCAAGTAGGGTTTTTCCAGTGTCACCTTTTTGATATGTTCGGTGAACAGAATTTGATCTGGCAAGATTGGTGTCAAGAATTTGGAGTCGTCATTTTTGTAGAAGAACAACAAGTCTTGATAAAGCAGTTCCTTTCTCAGTATAGCTGGATGATATATCTTTTTTAATAATGGAGCCCATTCACTATCTGGGTTGTTAAATTCCCTTTCAAGACTGAATTCGATTGCTGAAAATATGTGGTAGTATAACTGAATACCTTGTCTGTATATTTTGTAATCCCTTAACAGTAAGGCAAATTTCAAAGTCATCATCTTATCTATCTTGTTATGCAGTGATCTTGTCTCCAAATTTATTCTGTTTCCCAAGGCACCTAAATCCGTCTTCAATGGTAATATCTCATGTTGTGTGAATTTTACTTGTGTTGACTTTGCAGCAGGCATCTTCAATGATGAAGCGGCAAGTCCTAACGTTGGAAGTTGTTCAGTAGCTGACATCTTGAGATCTTGTAGTTCTTTGTCTTGATATTCGTTATCTTCTTTGAAGGAAACACGCTTTATATGGGGATGAGTACTTGGTTTTATAGGGAAACAGCCACAAGTGGGAAAAAAAAATAAAAAAGAGAGATGTCGATATGTCCGATGAAGTACTGAAATTCTGTAAGAGTTTGCAGCGCACAGAAGGCGATAGACCTTACACGTTTTCAGTACGCCGAAAAGGGGCTGTCGGTTTCTCGCTGTGCTCCCCTTATTTTTTGATCTGCAATCGTGCTTTAAGGTTTTGACATTTTTCGTTGTTTATCGGACTCTTTGAAGAATCAACTGGAGACTTGTATTACCCTTGTGATATCGGTCATAAACGCGCTACATAAAAGTCTTATTACAATTGATGTTTGATACGCGTTTCCCATGTCATATAGCAGATGGTATTTGACACGAAATGCTAAATTGAGGTTGTGTAATATCATAGAACGTATAATAACAAAGTACACAAAACAGATTTAAGTCCAAGGTCTTTATTACCTTTGGATCCAACTGTTTATGGTCTTGAGGTCATTTTGTTTCCTATTTTATATGATTGCTCTGATTCAAAAGCGGTTTATCTCTGGAGAATTGCGATTATAACAGAACCTTCGGACAATCTTCCAGTCATACCAGTTTCCGACTCTTATCAGTGTGATACCCCAATTGGTGTGGGGACTGGGATGAACTGGTTTTTTGCTTGGTCGTGCTCTTAGAATAATTTCTACTTAAATCCGCGCTTACTATTGCCATTGCAATATATCTCAAATTTCCTCCCATGGACTCCAGAGCTACCCTGCACAAATCGGGGTCGAGTCACTCGACACTTGTATGGTTTTTATAGATCTCCCTACACCCAATACCGAAGATTCCATGACTGTTATATAAAAAAATATGGTGTACAATCTATTATCACATACGACAATTAGGGGGACACAATAAACAACCACTTTCTGTTTCACAGCACTCTATTAAAACGATCCTTCAAATAAACGCTACTCTCAAGACAAAATGACTTGTTGTAGACAGAGCTAGTCAAAAAACTGCCCAATTTCCCTGAAAAATTGTTATATCCAACACACAAAGGTCACCTAAGTAGTTAAACCAATTACTCAGCTTTGAATACAACAGGCAAAGCAAACAATAGAACATGCACACATCTGTCTATAGTGCCGACTAGTTGTTGTTTAACTCCACCTACACAGTGATCACTGTTTCAGCTCTTTTGATCTATCTGAAAAGATAACCGCATACAAATATTTTCTCATGTAAACGGTCCATGGCTTGCAAATTTAGTGCGACAAAGAAACCCTTGAGTATATCTCACCGGTTCTATTCCCATCAGATCATGATCAAAACTGTTGCCAAAACTTTGTGTTTTAGAAGCTCGTACACAACTTTCGTACGTATGCTGACGGACTGGACTGACTGTGAATAACCGAAACGACTCAGAAAAATCAAGAAAACCAAAAAAAATCCAAGAAAAAAAGTAGAGAATCCAAAGAAAAAATATAGAGACAAAGTGATTACTTTGAGTTAACGAGCATCACATCCCATCAATCATGTCAGGTATTGCCTCTTCAACAAGTTGGACTTCATTTTTAAAATCGATAGCCTCATACAACGGAGACTTGTCTTCATTGACGGCTCCTCCATTCATTTTATCACCTACTTCTTTAACAGAGTACTCTGAATATTGGGCTGAGCACCAAGATTTATTAATCGCAGCAAATTTAATCGGTAATGGCCAACCATCTAAAAACGAAGACATCTTAATCGAAAGACTGTTGGCAGTCACCAAATGGTTCATATCCACTTTAAGATCACAGTATTGCTCTAGAAATGAAAGTATGGGTAGTGAAAAGAAGCCGTTGAACCCATTCTTGGGTGAATTGTTTGTGGGTAAATGGGAAGGCGATGATGTCACTGGAGAAACGGTCTTGGTTAGTGAGCAAGTCTCACATCATCCACCAGTGACTGCATACGCTATTATCAATGATAAAAACAAGACTTTGTTACAAGGCTACAACGGTGTCAAGGCCTCATTCTCGACTACGACTTTGAATGTTAAACAGTACGGACATGCTTTATTGACATATGAAAATTTGAACGAGTCGTATGTTGTCACCTTGCCTCCATTACACATAGAGGGTATCATAGTTGCTAACCCATTTGTTGAATTAGATGGTAAAACCTATATCCAGAGTTCTGCTGGACCACTTGTTGTCGTTGAATATTCCGGAAGAGGTTATTTCAGCGGTAAGAAGAACACTTTCAAAGCTAGAGTCTTCAAAGATAAAGCTTCATCAGCAAAGAAAGAAAATGCATTGTTCACCATCAGTGGTCAGTGGTCTGGTAAATCATTTATCAGTGAAGGTCACTCATCATCGAAGAAAGAAGAATTATTCTTTGATGCCGCAGCTAAGGAACCACATTCATTATCGGTGAAACCAATTGAAGAGCAGCACGAATTGGAGACAAGAAGAGCTTGGAAGGATGTTGCTGCAGCTGTAAGGGCTGGTGATTTTGAGTTGATTCACAAGGAAAAATCCAAGATAGAAGAAGAGCAAAGACAAAAAAGGAAAGACGAAGAGCTGGCCGGTATCAAGTGGCAAAACCGTTACTTTAAACAGGTTGATTTGGTCAACAACGAGAGTGGATTATCCGACATCAACGTAAGCCCTGATCCATTCCTCGGATTGAGTACCTTAGCTAATTTGTCATTAAGGAATGTTGCCTCAGGAACAATTAAAGGTGATAAAGATGAACAAAAGAGTGCTACTGGATTGCATTGGAGACTAGTAAGAGATGCATTAGATAATGAAAGTGAAATCAAAGTTTAGATATTTGATTGTTAAAGTTTGCCATAGTTATATGAATGTGTATGTGTGAGTGGTTTGTTTTCGTTAGTTTGTTGGTTTGTTAATTTGTTTGCTGTTTACGTTGGTATCATCATTATCAAACATTCATGATGTAATCATGGAGCCCTTGTTAAATCATGCCGAGCTGTTTAGTTGAGCTTATCTCATTTCGTTTTGGACTTATATATATACAATATGTACACCTCAGATTGAATCATGATGCGTAGTACGTGTAATGTGCACATCTTAATATATGTTCCAAATTCGACAAAATCAAGCCAGAAACCGAATATTGTATTATACTTAGTCACGGTATTTCAATCAAAAGGAAAGATAATTAAACTTATAATATTAACCTATTATATAAATAATAAAACAAACTTTACGAGAAACCAGAAAATATAATATTAACCAAAAAACCTAATAAAAGATAAAGCAAAAAATGAAATCCATTAAAGCCAGTTCTCACTGACTTTCCCCTCCTTCTAATGGTGAAGCACTGAAATCCCCAAACAGTTCATTTCTGATGTTCATAATCCACGGATCATTCAACAACTCAATGGCACTGATTCTCTTATTTGGATCATGCTCTAAACACTTACTCAAGAAACTTCGACCTTGCTCACTCAACTGATCTGGATTAGGAAATTGTGGTAAGTGACCAGCAGCAATGTGGTACATAATCGCCCACTCATTATCAAGATTAGCCCATGGTCTTCTACCAGTAGCCATCTCCAACACACAGCAACCCAAAGACCAAATATCAACACTTCCGTGTCTTCCAGCGGAAGAACCAGTAATCACCTCTGGTGACATATACATCGGGGTACCAGTCATACTATTCAACTTCTTGGAAGCATTGTGACGATCTTTAGTACGACCACCAGCAGCAATGACTTTAGCGGCACCAAAATCGACATATTTGATGATACCCATGTGATCCAACAATATATTTTCTGGTTTTACATCACGATGAACAATACCAGATTGATGCAAGTATGCCAAACCTTCTAACATTTGCAAAGTGTACACTTGAATCACAGTCTCGTCTTCGATTCTACCATGCTCCAACAAACTTGCCAATGAACCTCCCTCACAAAACTCCATAAAGATGTAAACTTTGTCACGATGAACTTCGACACCAAAGTATTGGACAATGTTTGGATGGGACAACATTTCCAAAACCGTCATCTCATCTTTGATAGCAGGTACAACATTCTTGATGGATTGACTATCTTGGAATCTAATCTCCTTGACAGCCATAACACCACCGGTATCCAAATTGATGGATGCATAAACGCTTCCAAATGTACCACCGCCGATAAATCTCCCCTTTTGCCATCTGATAGAAACTGAGGAAAAGGAGGATGCTAAGAAGGTCAAGAATTGATTTTCGGTATCAGTATCATCCAACACCCTTCCGACACTTTGTTGCTGAACTTGCAAGCTGAACCTGGTTGATTCCAATTCGGCAATATTTTTCATTATATCTTCTCTTAATGCTGCAATTACGTCTTCGTCCTTTTCGTACAAATCTAAATTCTTTTGCTTCTGTAATGACCAATTCAACAATCTCTTCTTTTCTCTCTCGGTAGATCTAGCTCCCATGATATCGAAATGAGAGATCAAAAGTGCCATACATCCTCCGACTTTTACCTTCAATCTGTAAAATTGTTCTTCGGTCAAAGTCAAGATATTCAAACCATTTGTCATATCCATTGCAAATTCAAGAGCCAAAACACACCATCTAAAAGTTTTCAAATCAGTCGGAACACAATCGTCAACAATAAATGAAACCCACTCTATACTTAATTGTATTAATTTGACAATGATTTCTGACTTTCTGTAATTCTCAAACATTCTCAAAGCACTCTTACCGGAATCCTTGACATAAATGAAGATGTCATTCACCAAGGCTTGGCAATCACCAACACCTTTGCACTGGTTTCTTGACAGTGGAACACAATCGATCATGTTTAAAAGCATTCTATAGAAACTTCTATTGATCTTGAGTAACTCGTGATTGACTCTTGGTAATGAACTTCTCTTCTCCAACAGTGGCCCAATGGTGTCATCGACACAGTCCAAAAAGTTTTCAGTGGACTTGATCAAATTCTTCACTGACCCACCCTGCGTAATCAATAATAATTTACCCGGTTTGATGTCGATCATAGGTATTGGGTTCAAATCCAAGTTTAAAACGTCACCATCCCAAACCATAGGTTTCACTGGACATATTGCCAATACGTATCCAGGTCCTTCGAGGTAACTTTCTTCAGATTCATCAGAATCTCCTTCTGAGTACTGAGAGTCATCATGATCATCTATGCTCATCATTCCATCAGGATTATCATTTGCCTGCTGCGTCTCTCGGTAATCCGAAAACTCTTTCAATACTTTCAAATGCTTCTTGCTGACGGTACTTCTATCTACACCTAATTGAGAGCCGTTCAACAACTTCTTGATTTCCAATGGCTTATTCAGTAAGTTCCCACTGGCAATCAAGTATACACCCTTTTTTTCAATGTTATCTGTGTAGATTAAAAAATGACCATTCTCTTTCAAGTTTTCCAAGAACGATTTCATGATTTTGTTATTTTTCAAGGTGAAAACCACTGCATTTTGGAAGTGTTGGTTCATAGTGTTAACAAATCTGATCAATTTTCTCCTTATAGCCCCAAAGTTTTCCATGGCGGAACTGTACCACCTGATCAACTCGGTTTTGTTAAAAACAGAGGGGCCCTGGAACTGAGTTTGAATATATGTAGACAACCTTGTAACCAATCTCGATGTTATGGATGCGAAATTTTCCAGGATTAAAGACCCACCGTTATCGACATAAAGACCAAGATTTTGTAAAAAAAACCACTCTTTTTCTAAATCTTCTGGTTCTCTAAAAGTTCTAAAAGTGCTTGGTGATCTTGAACTGTCTAACAACTTTCTATTTAGTAAATTGCAGTAGTACTTAACCGCGTTTAATATTGTTTGATCAAATGAAGGATCCCAGTAGTTTTCCAAGCCCCAGCCTTCCTCTGGATAACAATATGCAACGTACTCTACCTTGATATCCAAGGCCAACTTTAAATACGTCTTGAAATCATCGATCATTTGATCAATCAACATCATGGTGGGATTCTTCAATTTCTTTGCATAAGTCAATCTGATATTCAACAATTCCTTGATCAACCTCGAAGGAAAATTCGCCAATTCGATCAAAGGCTCCAAATAAGAAGGCAAGTTTAGAGTTTCAAAAATATGTTTTGAATGCAAGTATGACTTTTTGGCTTTATTGACCCAAGGACCAAGAGTTAATAAGATTCTCTTTTCAAAAACGTAATTCACGTCTTTCTCTTTTAGAATTCTTTCAACAAAGCTTCTATCATCGTTGAATATCTTGTCGTTTTTACGCAATGTTGACTCGGGTGTCGTGTTTGAAGGTGAGTTAGCATTACTTTTCAAAATATCCAAATTGTCATTTCCAATCCATTGTTTCAATACATCCGTTTCGTGATTGATGGCTTCCACAATTGATTTCCAGGAGTTCAATGCATTAAGTCTATCTTCAAATTCCGGGGTAAGGCATGCAGGTTTGTCATTAGCCATTTCTTTGTGTGTCCTCCAAAGCTCTTCAACCTTTTCAAATCTACTCAACAAATCTGTGACTTTTTCCAAAGCAACTTTTTCTTTCAACGATCTTTTGGCTTTCAACTCATTTGGTTTAAACTCAGAATCGTCGTCGGTATCGATACCATCGTAAACGATCTTGAAATTCAAAATTTCATTGATTGTCTCGTCGGCTAAAGATCTTGAATACATGATTAATTTCTTCTGCTCATCCTCAGAGCGGCCATAGATCTTGGATCTAATTCCAATCCAAAGGCTTTCCTTGTAAGCAGCATGCAAATAACTTTCCTTTTCACTATCGGTGGTTGGAGCCGTGATTTTGGTCTTCTCTTGTTTCACAACCTCACCTGTCAACACTGACCTCAACATGGATTGCCACTCCATTCTTTCGCTTACAAATGGGTTCTCAACACTGGTAAGGTTACTCTCAGAAGTTATGTTATTGAGAATGTTTGGGTTGATCAAGAGATCATTTCCAATGTTCAGTATATTTTCATTACTCAACGCTAAATCTGACTCTTCTGTTATCACATCACCGTCTTTCAAGTTGTTCAACTTTGCGTCGTGCCTCGACATTTGGCCAAACAAATTGAGAGACCTCTTTTTTTCATCGAGAGCAGAAGACTCATCGTCAGAGATGTCATCATCACTCAATTGGGATTCTTCCTCGTCACCTTGAGCTGTGATACCCTTTGTGTAGTAATCGTCTATCAATTGAATCGAATTATTGGCTCTGTTTCTTTCTTGCATTTTCTTCAAATACATCTTCTCATATTGCAAGTGTTTGTCTGATGTTTTTAGATTGTCCTGAATGGTGTTGAAGTGTTTTGATGGTCTTCCATTTGTTGCCGTGGCCGACGAAAGGGGATTGATAGCCAATTGGCTACTCTTATTCACTGACTTTGATCTCATCCTCCTTATGCTACCAGAAGGAGCACGTGAAACTGCAGGTTGGGTACCATTGGTTGTTGTTGCAATTGGGTGTTGTGAAGGTGTTGCTTGTTGCTGTTGCAGAGAAGTTGGAAATTGTGGTTGTAAATTGTTTTGCAAAAGTGGTGTCCTTGGTGACGATCCAGATGAAGAGTTTGATGATCTTCTTACTGGAGAGTGTGGCCTGGATCTGCTCAAATTCAAAGTTGACATTGCATTAGGTAATGATTGTTTGTCTGAGCCACCAGCAGCAGCATTGTCTAAGATTTCATTGAGCTTACTGTGATACCTACTCGACAATGCACCATCAATGTTCATTTTTCCAGATGAAGTGGTGCTCGATGGGCTATTCAACTTCAGTAGAACCTGCTGTCTGCCCGTACTGAGCGTGTTGCCTGAAGATCTCCTTGAGCCTGAAGGTAAGCTTATACTTCCTCTTGGACTTGCCCCACTAGAAGTTGGCTTTTTTGATGTGTTGCTCCCAGCTGACGGATCCTCTTCTGTAGGCACATTTGAGCCATGATCTGCGGACATTGCTTGGTAGTTGAGATTTCGTATGCTGGTTATTCAGATGATTGTCTGTAAAGTCTAATTCAATTCGAGCTTCCAATGTGTGTGTTTTTTTTTTTTTTTTTTTTTTTTTGGGTTTGTTCTTGCGGACGAAATTTCTCAGACAGCCTCTTACCTGATGAACTAAGATAATCAACAGATAGTAATTGGAATAGATCAGACTTTTCACAACCTCGAAATATCGGAAGAATGACGCTGGACATTTCCACATGTAAGTTTCGGATTACCAATCAACAAGAGACAAGGGTCATTTGGACCTTTACATAGTTAGCAGACAAACTGACTAAGTTACACTAGCGACATCATTGGATTTAGATCAGTGTCTAGCACAATTGTACAAAGGAAAGCTATTGAATGAACAAGTGATAAAGCAGCTTTGTTTCAAATTCAAAGAGTTGTTGATTAAGGACAGTAACATAGTACATATACAGACTCCTGTGACGGTGGTGGGTGATATCCATGGTCAATTTTATGACTTATTAGAAATCTTCAACATCGGGGGATTTCCACCTGATACAAATTACTTATTCTTGGGAGACTACGTGGATAGAGGATCACACTCTCTCGAAACCATAACCTTATTAATTGCATTGAAATTGAAGTACCCTAGCAGAATCACATTAATACGAGGAAATCACGAATCAAGACAGATAACTACAAATTATGGATTTTATACAGAGTGTCTTAACAAGTATGGTGCAGCGTCACAAGTTTGGCAACACTTCACGGATGTCTTTGACTACTTAGTGTTGCTGTGTATTATAGACAACTCCATTTTCTGCATACATGGAGGATTATCACCTAATATTCAAACCATCAACTCGATTTTGGTGATAGATAGATTTAAGGAGATACCGCACGACGGGCCGATGGCCGACTTGGTTTGGTCAGATCCTGATCTAGACTTGTTGAATTTTCAAATTAGCTCAAGAGGGGCAGGATACCAGTTCGGAATAAATATTGTGAACAAGTTTTTATCAATAAATGGGTTTAACAAGATCTTAAGGGCACATCAATTGTGCAATGAGGGATTTCAAATTTTTTGGGGTGGTAAAGTGACCACAGTATGGTCAGCCCCGAATTACTGTTATAGATGTGGCAATAAACTGTCCATCATGGAAGTATTCAACAGTTACAATGACGAGGACAGTTATTTGTTCAACGTATTTGATGCATCTCCAGAAAGTGATAAAGAGTTCAAAAGATTAAATACGGATTTCAATGGTGTAATGAGTGATGATGAGTTTTTCGAGTTCAACAACAGCAATTCGAATGGTTATGATAATGACTGTAATACGAGCGATGGTGGGAATGGCTTGGAGTTAAAGCAGTTGAATAGGAAAGCACCTTACATAGATTATTTCTTATAAATATATTATACATGCATTAATGATCACAACTATTTCTCCTAACTATAGTACAATTCTAAATTAGATCCATCATTAATCTCGTAATCTTCCAATGTGATATGGTTTTTGTAAATTGTATACCCTTTCTTCAATATAATCTTATCGAATGATGTTCCTATCTGCAAAGATAAAATTTTCTTGAAATCTTCAACAGTGTCGGATGGTAGACATTTTACCTTCACCTTCTTACCCAACCTATATACAGCAGTTAGTATTTTTCAGACAAAATATCTTTCCAAATAAAATCCACCACACTCACCTATCGTTACAGGTAATCTCTATCATTATATGTTTGTCCTTGAACCTTCCTCTTTCCTCTAGCTTCTTCGGAGATGATTTGTGTTTTTTTCTGTCTGTATGTCTCTCTCTCTTTTTCATGATATAGCCATATACAGCAATGACCTGATTGGGAAGTTCAAACCACCCCCACATCTCCATAGTCAAAATCTATCAAACAAACAAAAAACATTCACATGTCAAAAATTGGCAAAACCACATGCCAAAAAAAAAATTGATGATGGATGATTTTGTTATTGTTAGTGTTTTTACTGAAGAAGGAGGTGGAGGGATTTCATTAAACGCTGATGATGACATCTGAGAAAAATTATAAGCAAAACTTATAAGAAGCTTCAATGATCCTTACCACCCAAAAACACATAGCCCTTAAGAACATACATCGGAGAGACTAATAGATAATATGAGCGTAGATATCAACAAAGTTTTATCCAATGCTCCAATAATATTCAAGCAGCTCTTACTGGAAAAGAAATTGTCAGTACTATTACAAGACAAGCAAATACTCCACTCAAGATATTTCCTCCTTTTCGTGTTGACACTTGCTTCATCCACATCAATCACAGTCATATACAACGTGCAAAAGCTCATCAAGACAATCAAAAATAGGAACATCCATGAACTCAAAAAGTCAAAATCTTCTTTGAAGTTGAACAATGGTGCCAGAGAAATATACGTCCCTTACAAGGAGAACAAAACAATAAGAATCACTATCCCTTCTTTGAACTATGACAAAGTTCAATCAGACCATTTACAATTCAAAGCATTGGTCGGCTCATTGAATGACCACTCCAGTGTATTCAGTTCAAACTTCATCAAAAAAATGTTTTTAATTTGGAGATTGATACTTATACCTAAGTTCATCGATACAAACACATCCTTGTTACTCTTGCAAATATTCTTCTTAATAAGCAGAACCTACCTTTCATTGTTGGTCACCAAATTGGACGGTACCATCGTCAAGGATTTGATAGGTTTGAATGGGAAGAAATTCATGAGGGATCTTGTATATTGGTTTTTATTGGCATTTCCTGCTTCTTTCACAAACGCATCCATAAAATTCCTTACCAAGAAATTAGCTTTGAACTTCAGAACAAACTTGATCAGATATATCCATGATATATATCTTGACAAGATGAAAGTTTACTACAAATTACAATTCAAAGACTTGAAAAATATTGATCAGTACATAACGGAGGATGTTAAGAAGTTTTCGTTGAGTTTGACCTCTTTGTTCAGTAGTATTGGAAAACCGTTCATGGATTTGATCTTTTTTAGTGTCTACTTGAGAGATAACTTAGGTACGTTTGGTATCATTGGAATTTTTATCAATTATTTCATTACTGGCTACTTTTTGAAAAACAGGTCTCCAAATTTCAGTAAATTGTTGAAGCAAAAGACTCATTTGGAGGGTATCTTTTACAATTATAATTTGAACTTGATCAATAATTGTGAGGAGATTTCCTTTTACAAAGGTATCCACTTGGAGAAAACTAAAATCATTTCCATCTTTCAAAAGCTCATGAACCAACTAACGAAAGAATATAAAATCAAATTCGTGTACCAGTTTTATGAAGACTACCTTTTGAAATATACATGGTCATTTTTGGGTTATCTCTTCGCTGCAATTCCAATATTTTTCAACTTCAGTGGTGGTGCGAAGAATGAAAATAAGAACATGAAGCTGTTCATCATCAACAAGAGACTTATGTTATCCTTACTGGATGCTGGAAGTAGGTTAATGTTCTCGATTAAAGATCTTTCAAGATTGTCTGGTTACACTGACAGAATCTTTACATTATTGATGAGTCTTCATGAGGTACACTCAAAAGATTTCGCATTTGGATTGGGAAGCGTTGATGATATCAAGGGGATATTACAAACTCACTATGATGGTTTGAGATTTGAAGATGTACCTGTTATTGTTCCACCAAATACTAAGTTGATTTCAAACTTGAACTTCACCTTGAGTCGTGGATCGAATTTATTGGTGTTAGGTAAGAATGGTATTGGTAAAACGGCAATAATGAGATTGATTGCCTCTATCTGGCCTGTCTATAAAGGGTTGTTATCGAGACCTGCTGATCAAGAAATCATGTTTGTCAGTCAGAAGCCTTACTTCTTGAACGTTGGAAACTTGAGAGACCAGCTTATATACCCACTTAATTATTCACAAATGTTGGCCAAGGGATTAACAGATGCAGATTTGATGTCGATCTTGGAAGAAGTTGGCTTAGGCTATTTATTGAAAAGATTTAACAATGATTTTGACTACTTTCCTTCCGAAGAAAGTCAGGGTAACAATCCGTGGTTTAACTTGTTGTCTGGGGGTGAACGTCAAAAGATGATCATTGCTAGAATATTGTTTCACAACAAAAAGTTCGTTATCTTAGATGAGTCGACCAATGCCATCTCGTTCGATCTGGAGGATTATTTGTATGAGATGTTGATCAAGAAAAAGTTTACCATCATCACATTGTCACACAGGCCATTATTGATCAAGTATCATGACTATGTTTTAGAGTTGAAAGAAGACGATAAATATGAACTCAACTACGTCAAGAACACTTATAACAGGTCTACGAATAACAGTGAGTTATATTTGAACTCTATTTCAAGAGAAATTGGTGACATTGAGAAAAAACTTTTGGAGAAATCTTACTTGATCAAAAGACAGGGTGAATTGGATTTATTGTTGGATGACGCTCCAGTCAACAGTCCTACTCACAGCTTCGAGTCATTTGAAGGTGATGATTATGAAGATGCATCGAGTGGTGAAGACAATGATCTGCAAATCGAGATAAGTACAAGAAAGTTTAGAGAAAAAATGGATAACGCTGAGATTGCGGTTTCCATCAATGATTAAAATGTGTTGTTGTTCAGTTCGATATATATTTATAAAGCTTTAAAATATCCTGATTTTCTTTGATTTCAGTCAAATTGTAGTATTTTAAAATGGTATCGTCACGAATTAAATCAGCTACTGTGATACCACCGGATCCACAAATTGAGACATAGTTTTGTTCAGCCATATTGTGAAATGGATCCCTACTGGTTTTTTTACCTTTCAAAAATGGTTTGATACCCAATGGATCAACACTGAAATGCTGCACAGCGTGTTTGAATTCCAAAGCTTCAGTCTCCTTTATGAACTGGTCATTGACCTCTTTAGTTTCACCTGCCAAGATTGGATTGAACCCCACATATTGCAAATTGATCAATTTTAAAAATCGGACATGATTCTCCAAGAACCGCAGTCTTTTAAACTCGAACCCGACAATATCCATCAGTTCTGGTGCAGCACCGTATACTTGCCTGAACCTAATCAATCCAAAGATTAAATTCTCCATCGAGTCCCTTGCATAATTTTCCAACACCACTTTTGATTTATTCGAATCGTTGATCAAACCTAGTCTCAAACCAAGGTAATAATACGACTGTGCCTCTGTAACAGGTCCAGTGTCCAGCTTGGTGGCACCGCCAGAGATCACAAGCACCAGTGTAGGGTCAGAGTCGATTATCGATACCGCGGCTTTTAGGTGCTCGATAAAGATGAGTTGGTCTTGGGACTGGATTTGAAATGACAGTAATGACCATTCAGAGGCGTCTTGCCCTGGGTTGGTATTTGAAGTGGGTTGGTAGAATTTCCAAATTGAGTGGCATGGGAGAAGGACCAACCTGGAAGGCAGTGTGAGGGCATTGTCTGTCATCTTGCTGTTGTCTTAAAATTATGTGCTGTGCTGTTATGTATTGACATTTAGGTTCCAGAAAAAATATAGTAAAAAAAACACAACAAGATTATTTTTCAGGGGAACAAAAGTTGAGATCTATGCGATAGATAAGAAAAGGTGCGCTCGCTCGATTGTGAATTGTAATCTGACACGATACAACAATTCTGAGACAAGCTTCTACTAAAAGTGACTGGAATTTATGGAAATGCTAATGTCAATATATATAAAGATTATTTGAAGTCCTTATATGTCCACTTTTCAGTGACCTTAGGCTGGTATTTTCTCTTCTTGTATACAGTTTTTCTCGACTCAACTTTACCGTTGTTTTGTAATTTCATCATCTCGTCGTAAAACAAATTTCCCTCCGGTTTTAAAGTTCTCAATGAGTCAGTCAATTCGTCGGACAACTTGACTTCCAATTGTTGGTCAATGTTGTCATACTTAAAAAGTCTGGACTTTCTCTTTTTGTTTTTGACTTGTGTTGCTGGTTTTGAATTAATTGAAGATATAATTTCTGGTAATTTTTCCAATTCCTTTATGTGCAACTTCACACTCTTCAATTCGGCTTCCAACAGCTCTCTTACCTTCAGTCTTTTTTCCTTGTTTCTCTGTGCTTTGGTTTTTTGTTTTCTTTGAACTGGAGCATTGATGGATAATGAATTAGTTTCCTTTGTTTCTTCTTCCTCGTCGTCCACTTCTTCCTCTTCGTTTCCACTTTCATCAGATGAAAGTTCTCCATTGTCATCAAAATTGTTGATCAAATGCTGTATTCTCTCCTTTTCCTGTTCCAATGCTACTCTCTTGTCTTCTCTCTCTTTCTCCGATTTGTATTCGGTACCAATCAACAGTTCCCAACTCTCTAAAGATGGATTGTATGATTTACCAGCATGCGGTACAACTTCATTCTCTTTCAACATGATTGGTGCTTCTTTCAACGTTTCTGGAAGTCTTGTTGGATGTGTGTAACTGATGGAACTTGATTTTTGATATATTTCAGGTATAGCTTTCTTATTCGATTTCTTCGTGGCTGACGGCTCACTTCCCCAAAGATCGTGCTCTGCCTTGGCATTAATGAGGCCATCCTTTTCATACAAAGTCTTTGTCTGAGTTTCGCCTTGTACTTTTCCAGCTAACTTCATCAATCTGTGAACTTCCTTTTTGGAAACGCCTTGAATCTTTTTGTTATTTCTTTCTACATTCAAGGCTGGTGCTTTGGATCTTTGTTGCAAAATTTCAGTCGATTTCAAAGTCTTCAACTCTTTGGCATATTTTGATCTTATCTTGTCATCACCGGCTGTATCAACGGTGAACAAGTCGCCGGAATTCAAGCCATCCACATTGTCTGTACCCAATAATCTCAAATCTTCTCTTTGATGCTCAAGTCCTTGCTCGACATCGTCAATGTCTACGTTTTTTCTCCAGCTCTTCTTCCCTTTACGAGAAGTCTGCTGTCTCTGCTGTGGTCTGTTGACTTCCATTTTCAAGGTTTAGTATAGTATTTACAACAAACTCTACCTGATCAATACTGAAAGGAAAACTCTTCTAATGAAAATTTTCTTACAAAAAAAAAAAAAAATCAAATTTAAAATTTTTTTTATCTGATTTTGCATAATCTCATCGATTACTTCTTCTGGACAATTACTCTATTTGGTCGTCCTCTTCGGGCTTTTATCAATTGGATCAATTGGATCAATTGGATCAATTGGGCAAGTGGCTGTCTACTAGTTTGATGACTTCTTTGATGTAAATGATACTTTCCTCTGATGCAATCCCACCACTGACACTGACGTAACTTGGAACTTTATATTTCTTTGTTATGAGAGATGAGAGTCTTTTGGTCAAATCTAATATCAGTTCATCACTGTTATTCAACACCGTTTGATGAACTTCCGATGTTCTCGGCTTCATAAAGGGGTCCTTTGTCAGTAATGGTTCGATTATCCATCTGGTTTTTCAATGTCTTTCACTTACCTTGAGAACCGAGTATATATAAGCACCAATCAGTTCGTTGGAGCCGTTTTTACTGAGGAAGCATGTAATTGGTGATCTGTTTTTCTCATTTCGAGTGGTCGGGTAGCTTAGCACTATATCAAACTCTTCCCCGAACATCGGCTGAATCCTCTCTGTGATCGTTTCAATGGACATTGTTGTTGCTGATCTCTTTCTCTCTTATTGTTGTGCAGTCAGTCACTCAGTCACTCAGTCACTCAGTCAGTCGTCTGCTCAAATCGAGAACAAAAAAAAAATATCAAAGAGAGAAAAAATGAGAATAGAAAAATGACGAAAATTTTCATTTTGACGGTATAAAACTCAATACACAACTTATTGTCATCATATCATATACCACCGGAATGTTCAAAAGGTTAGTCTCACAATTGACAAAGTCACAAGTAAGGTTGAATTCTACCGTTGCACCAACATCAAACATAGAAAATGTCACACTCAATCAAAGCCCTATATTTCCAAAATTATCAGATATAAAAGTCGAAGAAGTATTTGGAACAGTGCCATTTGGAGGATTGAACCGTTCCTATTTCATCAAAAGAAGCAAATTCGGACATTTGCCAGTTTACAAGACATACAAATCAAAGGCTCCATATACAGAGATTAGAAAGATTCAAGGAAATCTGATACAGTTTAGAACTGAATTACTAGAGCTGTTACCAAGAATACGTGCCAAGTCTTTGAAAATGGTTCAACAAAGTAACAAGATAGTTGTCAAAGGTGATTACGTGGAGGAGATTAAAGAGATCTTGGAAACCAAATTTTAATTCGTACCAGTATTAGTTAGGATAAAGGCTTATATCAGGGTAGAGTTTTTGTGGCCCTCTCTGAAAGAGCTCACATGATGCGTTTGTTGCAGAGACTGGCTCCAGATGTGTATATAGAAAAAATGATGATGTTTTTCATTTTACCCGTTGAATAGGATGCCGTCCGAGTCACGTTCCAAACTCTTTGTTGTGTTTGAAAACTCGTGCTCAATACGGATACATTTGTAGTCTTGCAGAGCCGATAAATTATGGATCTAACTTGTTCATCTTGTATTATTCTGTTGTCAGAAGTCGATTCAGTGGAATCGATGGACCGTTCCTCGCTTATTCCCTCGCTCACAATTTTTGTCACATTTCCAATTGGCATCGTTTAGGTGAGAAAAAAAAATTTCAAGCGAAGGGTCCTTTCATTTGTAAGACAGTAAAAAGGTACGTTGCATTATTGGGAGCTGCTGCAAGTCATAATTAGAAGTTCACCACTGAGCTTTGTGTTTCTGTTGTCTTGACTTACCCTCTACGATCTCTGTCACTCTTTTCCAAGTGTACCCACCTCAATTATGTCAATTCTTCTAGTTGACTCCTACGATTCGTTTACATTTAATTTGAAGAATTTGATCGAAGTAGCAACAAAGGCAAAAGTCCATACCATTCACAATGATACATTCTCTTTGGATGAGTTAGATCAGGTTGATCTGTTTGTGCAAAGCTTTGACGCAATAATTATCGGTCCAGGTCCCGGTAATCCAACAGCTGTAAAAGACGTGGGGATTATTCCTCATTTGTTGACGAAAACCGAAATCCCAATATTGGGTATTTGTCTTGGTTTCCAATGTTTGTGTAATGCCCATGGGGCCCAGACAATGTACTTGGAAGATGTGAAACACGGGCAAGTTTATGATATTGTCAGTACCTTGGACAGTGAGCTTTTCGAAGGGATGGGAAACTTCAAAAGTGTACGATATCATTCGATATACGTCAAAACCGAACTGCAGAACACGCTGATTGTTCCTTTAGCATATACGCAAGAGCTGCAAGAGATGATTTTGATGGCCGCGAAGCATGAGAGGTTTCCTCATTACGGAGTTCAATACCATCCAGAGTCAATATGCTCAGAGAAGGGTGACATGTTGATCAAGAACTTTTGGAAAGTAGCATCCAAACACAATCAGCAAAGACAAATCAAAAACTCGGATTTGGATCACGATCAGCATATAATAAAGCCAGTCCCGTTGTTCCAGAACGATAAAGTCATTCCTCGAAGGACGGTGAGTTTTGAAGAAATTTCCCTTGGTGTTTCCAATATCGATATCTGCAATGCACTTCATCAAGACGATAAGGATTTTTTGTTGTTGAACAGTGCATCCACACCTGGTGAGTGGAGCATAATTGGTCTACCGATCCCCGGTGAGTCTGATGTAATGACTCATTCGACTCAAGATCCTCTCACCATCAAACTTTCCAAATGGAAGAGTACTGACCGGGACGAAGTCACTTTGATGGGGAATGAAACCATTTGGTCATATGTGGGGAAATATATGGAAGGCAAATCATTCGCGACTTCGGGTCTTGCTGATAAATTTCCTTTTGTTGGGGGTTTGATCGGGTTCTTCTCTTATGAAGAAGGGGAGTTTGTCGACTTGCATAATTTACATCCTCTCACCACTGGTGATGTTCCAGACGCAAAATTATGTTTGATTGAAAGATTCATACTACACAACTTGAAAGAGCAGATGCACTACGTTGTCAGTATTATTGATAACGATGGGAGTTGGATCAGTGAGACTATTGCAGACCTAAAGAGAGTCCAACTGCTGAAACCTGTTGCAAAAACCATCAAAAGTTTATTGAAAGACGGAGAGACCATTGGAGTGACTCTACCAGAAAGAGAAGAATATATTGAGGCATTCAACAAATGTCAGGAGTGTTTGAAAAGAGGTGACTCTTACGAGTTGTGTTTGACAACAGCCACCAAGTTGAGAATACCGTCGAGAATTGACTCCTGGGAAATTTACAAAATTCTAACAACGAGAAACCCATCCCCATACTCCTGTTTTCTCAAGTTCGATGATTCTCAATTGTTATCAACGTCCCCAGAGAGATTCTTATCGTGGAATGAGAAGTTTTGCCAGCTTCGTCCTATTAAGGGAACTGTAAAGAAGACCGCAGATATTACTTTGGAAAAGCTGACAGCATTGCTCAAGACACCAAAGGAAATGGGCGAAAACTTGATGATCGTTGATTTGATTAGACACGATCTCTACACTTTTTTGCAAGACATAGAAGTTGCTCAATTGATGACTGTGGAAGAGTATGAAACAGTGTTTCAATTGGTTTCCGTGATCAATGGGTCCTTCGCCAACTCGCCTTACAAAGGTTTGGATGTCTTGTCTCAATCCCTTCCACCTGGATCTATGACTGGTGCGCCTAAGAAGAGGTCAGTGGAGATTTTACAAAACTTGGAAAAGCATCTGAGGAGAGGAATATACAGCGGTATTTGTGGATACTACTCGTTGAACAACAAGAGTGATTGGTCAGTGGTGATCAGAAGTTGTTTCAACTACACTGATGATATAGAGAGTGATGACACTTATGATTTATGGAGAATAGGTGCTGGTGGTGCTATCACTGTGTTGAGTGATTGCCAGGGTGAGTGGGAAGAAATGGAATTGAAGTTGGAGAGTGCGTTGCAAGCGTTTAAAGCATAAAACTTGTACATATCATATAGAAAAAGTGCTTCTCGATACGCACTAAATCCAACAACTTCTTCCTAATGAGGCATTTGAAAAGCCTCATTGAATTACATTCATAGGCATCTACAGTCAGCAATTACTTAGTATTAACGAAATAGGCATCTAAGATTAATTATTGTACAAATGACTAGCAGAAAATGTTGCTACATAACTAAACAGCAAAGAATAAAGCAGCACATTATCAGGTCTATTTCAATTCAGAGATGTCATCTTCGTTAGCCTTCAAACCCATGACATTCAAGAACAAGTTTAAGTTACCGATCAAACTACCGGCCCTTTCGAAATTTCCAGCCAAAATATCGCTCTTTGCCTTTCTCTGAACACCAAAGATTTCATCTCTAATTTCATCAACAATAACTCTTTGGTGATTCAACTTTCCAGCCAATGACAATGAAGCCAAGAATTGCCATATATAAGAATCATCCTCACTAGACGGAGCAATTGAAGAGTTTGCCGAAGATAATGATGGAGGGAAAATTTGTGTCAATTTACCTTCCAATTGTTGAAATAATCTATCATATACTGCAGACCATGTAGATGTCTCATCAGCTGATAAACCATTGTTCAAGTCTTGTTTGACCAACTCTAACCTGGAAATGGAAATAGTGATGAATGACAATCCAATCTTTGTTGTACATAAAAACAATAAGTTGTTTTGAGTCAAAATCACAACAAGTAGGTTCAAAACCTCTGAAAATTTAGCTTCTGATAAAAACAATACCAAGTTCTTTAAAACATTGAGTTGGAAAAGATCAATCTTTCTGTTGACCTCTATAGGAATGACGGAATCAGCATAGTTTTTGTAAGATGATTTCAAAATAACATCAATTTTTTGCAAGTTCTTGAATATGAGATTGATGGTGCTCAACTTTTCGTCATAATTCAAAAATCTGAAGAATCTTGGGAACAATTTGTTTCCTTTGTCATAGCTGAAAATATGAACGAAAGAGTCGTCATTAGAATCTTCTTTGTTCAAGATTGTATTGATCAACTCTGTGTTATCAATTGCAAGATTTTCTCTTTCCATTGACTCGAATCTCAATGTTATGCCGTACAATTTCTCAATCAAATATAAATGGAATTTCTTAGAGGATTTACTCAACTTCAATTCTGCAGGAGGTTGAGGAACGTCTTCCGTATTGATCTCAATATCACCTTCCTTTGCCTTGATGACCAACGTGGTCCTCGGTTGTTTGATTGTACCATAACTAACTTTACCCAATGCACCTTCTCTGGTCAAAATTCCTTGCTTAGGTCCTCTTTCCTTTGCGACAGTAACAGCTCTTGAGACTTGTTGTTGCATTCTCTGCAATGCAATATCGGCTCTTCTGTTTCTACCACCCAATCTGTGTCCTGATTGTTCCAAATAATTTTGAGCAATTGAACTCATACCATCAATGTGATTAGTCCCTTGGTTGTTAAGAACCTTGAAAACTTGGTAGTAGAAATCTTCATTGTAAGGATCCTCGGTGATGATTTGAGACAATTGGAATCTGGTGACATAATCCTTATCACGAGGATTCATAAATCCTGAGTATTTAGTGATTCTGGAAACTTTTTCTTGACGACGAAGTAACCTATCACGCTCTTCTGGTGACAAATCTGGATTGTTTGGATTTAACAGATTGTACGGACGTTGGAATTGTTGTTGGTTTTGGTGCTGATAATGTTGATGTTGGTTGGGACGTTGCTGATACTGCCCTTGTGGGAATCGCTGGAACTGCTGTTGATGCTGTGGGTGGGGGTGGTGATGTTGTTCGTTATGTGCCAGGTGCTGTTGTTGATGTTGATCAGGTCCTTGAGGAGCTACACGAGAGCTGGTATTTGCTAGCTCTGACGAGCCCAAAACTGGGAACTGAGATAAGTCTGGTTTTGGTTGATCCTTTGATGTAGGAACAACACCAGGATGTGGTTGCTGCTGCTGCTGAGTTGGTTGTTTCTGACTCTGTTGCAGTTGAGGTGGCAGCTGATCTTGAGGTTGCTGCTGTGCAGCTTGAGACTGTTGCTCTTGTTGCTGTTGATGTTGCTGCTGTTGTTGCTCTGCTGCGAGTGAGTCTGGAGGTGGGCCCTGGGGTTGAAATTGAGGAGGCATACCCATCTGAGGTGGTGGAAATGGGAATGGTTGATTGTTGTACATCATCTGTGGAGGAGGAAATCCCGGTGCCCCTGGGGGAATCATGAAGTTTGGGAATGCTCCAGGAGGCGGAGGAAACATTTGATGATGAGGAATTTGGTGCTGGTGTTGTTGTTCTCCTTGTGCACCTGAGTCACCGAGCAACTGAGCCTCAATTTCTTCCAAAGACAAAATTTTATGTTCAGCTCTTTGCTGTGGTTGGTGGTGTTGTTGCTGCTGCTGTTGTTGTTGTTGAAGATGATGTTGCTGTTGTTGTTGTTGCTGTTGAGCATTTGATGTATCTGAAGATCCCCATAAAGAAGCCATTGGTTGCAATATATCATCAACCGGCAGTTGAGCAGCTCTTGCATAACTATATTTTGGCTGTTCAGGTTGTCTTGACTGATTTGATGGTGCAGAATTATCACCGAAGGTGAAATCTTTGCCAATATTAACATCGTCACCGAAGGTTTCTGCGTTCAAAGCATCTTCTTCTTCATTGGGATGTTCACCTAAGCCTTCGTAGGTTTCTTCAAAATCGTATGTCTCCAATTCCTTCTTCGAATGTGGACCTGATGGGTCAAATCCAAAAAATGACATTGTGGAAACTTAATTGATTGATAAAATGTTTGAGCTGGTCTTCTTCTTTCAAATACAGAAATTTTCGTCGAAAAAACAAAAGGCAAAAAAAAACTTGACAAGACGCAAAATGAGAATAATTTTGATATCTGTCAAACTACTGTTCAGAGTTTATTTAAGCCAATGAATAGTTCAGTACAAAAGATTTATGTAGAAGTTCTCGAATTACTTTCAGTACTTTTACACAGATCAAGTTCTAACTTCGAATCTTCTTCCTGTTGCCGTCTTTCTTTCCTTGACTCCTGAGCCATCAGCGGCGACTTCGTCATCATTATCTCTTCTAGCTCTGTTTAAGACCTTTGTGAAACCACTTACTCTGTATCTCATTCTTTGATGTAAATAACACTTGGCTATCTTTATGTGGTAATGAAAGTATGATCTAAATAATTGGATGTGTGTTATTGTGTTCCATTGGACTTGTGGTGTTAAGTGTCTTGGGAATAAGACGAACGTGATGTATGATAATTCTTCACCTTGAGCAGTAACACCACCTTTGGTCAAATGGCGAATTTCTAATGGGGGCTCTCTGTGTGAGTTGATAACTTGTGGGGCCTTTTGAACAGATCTCTTTCTTGCATCACTAAACTCCTGCAAGAAGATTTTGGACAATGTCTTATCGGTATCATCTTTGAAAACTGTCGAGAATATAACAGTGACTCTATCATTTGAAGGTTTGACGTAAATGGATTCTTGATCACGGTAATTGATGGTCAATACCTCTTCCTTGTTGTTGTCTGATGTGATGTTATCTTGGCCGTACAAATTGTTTGGATCAACTGGTTGCAGTTTTGATAATTCATTGTAACGTTCAAAGGCCTTCAAAAATGGAGCTGCAAAAGCATCTCTTTTCAACAAACTCAAGTTTTGAACCAACTCGGCTTTACTTTCTTCGCCGTTTGGGAAAGATAAAGCTTCTAAATCAATGTATAAGGAAATGTCCCATCCTGGTTCCGATTGATCCAAAATTTGAATGTTTGATGTATACTTAGACTTCAACAAGTCCAACACTCCGTATTTAACCAAGTCTGACCAACATTTAATGTTCATTGAGAATAATATCTTGGTTTTAGATTCTGGTGTTGATATATGATAAGTTGTGAAGTCGAAATCCGTGATAATACGATCTAAATTTATAGGTTGGTAGTCATTTTGGAAAGCGTTGGAGAAAGTCTCCTTGATCAATGGATTTTCAGATTCTAATTGAAGCATAATGGATGGGTCCCGTTGGCAATGCCTTCTTGTTCAAGTAATAGAGGCTCTTCTTTGGGTCCGGTTTCAATTTCGTTTTTCTGAGATTTTTGAACAAGTTTCTACAAAAAAGGAAGTTCGCAGGATATCAATTTTGTGGGCAGTACAACTCCAATTTGTTATAATATTTACAAGTGGATAGATTAAAATGAGCTATTTTATATCACAATTCAAGTGGCTTTTGTTGGTTTCTTGGCACCATACTTGGACCTCAGCGTTGTTCTATTAGCAACACCACTCAAATCTAAAGCACCTCTAACGCAATGATACTTGATGCCTGGTAAATCTTGCACTCTTCCACCTCTCACATATACGACACTATGTTCTTGTGCATTATGGCCCTCACCAGGAATATAAGCACTTATGACATGTCCGTTTGTCAATCTGACTCTACACACTTTTCTCTGAGCTGAATTTGGCTTCTTTGGTTTCATTATCATTACTCTTAATATGACACCTTTTCTGATTGGGCAATTCTCCAAGTGTGGTGTCTTGTTCGCTCTTTCTGGTCTTTTTATTTTACCGCCACCTCTTTTGATTTGATTTAATGTGGCATGCCTCTGTTGTTGTAAATTCAAGTTCAACCTTGATGTTGATTGTATCAAGGAAGTTATGGATATGTTATGGCTGGCCAAGCTTGTTGGTTGCCTTATAATGGATGATCTTACCAGAGTAACTGAGGTCCTCGTAAGTAGCCCTTTGAACATGATCTTTAACATCTTCCCGATTCCGTCTTGTTATGAAGTCTCGCTCTCTCTGTTCTCTCTCTTGAATTTTTCAACTGTGTTTTTTTTTACTCGATCGATGTAAATGATTTTTTTCTTCAATTGTCTGCCATTTTTGGGTGGTCTCTTTGCGCGGTTCATCAAGCTCTTCGATTTTGCTTTAGAAAAACAACATTGGTAGATTTTGTTTGGTCAGAATTCAGAGCTTTACTAATATTCTCATCAACCTCACACAATGTTCAGAGCAACAGCATTGAGACAAATGCGTTTCAGCAAGACTGCAATCAGATCGGTGTATACCAGGTCAACCCCAATCAAGCATTTCTACCCGTATCAGCATCTTTCATTTCCAAAATTTTACTCCTCAGCTCCAACGCTAACAAAGGAAAATATCACCGAGCGTATATTGGAGATTTTAGAAGACTATGACAATGTCAAAAATGTTGAAAAGATATCACCAAGTGCAGATTTCAACAAGGATCTTGGATTAGACTCGTTGGATCAAGTTGAAGTTTTGATGGAGGTTGAAAATGAATTCTCGATTATTATACCAGATGACGAAGCTGATGCATTGAAAAGTGTTGATCTGACAATTTCATATATTTTGCTGCAGCCTGACGCCTGTTGATTATCTTTGCAGCTCCAATTATTGATTATCTACTTATTTATTATTATTTATTTATTGATTATATTTATTCTTATCCTTCAAAAAAGGACATTTTCATCTATACTTACTTTTCTAATTTCAATGCAATGCAGATTTGATAATGTGTTCCACTGTTTAATTACCACCGAACACTTCTCCTTCCAACTCCTTCAAGCAGTCTTCATAGATCTTCTTCTCAAAGTCTTCCAATTCCAACTCAAACCCTGGCTCTTTATCTTGATCTACTTCGATCAGCTTCCTGACAACGTTTATCTTATGAACAGGTTTATTATTTCTGTTAATCGACGTGTTGAACAAGCAGCTCTTACTGATGAATTTCCACTCCCCTAACCCGAATACCAAATTGATACCGTAACCAAATTTATTTGCTCTTGCAGTTCTACCAATTCTGTGGATGTATTCTTTGGAAGACAAAGGTAAATCATAATTAATGACGGACTCAATATTCAACAAATCGATACCACGACTGATCAAGTCGGTGGATATTAAGACATCAATTTGATTAGACTCGAAATCTTTCAAGATTTTTTGTTTCTCTTGGCTTTTCAAGGAAGAGTTCATTGAAACAACTCGTAAGTTGGATTGGAATCTTGCTGCAATGAGACTCAAAAGCCTTGTTAGCCTCAAAGAGGCTTCATTAGACTTGGTGAAAATTAACACGTTTTTCTTGAAATTAAAGTAGTTGTTCTCATCATCTTTGTTATTGTATGATGATAAAAATTTGAACAATATCAATGGCTTGAAAAAACTCAAGCCCGAATTAAATCTAATGTAGCATTCTTTTATTCTTGGGGGCAATTGATACAACTCGTTGACAAGCTCGGTCTGATTGTTGATCACTATCAACCTTGGCAACTCCAACTTTAGGTGAGAAAGCTTCTCAGAGTTTGTTGTTAAAGTAGCACTGAAAATCAACTTTGAACATCGAAGATTCCACTTATCTTTATTCAGGTCTTGCTGAGCAGTCAACTTTGTGATTAACAAATCACACCAATTTTGAAAACTTTGATTCAAAAGACGATCAGCTTCATCAATAACCAAATATCTCAAGTATGTCAAGTCCAAATTTGGCAAATGTTCCACCAATCTACCAGGCGTCGAAATTATAATATCTGGCCTAGTCTGTTTGTATTTTGCAAGCTCCTCCTTCACGCTCAAATCATTCTTGAAAGTCATTATATTGAGGTCTATCCCTTTACTCAAATTGAACAACGTAGATCTCACTTGTTGTATCAATGGTTTGGTAGGTACCAAAATTATGCACCTCAACCTGGGCACTACTCTGTTCATCAACGACTGTACAACTGGCACACAATAGGCCAATGTCTTACCAGAACCAGTAGACGCATTGACGAGTAAGTCACCTTGGAAGGTGGGTGATATTTGGTTTCGTTCAATGTCCTTCACTAACGTTTCGATGACTGATATTTGAACACTGAACGCATCTTTGATATCAAACGAACTTTTCAAATTTTTCACTATCACAGGAGCTATCAGTGGTTTCAATTGACTGAATGGCTTTACCAATTCTGTTTGATAGTAGATTGGTTTTGTCAACCAATCTAAATTAGCATTTAAAGATGATAATGATGATAACTTTCTGTCCCTCGGTAATGCTGGTTGTGGCAATGGCCCGAGATCGTTTAACTCGGTTTCTTCTTCGTTCTCTTCGTAATCCTCATCCTCCAGCCTTTTCTGGTTTTGTCTTCTTATTGATTTTTGGAATCTTTGAATCACTGGCATATGCTTACTAGGCAAAACAGATGTATCTTCGTCTATATCCATTTTATCGTGGACCACCCCATTTACATCACTTGCTCTATCCTCTTCTGACTCTATGCCACTGCTTGAATCCATTTCCTCATCTGAGCTGAAGCCTTCCTCTTCCTCTTCCTCATTTTCTTCTTCACTTTCTGAACCAGACTTATCTGTCTCATCTATATCTTTATCATCTTCGCCTTCTTCATTAGACTCTGAGTCGGTGTCTTCGAGTCTCCTCTTCCTTTCGTTTTCATTGACTTCTTGTATCACCACCTCTGGCTCTTGATTATACAAGGCTGTAGGGTCAAACCTCGCAGCGAACATCCTTATACGTTATCTTCCCAAATCTCATCTCCTAAAATTTTTTTTTTTGTAACATTTTCTCACTGCGACACTCTCTTATGGCGTGTACCACAAATCAATCTCCTAACAATTTTTTTTTTGCTAATAGTGTTTTGATGAAAAAAAAAATAGGTTGAAGAGACGATAGAAGACTGACACAAGGAATCAATCTGGATTCGAAGATATCTCACTATGAAGCCTTCTTTAGCTATGTTGAGTAGATCCGCGTGGAAGGGTATGTTTGGTCTGATTTATATTCGTTCAAAAAAAGTCAAAGTAATTTACTAACAATCATATATAGGGCCCTATGTTGTTCCATTACCAATATCTCATGCATTGAAGACGGGGACTCCAATAAGAACAAATGCAAGATCATGTACAATATTACCACAGTTTGTTGGTCTGAAGTTCCAAATTCATAACGGTAAAGACTATGTGCAGGTAGTTATAACGGAAGATATGATTGGATCCAAATTGGGAGAATTCGCACATACCAGAAAACGTTGGAAGTTCGGTGGTAAGCAAAAATGAGGTGCTTCAGGTAAATAATTGGTTTGTGACATGTAAATACAATAATCCCTTTTGGTTGATTTAATTATGTTCAGTTTTGAATTCAGCAGTAAAGATCCCAAGCTCATTAAATTTTGTGAAAAGCATATACACATGTCTCTAAATGATGCAAACTATACAAAATTTGCTAAACGATGATAAAAGAATCAAAAACCCAAACTTCTACGCTTCTAGCGTAACTATTAAATAAAATCATTATTATCCATTCCGATCCCACATCTTTCGACAACATCAAATCATTCTACTTCCTCTGATATCCTTCATAATCTTAGCCTCTCTAAGATCTCCGGTTCGGTCGATCATTGGCCAGTTTCCCCAACCACTGAGCTTGATAACATTGCAAGTGGCATTGTCACTACCTCCGATTGACTCGATAAATTTCACAACTTCCTTTGCCAGCTCATGGGGTGTACCCCGTAACAAACCTTTGTTATTGGCTGTAGTTGTCACTATATCTACAATCTCTTGATCACTAAGGTAGTTGGAAACACCATCAGTGACTAGCACCAAAAACAGCTCATCACCACCAAAATCTCTAACGTTGGCATAGTTTTTATCATCCCTTTTTAACTTCTTATAGTAGTTAAGTTTTTTGGAATCACCGATTAAGAACTCAAAAAATTCAGGTTCCAGTGATATCCCTTTATCTTTGCCATGCAAATCTCCAAAGGATCTTGTGTTGGCAAAATTGATGAACCTTTCTTCCCCAAAAGAGTCTGTCATGAAAAAGTCAGACGCATACTTGGTCAACCTTCTGGTTTCCAAAGGATTCGAAGGATGGTGATCCATTGTCAACCCATGTGCTACTCCTTGTTTATCACATATTATGGCTCTTGTGTCACCGCAGTGTGCTATAAGTAATTTGGACAACGTGTTTGGCTGATAAAAATACAGTTCTTCGTCATGAATTGAATTACCTGAATGTGTGATGTTCTCAACATTTTTAACCTCCAAATTTGGGTTCGGATCTAATGTATAAATGAACAGTGATGTCAGTGTAGATCCCGAATGATCTTTCTCTGACTTTTCTTGTGATAGAAATTCGTAATCTGTCTTCAAGAAGCTTAGAAAGATTTTCAACTTTAACAAGTTTTCAGAATTTAATTCGTCCACTTCTGCTGGGTTTATGTTCTCCGGGATTTGTAAAATCTTATTGACCTTTTGATCTTTCCTTCTATACCAACGCCTCCAGTATCCTCCTATTCCCTTAACATATTTTCTCATCATCCTATCAATTCCGTGTAAACTCAACTGGTAATCTTCAACGTTTTTGGATAAATGCTCCGTTAAGTATTTGGAGCAGTTTTCCCCACCATGGCCATCAAAAATATTGAAATTGAATACTTTTGTGTAAAGACTTGACTTGTTTGTCACGGTTTCATCCTTGTAGATCTTTGTATCTGTAAGGTCCAGATTTAGTATTGCCACATTATAATTATCTTCGTTGTAAAGCCTGTTCACTCTACTAGTGAAATAGCCATAATTGGAAGGCACTTTAAGCAAATTAACTCTGTACCTATAGTTACTGTTTTTCACCGGTACAGACAAGAACGTGGTGATGAACCTCTTGTGATATAGACTCATCCTCTCTCATTGGCCCTTGCTATTCCTCAGTGGCTTGTAGTGAATTAACTATTTAACTAGCCAGCTCTTCCTTGTATAAAATCTCAAACGCAAACGAATTACACCGAAGGTAAAAAATAACAAAAGAGTTCCTGCAAAAAAATCTAAAAAACACAGACAAACAAAACTAAACAAGACACAAGAAAAGAACAATTCAGAGAAATTCAGAAAAATAGCACATTTTGCCTTTATCAATTGATAAATAACATTGAACGATTGCCATAATACGATTGAAGCAACAATAATGACATCCACAGTCCCTGCCATATATGCATTCCCGGAGTTTACAGGAGTCGCTGACGCTGTTGCTGACCATGTATTGGCAGCCCAAAATTCAGCTCTTTACGAAAATGTCAATAAAAAGATAAAGCTGGTCTCGTCATCAAAATCAATTACAAATTTACAATCATCATCATCTGCATCTGTGAATAGTGGAGTTAAGGATGAAAAGAAACTGAAACAACAGAAACTGAAAAAAGAGAGGGATTTACTGAACAGAAGATTTAGAATTGCTATCAGTGGTGGTTCTTTAATAAGTGTGTTAAATGAAGGTTTATTGAAGAGAACAAAAGAAGTTGAATGGGGAAGATGGGATGTCTATTTTGCGGATGAGAGATTGGTTCCATTTGATTCGCCAGAATCTAATTACGGATTGGCGAAAAGACAATTGTTTGATTTGATTCCAGAAGATCAACCGAAACCAACCATTTACCATATAAATGAAGAATTGTTGGATGATCCGCAATCGTGCGCTGATGAATACGAAAAATCTTTGATCAAAGGTTTCGCGCTGAAAGATTCTGTCAAGTTACCAATGTTTGATCTTTTACTTCTAGGATGTGCACCAGATGGACATATTGCTTCCTTGTTTCCTGGACAAGCTACATTAAGAGAACAATATGCTTGGGTTGTCCCTGTTGAAGATGCCCCAAGTGGACCATCGCATAGAATCACATTGACAGTACCGGTAATATGTCATGCTCATAGAGTGACTTTTGTTGTGGAAGGTTCCACAAAGCTGCCCGTGGTTAAAACTATAATGGAAAGACCTGATAAAGGGTTACCAAGTAGTATTGTCAATGAAGGCGCTGCAGGCAGAGTAATTTGGTTCGTTGACACTGATGCCTTAACCGATGTTGATGTTACAAAGAAGCAATATAAGTTCTTGGTGGATCAAGAATAATCGAGGTTGATTAATTTGGTCCCCCTTTTTTGTATTTATGTTTTTTGTGGAAGTTCCAAGTTTATACTATTACTGTTATTACTGTTGTTTCTATACAAGTTGTTATTACCATTATAATTTAATATCATTCTTTATACAATTTCACTTTTTGTTTATCTCCCATTAAAAAGATGTCCATCGAGCGCTGATTACGAGAGTAAGAGACTCTGTTAAACTTGTACAGAGAAACAGAGAAGGACGGGTATGATCATAAACACTTCTCCACTCCAAAGGTGGTCCCAGCCTCTTCTACCAATAGAGCTTCTTGGATTTCGTGCTTATCTCCATAGTCAACAGTATACATCACTGGCGAATCCAAAGGACATCTTTTAAGAAGCTTTTCTGGGAAAGAGAAAAAAAAACCGCATAACATTTGAAGTAAAATAAACATTGACAGCATAGTAAGGGCCCAACATATACTGAGACCGATAAACAATTCTAAGCTGTAAATACGACAATGTGGTGGATTTTATTAATATTCAGTCTGATAACGTTGGTCATATCGTTGTTGTTGATCAACGTCTTTGTGAAAATAAGAATATACCCATTGTATTTCACATCGATATTAACGTTATCCATCTTCCTACCGTTATCTATCATATTTTTATTGCCAATTGATTTGATATCTTCGTTGGACGAAGGAGATTCCTTCTTCCATGTGAGGAGCTCTATTATTTTGATAGCCTGGAAGTGCAATTACTGGATCACGTTCTTGTTGACGTGGTTGGTGTTACCATTCTTGCAGAGTTGGTACGACAATGGTCAGTTCAACGCGAAGGCAAGATTCAAGAGTAGTATAAAGGAGGTGATCAAATTCCAGGGAATATTACTAATTGCAGGAATCATTGGTCTTGTGTATATTATTGGCTCTGTGGGTTTCAATTTTGTTGCGATCAAGTCATTGATCATTACAGTATCGCATATTTATTCATTAATATTACTGTTGTGGTTGATGTCACACAGTCTAATCTCCATACCCAAGAGTCAATATTTGAAGAGCTCAATTAATTCAAAACAGCTCCATGATTTTTATATCAAGCTACCAAAGATGAATGAAGAGATGAACGATGTCAAGTACAATCTAAAAGAGAGCTGTGGTAAGATTATGAAATTAAATGATTTGAAAGATTACAACGTCGAATTTAGAGACTGGATTATCAGTCTAGTAGAGCAAGTACCTCTGGAGTTTTCGGATCCATTGTGGTATAGAGGTGATGCCATTTCAAACGATCAATTGAACAATGCTTTCATGAGCAAGATCACCAAAGATTTCAATTACTACTTCTACAGATTCACCGCCGTCAAAGCCCAATTTGATGATTTGATAGATAAGGTCATCGAACTAGAAGACATTGTCAATTCTAAATCCACCACAACGTTACAGTTTAGATTTAGAAGAACAAGGTTTTCTCCAAATCACAACTACTATATTTACAACTTTGTGATACCTATACTTAACAAATTAATGGCCCTCTTATTGGCAATATTGTCAATTGTCATCATAGAGTCGGAAATTTTACATTCCACCAAGCTGTCCATTATAAATTTAATATTCCGTAACAAGAATTTGAATCTGCAAACTTTCAAAAACTTCACCATATTGATCATAATTCTAACATACATGTTGCTCGCAGCATTGAACTCGTTATCCAATATCAAGATTTTCAATATCTACCATTTGTCAAGACATCAATCATCAGACCCTGTTTCAATAACATTTTTCATCACATACGCAGCAAGATTGACAATCCCATTATCTTATAATTTCACAATGCTCTTGAACAATTCCAAAAACTCGTTCCATCAGTTTTTGGGTTCGTCTTTGACATTGATTCCAATCGGTAACATTTTGAACGAATGGTTGCCACGTTTGATTTTGATACCCATCTTGTTATCATTTTTCAACGTTTATGAAAAGGTGAAAAACTTCATATCCAGGAAGTTTGAATTCGAATTCTATGATTACTTCGAGGACTTGGAATTTGAAGATATAGATGATGTTGAGAACCTAGACGTTCTGAAGAGGAACTCGTTGATACAACTGGGTCAAAAGATTGTGCAACAAGAAAGCAACAAGATCTCGAACGGAGGCAGGTTCACCGCTGCTAATTTGAGACCTTTCAACATACAGAGACCAAGGGATCTGGAAGCAATGGATTTTGGTGCAACTGGTAGAATTAGTTCGGACACAATGTCAACAGGTGGGAATTTCTTGGACGATTTTACCTCCGAAAACGATGGTTCGATTCTTGGTAAAATCGGAAACGCTACAAACGGCTTTTTCAACAAATTCAAGAGACAGCCTGTTAGTTATGAACGAGATAATAGTATGATTTCCGAGAACTTAATCAACCACTATGAGGATTTAGAAGAGGACGATAATTTGGTGATATAGGCGGATTAATCGCAATTTTACTCGTCAACTTCTGCTCGACATTTTACGAGCTTTGAAAACAAACATTTATATACAAAGCGAATAAAGCGAGCCATTATTAAAACACACAAGTATCAATTCCGTAGTCGCGTGTTTAATCGAATTCTTGTACCTGTGTGAGCTTTGCGAAAGGCAAATCATTGCAAGAGACCTAAGCACAAAAAGAAAATCTGCTTGTGGGTGCTGACAGGCATATGAGTGACCACTTTCGATTGCAAGCTATGCTCTGTCTGCTGCCAGACTGCAAAGAAATACGTACATAGTTAAAATAGCAGCTTAAAGAGTATTAAAGCAACTTTTCCAGGAATCTGCATAGATGTAAGACTTAGGTCCACCATAAATTTCTTGCGCCCAAGTCAGTGGAGAATCAGATAGCGTTAGCCACATGTACTTGGTGATGACGACAACATTCCTTGTATCTTTGCCAATCCAAGCTCTGTGTAGAAGGATAGAATAGTACTTCTGAACATATTACGTTTCTTGAAGCTGGTGCTGCTTAGCAGGAACCTAAAGTAACAATAAAACGGTCCCCTTTTTTTTCTGGTACGTTTTCCGTTTACAGCCTCGGTCTCAACTTTATCAAATCTCAAATCTTTACGAAAAAAGATTCAACTTGTGCTCGCCTTGATTCACAAATGAATAAAACTTTAAACTCCCATAAATGCGTCCCTGAGAACCCGATCACCAAGATAAGCAACCAGACATACGCAAGCTCTAAGATGTCAGTTTACAATTCTAGGTATGATCTCCCTCAAGCGGATTCTGCACCTGCTTTCAAAGAAGACTTTGGGTATATCAAAAAAATATTCACTGAATTAATGCCATTTGACCAAACTGAGTTGAGGAAGGGGTATAGGCTACCAAACACAAAGAAGCCAGGCTACTCTTCGATCTACGTTAACGATGTCTGTCATCAAAGAAACAACGATAAGGTTTATGAACTGATGCATCCATCTGTCAGGACCTTGGATGACATCTTCAACTATTCTGCAAAGATATTTGGAGACAAGGAATGTTTTGGCGAACGTGAATGGCACAATGGTAGTTACGACAACAAATTTAAGTTTCAAAGCTATAACACAGTTGCCAAGAGAAGATTGAACATTGGTAGTGGTATATTGCACCTGTTGAAGACAAATGGGTTCTTGACAGATCTGCACAAGCCAGACGACTTCATCTTGACCATTTACAGTGGAAATAGATTGGAATGGCTGCTTACCGATATCTCATGTCATGCGTATGGCATCACATCGACTCTGTTGTATGACACTTTAGGACCAGAGTCTTCGAAGTACATATTGACCTTGACTGAATGTCCTATAATCGTTTGCTCGAAGGATAAGTTGGCAGCAATATTGAAGTTAAAGCCTGAGTTACCTTTGTTGATCAACGTTATTAGTATGGATCGTTTACTCGAAGAAGATGGCGATTTGGTCTCCCAGTTTCACGCAAAGGGTATCAAATTGATGGATTTGCAACAAGTGGAGAAGATGGGTGAGTTGAATCCACAGCCAGTGACACCTCCAGGCCCAGATTCCATCTTCACGATTTCGTTCACATCTGGAACCACTGGAACTCCAAAAGGTGTGATATTGACCCACAAAATTATGGCTGCTGTGGTCACATTCAATGCCATCCATTTGGAAAGACCTCAAAAGGATCCATCATACATCTACTCTTTCTTACCTTTGGCCCACATATTCGAAAGAACTAGCTTGTACATTTATTTGATTGCTGGATTACCTGCTCTGTTTCCAAACAAAGATGATTCAGCATTGACCTTGATAGATAACATGAAATTGTTGAAGCCGTCTGTTTTGGTTGGTGTACCAAGATTGTTTAACAGGTTAGAAAGTGGCATAAAGGCAAAGACAGAAAATAGTAAGCTTTTAACTAATATTATTAATCTGAAAATGGCAAGACAAGAATTGAAAGATGATGAAAAACTGCAAAATTTCTTCATCGATAAAGTGATAATTAAGAAATTGAGACAAGCTGTTGGATTTGACAATGTTGAATACTGTATTACAGGTTCTGCTCCTATCAATCCAAAAACTGTCAAATTTTTAAGACTGGCGCTAGGAATAGGATTCTCACAAGGTTTTGGAGCAACAGAGACATGTGGAGGTTGTATGATCAGTAGTAATTTTGAATCAAGATTAGGGTCATGTGGTCCAATTGGCGCATGTACCCAGTTAAAATTGAAGAATTTACCTGAATGGAACTACTTTGCAGAGTCGGAAGATGGTACCAAAGATTTGGATGAACCAAAAGGTGAAATACTTCTTAGAGGTCCACAAATTTTTTCGAGCTATTATAAGAATGAAGAGGCAACGAAGCTGGCTTTCGATGATGAAGGATGGTATCATACGGGTGATGTTGCCAGGTTGGACAAAGACGGGCGTGTCCATATTATTGATCGTGTCAAGAATTTTTTCAAGTTATCTCAAGGTGAATTTATCGTTCCTGAAAAGATTGAAAATATTTACTTGTCTAACAATTCAATGCTAACCCAGTTATACGTCCATGGTGATCCAACAAAGACACATTTGGTCGGTATTGCTGGGATCGAGAAACCTGCATTGGAACAATTCTTGAACAAGATAAACCATCCAAGTATACCAGAGACCAAGGATGAGTTGTTGCAATTAGTTAACACGGCATCTATGAAGAAGCAAATTCTTAGATTTTTAAACAATGACATCATCAATGAAAATTTGACTGGTTTTGAGAAATTACAGAATATTCATATAGACGTTGAACCTTTAAAAGTGGAGCACGATGTTATAACCCCAACTTTAAAGATCAAAAGAAACAAGGCAAGATCTTTTTTCAAACATACTCTTGAAAAATTATACGAGGAAGGACATATTTTGAAGAGTGGTTTGAAATTATAGATGTTCGTTTAAATTATATAGATGAGTTAATATTCACTTTCGTTAATGATCAATATAAAAATGAGAGCGTCCCCCTTGTACGGATATGCCTTATAAAACTCGCTAGACTTGACATTTTTCGCATCATCTCGCATTTCTCGGATAATAAAATATATACTTTCGCTTCATCTCGCATCTCTCGCTTTTCTCAAGAATCCCAACAAAAAAAAAATCATCACAACAACAACAACAAAAAACAAAAGGACAACATTTTTGTTTATTTTGCTTCATTTCCTTTTTAGGTCTGTTATTTGCTGCAGTTGCAGTGCCCTGATTAACTAAACAGAATTTTTTTTGTTCCCAGCAGCAAAAGCAAAAAAATAGAAGGAAAGTAGCCGGAGACGGGCAGAGAGAGGTGTTTAGGGGAAGAAATAAAAGAACCCCTTTTCCTTTCAGCGAGTTGGCACAACAGTCAGTAATGATTTTCAATTCATACTAGTCATCATCGTTTTTCTATCGGTGAGCTTAATCAATCTACAGTAGTTGTGATTTCGAACCCATGCCATAGAGGCAGCATAAACCTCTTTCTTGAAAAACTATATGAAAAAAGACAAACAAACATACAAACAAACATACTGCAAGAAAGCGATACGCACTCTTCATCGCAGCAAAGTAGTAAGATTAATAAATTAGAATATTAAGCTGATGATCAAGCTTGATATTAATGTGAAACTCCTTCTCCAAAGAATTTGAACCAAATCAATAGTTCAAACTCTTTCTCTTTTCGTCGATCATTTGGTTTTGTAATGTGAAAGTATCACTTACAGCACCTGAATCTCTTATGACGGCCACTCTCATCGTAGCTAACAAGTTATGAGCAGCGTTGGAGTGTGCGTAAACACCTCCGTTGAATGCAGTGGTCAGGTCTTTACCCATTGAAGTCTTGATCAACTTCTCTCCACCGGGATGTTCGGTTAAGAACCCTTCAACGTTGTGGACAATGCCAGAAATGATACACAATCCTTTTTCTGTCTTGGATTTTTCAAAGAACTCAGATCTGTCCCAAACTGGTAAGTCACTTAATGGAGTACCCCAGTTTAATTTAATTCTCAATCTGTCCAATCTCTTCTGTTCTTGTTGTATCAAACCTTGTTCAATAGCGTTTTGTGGGAATGTTTTCAAGTTGTGAGCTAAACCCAATTTAGATGTGACCCAAATAACATATTTGGTTGGATCGTATTGCCACCATTTCAAAGCATTTCTGTAATCTGATGGGAACTCGTGATGGAAATTATGATAACCTTCACCAAATGTGACAAAAGCAGTCAAGAAATGATCTCTTGGAGTTCTTCTGTCATCAAATGGTTGAACACCAATCCAATGAGCTAATGAATTGACACAGAAAGTGGCTTGCTGAATGACAAATGTCTTGATGATACCACCATAGATGAAACCACCCAAGTAATCACCCCAGAACAAACCTGCAACCAAAGTTGGAACTACCAAAGCTGAGAAGAACATGAACAAAAGATAGTGTCTGTGTTGAACTCTAACGACCCAGTCATCTATTAAATCTGAAATATCAGCTCTAGCCTTATATTTTGGATTTGGTTTTTCTAACATCCAACCCATATGAGAATACCAGAAACCTCTTCTAGCATCGTATGGGTCTCTTGCTGTGTCTGTGTATCTGTGATGAATTCTATGTGAATGACCCCACCATTTGACTGAACCTTCAACGGCACCAGCACCGAAGAATGCATAAAATAATCTGACCGGTAATCTACCTTCATAAGCTCTATGAGACCACATTCTGTGATAACCAGCAGTGATGGAAACACCACTGAAAATATATAAAGTGGTAGCCAATACAGCTGTTTTCCATTGTAATGGAACAACAGCAGTGGAACTTAAACCAACAAATGGGATGAAAACAACCAAGATGAAATTCAACCAGTTGATATGTTCATGCCAATTGGCAAATGTCCATGGCTGTTCACTGATATGTTTGTTTTTGGCCTCTGACAGTCGTGCCTGTTTGTCTTGCTCAACCAAAAGCAGTAATGAATCCTTGGCCATTTGTTCTGGAGTTACATTGAGGAAATCTTTGGTGCCCATCAATCTTCCTCCTAAACCAGCAGCCACGATTCTCTTTTTCATTGAACCAGCAGCTAATTCATTTGCTGCGAGAACATCAACAGAATCCAATTCGGAATTAGGTTGGTAAGTAGACATGATGATGACTTGATGTAAATACTACTTAGTGACGATGATGTTGAGATAAAACTGATAAAAGTTTGGGAAAAGATCTACCGATCTTTTTATACAAATCTCCCTTTCTCTGCTTTCTTTCTTTTTTTTTCCTTGTCCTACTATCAAAATCAAAATCACTCACCCCAAAAAAAAAAAGAATGCTTAGGTAATCCACTCTGCTACTTTTATTAAGGAAAAAATTGGATGTTGGGTCTTTGGGAAATTGGAAATTGGGATATATACACGACTTCCTTTTAAGCAAATAGATAAATAGTAGGTTAAGTTTACTAGTCGGACCACTTTGATCATTTACAGTTGTAAAACAGAGAGACACAACAAATGAGATCAAAGAGCATACCATATCATGCCACTTCACAAGTAATTTTGCTTTTTTGCTCTCTCATAGAATAATCTAATATATATATACAAATCTTGCTCTTACTGTTTTTGCTGCTGCTGCTGCTGGCTGCTGCCGCTAAACAGAAGGTTTGGGTGTGGTCTTACCTTTTTTTAAATTGTCTGTCTATCTGTAACATTATGAAAAAATCTGATTCACTCGCTTAAATTGGCCACAGCAAAATAAGTCTATAATGCAAAAAAATACCTAAATTTGGACTGCCGTATAGAGGAAATACTATATTCTCCACTATTGAGCCCCATATACACTCTAATCTTTTTGACTTCTTCTTTTGGTGATATTCATATTTGCTTTTTTTATCTTTATAGAATAATATGCACTACTTTTTTGTCAAGACTAAAATGATTTGACATGTGGAGAGATTTTGAGTAAAAGTCGTGGAATTTGATATTAAAAATGGGTAGTAGCAAAAAAAAAAGTGCAAAGAGCTAAAATGAATGATAAATGAAAACAAAGGATCATCTACGAATATTCAAATCACTTTGAATTAATTAAGTACCCAAATTGACCAATTGATCCATATCGTATACCATTTTCGGCATCATAGAAGTTTAATTCAGCACACAGTTCTTTACCAATTGACTTGATCCATTTACTTCATCTTCATCTTCATCATATATATTTTTGTCCTATTTTCATTCTTTCCTTTCGCCCTCCATACCCCACGTCATGTCTAATAACAAACAATACCAAGGTTCGCCATTTAGATCTCCTGCTTCACCCTCTTTGAGATCAAGGCAGACCTCCATAGTGGAGATGTTATCAACTCCACCTCCTTTAGAAAATAACAGAGACAGCGATGTTGCAAGTCTACATTTAAACGATTCATCCGCGTCATTAACCAGTGGCCATCATCATCATCATCAACAACAACAACAACAACAACAACATCCAATTCAGTACACAAATAGCGCTAGCCCTACAAATACTACATTTGTTCAAGCTACCAATTCATTGTCCAGAAATCCCTCAATGGCTTCACAAAACAGCAATAGCTCAGTCCCATTTGACTGGCAAGATATCCAATTGAGTGACTTGGTAGAACAGAATAAATTGATCTTCATCAATGATCAATTCTCTGTTGAGAAGGCATTTGAAACTTTAATCAAGAACAACTTAACTTCAGTACCTGTCGAAAGTTACTCAAATGATTTAAATTGTTTAACCTTTGATTATAATGATTTGAACTCCCATTTGTTATTGGTCTTGAACAAGTTGAAGATTGACTTGAACGAAATTGACTATCAACCGAAGGAAGAGATTCCTAACCTTATTGTTAAGGCACAAAGAGGTGAACCTATCCCTGTTAGATTCGTAATTAGATTATCCACCAAGAACCCATTTATCAAACTACAGGAATCCGACACTTTAGGAAAAGTCGTTGAGATTTTAGGTTCTGGTGTTCATAGAATTGCAATCACCAGTAATGAATACATCACAGGTATTTTATCACAAAGAAGACTTATCAAGTACCTTTGGGATAATGGAAGAAAGTTCCCATCATTGGATCCATTGTTTCAACAATCAATCCATGATTTAAATATCGGCTCTTCCAATGTGGTTTCCATCTTCGGTGACCAATTGTTGATTGAAGCATTGACTTCGATGCATGAATTGAAAATTTCTTCAGTGGCAGTTATTGATAGAAATAACAATTTACTTGGAAATATATCTGTTACCGATGTCAAACATGTTAGTACTTCTTCAAAGACAGATTTGTTATACAAATCTTGTTTACATTTCATTTCAGTGATTTTAAATTCAAGAGGTTTAGAAAATGGAAAGGATTCGTTTCCAATTTTCCATGTGACACCAAATTCATCATTGGGAAGAACGATAGCCAAATTGGTAGCTACTCAGTCTCATAGATTATGGATTGTAAGACCATCAGGTTCATCTTCGATATCATCTGATAATTCAAATTCTTCAACTTCGGCACCATCAACTCCGGGAACACAACAGGTGCCACAATATTTAATGGAAAAGGATTCTGCAAGACCAGGAAAGTTGATCGGTGTTATTAGTTTGACAGATATCCTCTCCTTATTTGCTAAGAGATTAGGTAAACATGCAGATCCACAATCTGCAAGAAGACAAAGAAGACGCAGTTCATCGTCTTCAAGCAGATCGATAATATCTTCTTCAAGTTTAGAACAGTTGAGGAAAAGTTCAACTGGGAATGCGTCAAATAATCCAATCGATTTCAGATAGATCTTTCACATTTCAATATTTACAACTGTGTCCTCATTATCATCATTGCTGTTATAATCGTTATCACTTATTTATCATTTCAAGAGCCCTGTGAACATGATTGCCTCGTTAGCAACGTTTTAGACTCATCATTATTATTATCATTATCATTATTATTATCATTATTATCACTATCGTCGGCACCATCATTGCCATCATCATTTTATAAAATTGTTTACTTCACACTTGAGCGAATCTGGGTTATCCATTTTCACCAGAATTTTTGCCAATGTCTTGCCTTTATAAAGTTTAACATGTCTCTTTGCGTGATATCAATTGGCACAAATCCAATTCACGATACAGTGAGACTGATAGTTAGTTTTACGATTATTATTTTTATTTAGCTACTTGATATAAAACTAAGCTCTTACTTTACTATTTGTCTAGTCCAATCATTGAATTAAATTTTCATTTATAAAATTATAAAACACAATAGTAAATCATACAGAGCTGTTCATGTCGCATGAGGCAGATCTAGCGAAATTGCTTTCTTGGAAATGTAGATGAATTTGATCGGAAAAGTGGTCTCACGGTCGTCGTCTTTGTAGGTATTTTCCTTATTCTTTTGGTGGCATTCTGAGATTGTTGTTGTTGTTGTGATTGTGTTTGTTGTTGATAACCCCTTATATTTTCGTCCAACTTTCTTTTCTTTAATAGATTTTCCTTATTGTTACTCATCATTTCACCACCACCACCATTACCACCAATTGCAGCAACACTATTTTTAATCTCAACGTTGCTTGTCAATTTCTTGAAAGGCGATGTAGATCTCGAATTCAGCCTAGAACTGACACGCGAGCCGGGTGTAGATCTGGTATTGATTGTTCCCCTCGAAACAGACCGCAGTGGGGATGCATTTCTAGATCTGGCGCTTTGGAAATCTCTGCCTCTAATTGGTGTGATCTGTCTTATTGGGGAGACATTACGAGATTTTGGAATTGCCAATGCAGATTCCAAAACTTTTTCGTTGCTTTCGATGGTGCCCATTAACTGTGCGATTTTCTCCTGCTGTGATAAATGGAAAGTTTTTTGACATTGTATCTGGGTCGCATCTGTTATTGTAGTTAGACTAGTTACAACCTCACTTATTCCATCCATCGTCAGCGACTTCCATTTATCAGCGGACTCGAGTTTCTTTTGAATATGATCCAATTGTGCGTTTACATCATCGCTGGACTTCAAATCGTTGATTATTGTGGATATTTTCAGCTTTTCATCCTCAAGAATCAAGTTGCTGTCTGTAATTTCATTTTTCAAATTGTCAACTCTATCGTTCAAATTACCATTATTTTCATCCATCTTGTTGATCAATTTCTTGACAATAGTTTCTGAAACCTTCATGTTGCTCACATTACCCGCCAACCAGTCATGCTTTTTACCTGCGAGAAGATCCTTCTCTGACTCAACTATTTGCTTTCTTATATCCTTCATTTGAGTAGGAAATTGATTGACAGTCTTATTGTAATGACTATCAAATAGTTGCATGAAACTCGCAAGAAACTCTTTTTTATTCGACTCGTTCTGCCTATTGATTGCCTCGATATTTCTCGTCAACAAACCTTCATGGGCATTGAACAAATTTTGAGATAAATAATTATCGAATTTACCATTATTAGCTACCATAACGTTCAAGTTCTCGTTCAAACTTGCAAAATCCTCTTTTGTCAAATTTGTAGCCTTGTTAATCTCCTTTTTCAACTCTTCGAAATATACGGGAAACTTCGCGGTCAAGGATTTAGTGGCATTGTCGCAAATGTCAAGGGCCGATTCCTGGAAGCTTTGTATCATCAGTTCAACGCAGTGCTTGATTTTCAGTTGGTTATCTCTAATATCAGCATCTGGTTTCCAATTTGTTTCCATTGTATCAACCAATCTCTTGCTTTGGTGTTGTAAACTGTCATGGATCTTTGTCCTCAAGAAACTGTTGAGCGTTGTTTGATATGCCCTAAAACCATTCACCCCTTCATCGAACAAAGCGATTAATTCTTTGTACTTTTTTGTGGAGTCATAAAACATTCTCTCACTATTCTGTTGTTTTTGTACTTTACCACTTAGTATGCCATTTACCTGGTGCATTTCCGCTAGTTTATCTTTATAACCAGCAACTTCAGCGATTTTGGAATTCAAATCCTGAGTCAAAATCTTGCTTTGATTTTGCTGAAATTCGAATTTTCTATTTGTTTCATCGATTTGAGTTTTATAATGTTGTAAATCTCTTTTCATTTGCTCGTAGTTCTCCTTGTCAATCATTATTCCATCTTTGGACCAGCATGACATTAAATCTTTTCTCTGTCGGGCTATCTCGTCAACCAAATCTTTCACCACTACATGTTTCAACATCAAATTGCCCACCTGCGGTGTGTTCATCACATTCTTAGCTTTGCTAGCATATTCCAAAGTTTTAGTAGTTTCATCACTGTCTAAACGAGCAGGTGATATATTAGCTATTAAAACTGTTTTTGTCTCTCCACCAAGAGAATCTTTTAGCAACCTGGTCAACTTGGAGTCCCGGTATGGTGGTAAGTTATTTTCAACCAACGCATTGATCACTTTCCCCAATGAAAGCAAACTTCTATTGATCGATCCAGCTTCTTTCGCTTGTATATCGGTGGCTCCAGATCTGCTAATGTTCTCAGAACCTGCTAAGTCGACTAAATTCATCTTGGAGTATCTGTAAAAGTCCTCATCACTTTTTTTGTAAAGACTTATACTGAAAATTGTGTGTGATCTACTCGAGGTCTTGTTCATATTCGTTGATGATGTCTTTCTATCTACCAAACCTTTGCTCAATAATTGAAGACCATCCACTGCGTCCTTGACGCAAAACTCTTCCAAATCCTTTATAAATACAGCACTCTTGTCTGACTTTCCAGGAATGGTCTTGATTTGTTCTTCGTATATCCTCAAATCTTTTTTTGTCTTGGTGTTCAACAAGTCCTTCAACCCCTCGTTGTATATCTCCACCAATGAACATTTTATTACATACTCGTCTTTTTTCATACCACGATCGTTGTTTAGGGTTTCAAACAACTTGAACAAAACTCTTGGTATTATACCAGCATTTGGAGAGTATGAACCATTTACAAGACGGTCGTCACCACACATCGTGTGAGTCTTACCGGTTCCTGTTTGTCCATATGCAAATATTGTACAGTTGAACCCCTTCAAAAAATCGTCGAATAACGAAGAGGCAACATTCTTGAACACCAATTCCTGATCAGCACCAGGTCCAAATACTTGGTCTACTGTGAATGTCTTTGACGCAATCTTCCCCACAATGGAGCTATCTTGACTATTGTTTATGCTGACTTCTTTTGAGCCCGTCTTATTAGGCACATCCACCACTATGTCACTCTTCAGTTGTATTTCTCTATCTGTTCTTCCACGGCACCGTACCACCACATTTATGGCTTCTGCTTTCAAGTCTGTTATTTGTAACGAACCAGCTGGACTGGAGCTCATGGTTTTGTGTTTTCAATTTATAAAGTGACGCGTTATCGCTTAAAATGGTTCAGCTTCGTTGAGTACCAGATCTCCAGAGTGTTTCGTGCCCGTTATACAGTTGATATTCACCACTATCAAGTTACAAGTAGACTCTGCGATTGGCTTTTCAAATAGTTGAAATGATGCCACAAATACAAATTCTAGACAGATCTCCCTTTGTTTACTTTCTCTAATCTTTTTGTTTACTGCTGGAATAAAAAAAAAAAACCAGATATTTTGAAAATTAGCAGATGATATACACGACTTTTTAGCGATAAATAGATAAGATAGTTTTAACTGTTGATTATACTCCAATCACCAAGCTTTGTTAAAAGATCCTCTACTTCCCTTCTGCTCTTACCCATATCTGTACAAATCGCATCAAAGTTTTGTGTTTTTTTCAATGATTTAATGAGTTGATTTTCTTCATTCTTCAACCTTTTCTTCGTTTCGACATCCAGTTTTGTTTCGAATTTATCATCACCTTCACCAATTATAGTATTGTCCCTTTGATCCACCGGTTCAAACAACTTCTCCAAATGGCTCACATCATTATTAGTAATTGTATCACTGACTGGGATCGAATGAATCCTGTAAATTAAATTACGTAGCACTCCAAAGGAAACAAGTCTTCTTATGTCTATCAATGTCAACGAGTCAGCATTTTCAATCGACCATTCTCTCAATGTTTGACCATGGCGCAATGAGCGATACAATGAGAATATAGTTGCTCTTGAGGGCACAATAATCTTGTTCTTTGGTCTGCTATTGGTTTTCGCCATCACCACTTTCTCTGATAAAACACTGTTATTATCATCTGAGTGTTGTGCGCTTTTTGTCCTGAGTTGAACCGGTAGTGAACCATTGAACAGATCTTCGTGTACCACGTAAGCTTGGCATTCTGTTGCCAATTGCGGATCCGAAAGAAATAGTCCTATATTTGAAGTTGGTGCGTACATGTTTGAAAATTGGAAAATATCGAGTATGACGATGCATTTATAGTGCATTAAATGTTGAATGCATTGCTTGACCAAGATGTGTTCCAGGTCTGCCAGCTTGGCAATCTTGGCAACTGAGTTGATTCCGTTGATGAATGGTAGTATTTTCAACATAGTTGGATCCCAATTGAGATCCACTAACGAATCTAATTTTACCGTTTGAATCGGCACATCATATGATTTGATGTCCGGTGGTGGTGGGAATATGGGGAACAACTTTATGTCCACGGAATTTGCACTATCAATGGGAATTTGGCATTCTGAATAATTGTTCAAATCCTGAAAAATCTGTTGAATTAAACTTTCGATAGATGTCAACTTTATTGTGTTTTCTTTAACACCGGGTGTTATAGAGTTCAAAATTTCCGTGTCTTCCGCCAAACCTTTCACATCGGTGACCTCTTGTAGATAGTTGCTTGGTTTGGCATTACTGTTGTTGCCGGATGCGTCTATTGTCTTTTTTGGCTCCTCCTGTTTGAAGAAGATTGAACTATCTTCTTGCTCTATTTTCTTACTCAACACATTTGATTGTTCTTCTAGTGTTCTGAACATTCTCCCTATTCTTCTTATATGATCCTCATAGGGTATTGTATCACTATCGTATGGGAAAACAAAACAAAAATTGAAGTTGAAAGAATTCCTAGCATACTCTGATCCATAGATGTTAACAGGGTACCCTATGACTCTATAAGATCCTGTCTTAAAAGTGATCAACCTGTTGCAGAATTGTGGTTTTGGTATGACGTAGTTCTTAACAGAGTCGAAATCAATCAACGGCTCCAGTAAAGTGGATGAATCTGGTTTGGCGGGTGATACCACAGCTCCTGAGGGGATTTGATGGAGCACTTTTGTACCTTCCGTTGGATGGAAAACAGCATAAAAGATAGCTGTTACGGGCACAAAACCGGCTGATATGATGCGATTGGTTAGTAATTGGAACATGGACTAGTCTCTGCATCCCTCTCTACCACTTACATTCTTCCATATCTTCTCTATCTTCTTCTTTGTATATATATATATATATGAAAAGTAGTCTGAGTCTCCTTTTCAATATGAAAATAAAGGTAGTGCTAATTTACCCTACTTTGATCTTCTTGTTCAAAATTGTTTTGTTTTGTTTTGTTTTTATGTTTTTTATTTTTTTGTTTACAATTTTGGGAAAAAAGGACACAAAAAGATCAAATCAACTTATCTACAAAAACAACAACATATACAACACTATACACAACAAACACAATGTCAGGAAAAGTTCACGGAGGTAAAGGTAAATCGGGTGCCAAAGATGGTGGTATCAGATCCCAATCATCATCAGCCAAGGCTGGGTTACAATTCCCAGTAGGAAGAATTAAGAGATTCTTGAAAAGAAATGCCCAAAACAAAGTTAGAGTGGGTGCTAAATGTAAGTAATCAATGAACTCATATGTACAAACTGCTCGCCTCATTTACTAACAATAGCCTCTATATATAGCTGCTATCTACTTGGCTGCTGTCTTAGAATATTTAACTGCAGAAGTCTTAGAATTGGCCGGTAATGCTGCTAAAGATTTGAAATTGAAGAGAATTACACCAAGACATTTACAATTGGCTATTAGAGGTGATGAAGAATTGGATAGTTTGATCAAAGCTACCATCGCCTATGGTGGTGTCTTGCCTCATATCAACAAGGCTTTGTTGTTGAAGGTTGAAAAGAAGAAAGGAACCAAATAATCAGGATGCCCCAAACTTGTCTTTGTGATCCTTGAATTTCGTTTCATTCTATCTCTAACAACTTTTGGTTTTGTTGTAAAATCATATCTTTGTTAGATCAAACAGAACTTGTTTTATTACGCCCATACTTCTAGGTACACGTGATGATGTCATCAAATCTTATTCTCGTTGTAACCTAGCAAGTTGTTTCTTTATACTATTTTTCTATTGTTATTGTACATTAGTCTTTATTTTTATATCTTGTGTTATTATAAATTAACCAATTGTACTTTTATTCAGATAATGCTTCCCTTCCCTATACATGACCAGAAAAACGCACCGCCATCATTTTATAATCGCCGTGTTGATACCCTTTTTGTTCTTCGTAATTAAATTATTGTTGTTGTTCGTTACCATTAATGTTGTTGATTTCAACTCTGTCATTTCCATCATCCTCGTCATCTTCCCCTCCATCCACAGTGTTATTATTATTATTGCTATTATTGTTGTTGCTACTGTTGCCAGTACTGAGATTGACCCTTCTATTTGAATCACCCCGCCTTATTCTTAATCCGTCAACTCTATTGGAAAATGACTGTATCATCGACTCGTACTGATTTCTTAAAGATCCACCTCTTCTCAGTCTTCTTTCGTCAGAGGTGGTATCCTGCTCCGGTGATGTAACGGGTTCACCGTGTGTTGAGAACATCTCTCTTGAGTCCATTGTAGGCACAGGGTTTGGAATCAAATTCAGTGGTTGGTTGTGCACTTTGACATATTTAATTGTCCCTCTTGTTGTTGGATTCAAGAAAAGCTCATACTCCGTAGTAGCCGCATTCAGTGGATCATTTTGAGGTAATGGCATCAATGGAAATATAGACCAATCTGGTGGGAGAAGTACAGAATTGGATGGAAGGTTGATCACAGGTTCATGATAGGTCATTGGTGTTGTCGGTGTTGGGGCTGGCGCGTTTGATGCATTTCTCAGTAACAATTCTTCAGCCTGTTCAACCTCTTCTGGTGGAATTGGGATGTTCGCATTTCTCACGAATGGAGGGCGTCTTCTAAGTAATCTTGTAAATATACCTGCTCTTGGAATTCTTGGTTCTAATGGATCCCTTCTTGCTTCCAATACATCCGTTGGTTGTCTCACCACTGAGCTATGTGGTGGTTGTTGTTGCTGGTCAGGCACAAAAACTGGAGATCTGCACATCGGGCAACTCTCGGATCTTTCCATCCAACTTTTTAAACAACCCAAATGGATAACATGTCCACAGTTCAATTTTTTTGGGAACAATCTAGTGTTCCGTATTGCGTCAACAGACATTTCATCTCTACAGATGATACAGGTGTCATCATGGTCTAAGTCTTCTTGAGTAGCGTCTTGCAATTTTCTGTCCAACTCCCTCGAGGCTCTTCTGTATCTGATAAGATCGGATATTTGCCCGATAAACCTAGAAACGGTCAAATAAGATTCTCTCATCACCATTACCGGCATACGGTAAGGACCAATCAATATGAAGAAGTTGAAAAATATGGTTAAGATTTTGACAAATGAGATGGTGATTTCAAAAAGCTTCAAAAGAATCGTTTTAAGTTCCCAAACGTCGTCACCCTCATGGTTTTTCAAATACCAAATTTCAACCAAAGTCAAAACCAGCTTGCCAAATTCTTCAAAGATATCAAAGAACAATAATGCGAAATCAAATCCAAATATCACATAAACGTCCGGGGATCCTTTGAACGAGTTATCGATACAATTCCAAACCATTTGGTAATCCAACAGTAAGAACAATACCAAAGCAAGGGCTGTCCTTGTAAATACGATACTCCTTATAGTCTCATTACTTTGGAAAACGTATTGAATTCTATCTATCAAGATCCAATGGAAAATTTTCAGAAACAATAATGATAAGATCAAGAACCCGATTAACAAATTATGCTTATCGCGGAACATGCCGATGGCCATCAACAAATTCATCATGGTGAACCATGATCTCTCATATACGTGTTCCCTTTCGATCAATCTCAATTCTCCAAAGAGCAAAGTCTGAAGTAATTTGCCAAAGAAGATCAACGACACTATCAAGAAATTTGATAATATAATGATATGGATCCCATGCGATAAAGCAATCATCAGGCAGTAAAAATTGGCTCTTTCTCGAAGCACTACCGATGCGGAAACCGCAGTGAGTGCAGCAGATGCTCCTGCATATATCAAGAAGTTTCTCCGTGCAACGGGTGAGTCCATTGTAAATTGGGATGGTGGTGATTCCAATCGAATTGATGAAGCGAGTTGATAATTTTGTACAAATCCGTTGTTCTCTTTTATTTTTTGGGGCTACCTCGTTAAGAAAAGATTGATCCGTTTTTTTTTTAGTATTTTGCTATAGTCAGATATTGTTTCAGTGTTGTGTTTTGGTAACAGAATTGTATATAAAAATGTTTAGAGTTGCAAGAATTGGTAGCAGTAGCGCTACAAGAATTGGTTTGGCTACAAGATCTGTTGGTTCGTTCGACTTGATCATGAGTATCCTGCTTAAGATAACATCGTTGGCCATTCGAACGGTAGCGAAGCCTATCGGGGTAAGTCTTGCCTAAAAGATGTTCGCTCGCCTTCTTTTATTCAAGCATCTATAGATTGATGTTGGAGATGAGATCGAAAGCTTAATAAATTTTTGCACCTATAAATTGGATATGTATTAACTGGGGAAGTATAGTCAATCATCAAGGCACAGGCCAAAGAGCATCAGTCATTCAGAAAGCTTTGTGTAACACTAGCACAAAATGTGCACCAACTCGATGTGAAGCTCAAGATCAAATTATTGGGGCAAAAAAATATTAAAGTGAGGCCGTTGAACGAGAACAAGGCTATTGAAAATGGTGCCACATTTATCTCAGAGACTTTCATATTCAGTGTTGCAGGCTCATTGATTCTCTATGAATCATATAGACAGAGAAAAAAGGAATTGAATAGAAGAGAGGCAGTGGCGGATGATATTTCATTGTTACAAGATGAGATTGAATATTTAAAGAAAAATTTGAACCAATATGTGAAGGTAGACGATTACAAGCCTACAAAGGAGTTTCATCCTGCTGTGTTGAAAGTGGAAAAGAGACAACAAGACGAGCAAAAAGTTGTTGAATCTTCTGGTAAGATCATCAACTTAATACTCACAAAATTAAATGATGGTGAGTTGAATTTGTTCAGTGAGAAGGAGAAATTGCAAATAGTGGATAAAAAGCTCTTCAAGGAGGAAAAGGACAACATCTTGTACTTGAAAGTGGAGAGAATCACTGAGTGATACAAAGGTTGTATATGTATATAGATTCAACAACAATGCTAGAAAAGATATTATTTACATTGTCTATATTGATTGATTTAATGCTAGTAGCGTCTATATAAATTTGATTCTAATCACTCGATATGTTCTCTTCCTCATCGAACTCGAAATCCATCTCATCTCCGATGAAATTGAGCACTGCGTCTGCTGTTTTTTGTCTATGTCTATCTTCTTTGGCGATGTGCATCTGTGGTATAGGTGAAAAGTTGGTTTGAGACAATGGTGAAAACCCCAATTTTGAATAATCGATGCCCCTCATGTCCTGTGCCGTGTCAAAAGGCTCCGATGAATTAGAAACGATATTGGATACCAGTCGCGAGAGTGGATCGGAGTCATCATTGTCTTCATCTTCAGATTCGTCGTCATCACTTTCATCGTCAGAGTCTCTACTTCTCTTGACAGAGGACGGGGGTGTTTGTGGAGGTGATTTGTATAACGAAGAGTTTCCAGTATCCATGAAGTCCTCAAACAATGGACTAACGTGCTGGACGCCGACATCGATTAAGCTCTTTTTCAAGTCAGTTAAAATATTATCAGAAATTTCCATCTTGTACCTCTTAGAGCAAATTGCGTAATTGTGCAAGCATGAGAGTAATAATTCGTGAATTTCCCTTGAAGGAAGCAATTTCAAATCATAAGAATATCCAGCTTCTATCTGATAACACATCCCCAAAAAGTAGTAGAACATTCCATCGTTGTTAAAGGGTGGTTGTAAAATTAACTCGTTCAACAAATCTTTACAATCTCTAAATTCAAATTTCAAAAGGTGTGACCATATCAACGACTGGAAATAAAGCGGCGTATACTCCAATGAACCACTTCTCCAGGCCACCGCCTTCTTTGTCCATCCAATCTTGATCGAAATGTTGTAGTAATTTCTCAACCACGCCAAAAATTTTGCAACCCTGTCTGATCTAGTATCATTTATCAACAGTTGTAACTTCTCTAAATTGGTGTTATCTAGCTCTATGATGAATCCTGGTGGTACTTGCAGCTTTGCAAAGTTCGTCAAAAATCTACTTTGGTACTCGTCTACCTTGATCCCGAGCAGTAGCAGCTCTCTTTGAAACCGCTCTTCTTCTTGTCTTTGCAATATCTCCAACCCGAGTGGCCATATTGATCTTATATCAACTTTGTCGACTCGTATAAGTAACGCAAAACAATTTTGTGCAGTGTGCCATTGCTTACGTAGTACTGATAAGTGTAGCAAGTTGCTTAATATCTCAACGTTGTAATGGAGGAAAGAGACCTTGGTAAAAGAAGCATCCATTCGCTTCACGATTTTCTTCGGCTGGCTTGTTATGTACTGTTTTGGTGGGAAAATTTCATAGCCCTTGCTTATAAGATCAAGATGTGTTAAATGATGTTTGAGGGGTTTGGTCTCTGACTTTTCGAAGTTTTCTTCTACCTCTCTTTCTGCTTCTATTTCCTCCACCTCTTCGTCATTGAATTCTCCATTGGCAAACTCTTCCAACCTCTTCAATTTTCTCCTCCTGTTTTTCTTCTTTGAATGCAAAGACTCACCTTCCTGTCTGGGCTCCCAGTTTTCAAAAGTATCTTGTGGGATGTGACTTGAGTTGAAAACGTATACTTCTTTCTCCTGTTTGTTCTTGAATGGGTATTGGTTCAATTTCTCTTCTCTCTTCAGGCTAACAAGTTTGTCAAGTCGCACAGATTTTGCAGAACTGACTTGTACATTGTCAAATATATTCTCAAACATTGCCACTGTATTCTGTGTTATATGCCTATCATATTATTATTTCCTTAGGTTGTAGTGTTTTGTGTGGTATGTTTACTACTTGATCTGTTGCAAAATCTAAAACAAAACAAAAAAAATTCACATAAAAATATTTTTTTCTTCTGTGGTTCATTTTTTTTTATTTTTTTGCTCTCAGAGACGCGATGAGGGATAGAAGGTCCTTTGCTGTGTTTGGACAAACAGTTCAATTGATTCACCGCGTTGGCCATTCTGCTTTGACACTGGCTAGACTTTTTATTCTAATGGACTTCTCTGAATGGTTTCGTCCCGGGAAGTTTTAGTTTTCCTTTGCATCGCTACCCGTTTCAAATTCAGGCTCCTCAGGCCTCCAATCTCCGAAAATTGTGTTAAAGTTCAAGTTGTGCGACGTATACGACAGACCTTACCAGACAAAAGAATGCGAAGCAGGTTATGTAGAGCAATTCTTTTCATTTCTTATGTGTTTGTCCCGGTAGAGTTTGAGATTAATTCCACAGCACTTACATTATATATTTGTTATATGGCATGAATGTTGGGGATTTTTTCGGGGTGGGTATAATTCAATAGATAGTTTTTTATCCTTCAAAAATCGATCATTCAAAGTTGTTCAGCTGACGATGACTTTGTTGGAATTAGTACAAGTCACTACATTGACTTCGATATATAATTAGGGCTTAAGATTTGAACATTCAAAGCAGCAGACATTTGTTGGAGCAGCAATTTCAGTGCCTAGCACTTTTCTAAACTGTTGCTTAAATTGGATAGCAGCTCCACAAGAGCTTCAATCAAAACGACTTAGCCCGTTGCTAGAATGAGCTAGGTAAGTGACGGTTCTACGCATCTACACACGCACTTAATCGAGAATCTGTCGGCCTCGGATAAGTCGCAGGCGCGCATATTAAAGTTGATCAAATCAATATTCTGTGAGAGAATGCGAGGAAAGTAGCCAAGATGAGCTTAGCCCCGTTTCTTCTAGTGAAGTTGGCTGACTCCATTTTGTCCCTTCAAATTGTATGCTCTCCTTTTCTCTTTGCAATGTGCCGTGCACCTTTTGAATCTCTTTTAAAAAAAAACACAAAATTAAAATCGTGACAGATCGATCATAGATCCTTAAAGTTCCGACATCTGTATAAACAGATTAGAAGATGGGCAATCAGAAGCTTGGATTTTGTGTAGCCTGCTTGATACACAAACTGGGATACTCCATTAATGAATCGTTTGAACCATACAGCTTCGAAGAAACTTCCTCCTCCATCTCTCCTCCAACTTTTGTTCCATAAAACCTCAAACGGTATCTCTGCTCTGCCTGCCGGCCTTCCCTTGTTGATCCTCACAAAGGAAAGAAAAGTGGAAAAACTTTTTTTTTTCTGTGTTAACTTCCGAGGAAAAGCATCAATTTCACCTTGAAAGTAAAAACTCCGATGGCTAAGCCAGGATAGTTGGAGCAAATACTTGGACAATTAAATACATCTGGAATTCTTCAATGATTGACTGATAAACTCGCTCGTTTCATTATAGAAATAAACACATCTACACTGATTTTTCCTTCAATAAACGGCATATATATATATATATATATATATCTCTGTTCGTCTGGGTCTCTTTAAGTGTGTGTGTACGGGTTTCACTAGTTAAGTCCGGAATTAGATCAGACAAAACAAAGGCAGTCATTGAACTAATCATACAACGAACATGAATCCTATTTACATCGTGCTAGCTTTGCTTCCTACAATAGCCCAATGTTGGTCTCCAACAGACTCCTATGCTCCGGGCAACGTGACATGTCCCTCGACAAATAGCTCCTTTGTCCGGTCTGCGGATGAGCTTTCTGATGATGAAAAGAAATGGGTCAAGAGCAGGCATGAGATCACAGATGATAATTTAATCAAATTCTTGGAGCATGCCAATATGACTGATTTCGATGCAGAAGAATACATTGATGGGTTGAACAGTTCCATCACCATTGGTGTTGCCTTCTCCGGTGGTGGTTACAGAGCCATGTTGAATGGTGCCGGCCAATTGGCTGCATTGGATAATAGAACCGATGGTGCTTGGGAATATGGGTTGGGTGGATTGATTGAATCTTCTACATACATCACAGGTTTATCAGGTGGTAACTGGATGATGGGTACTGTGGTATACAACAACTGGACCTCCGTTCAACAAATTTTGGACGACGGGGTCATTTGGGATTTAGAGAATTCTATATTCAGTCCTGGAGGAATCAATGTTTTCAAAACAGCAAGCTACTGGAGTGATATCGGCGATGATATTGACCTTAAGAGAGATGCCGGTTTCAACATATCCTTGACGGACCCTTGGGGTAGAGCTTTGTCCCATCAATTCTTTGCAAACGACTCCTCGTATGGTGCTGCATTGACTGTCTCCACCTTAAGAGATGCCTCTGTTTTCAAAGATCACCAAATGCCCTTCCCAATCCACGTTGCAGATGGAAGAACTCCAAGCTCTACTATCATATCTTCGAATTCAACAGTTTTCGAAATTACACCTTACGAGCTTGGTTCATGGGACCCTTCATTGTACGCATTCACCGATGTCAAATATCTCGGTACAGAGGTGAGTGATGGATTCCCAACCTCTGATTATTGTGTTGAAGGGTTCGACAATGCCGGGTATGTGATGGGTTCTTCATCAACTTTATTCAACGAATTCCTTTTGGAATTGAACACCACTGGATTGAGTGGGTTCTTGTACACTTTAATTGAAGATTTCTTGAGTGATCTAAGTTCTGACTACGATGATATCGCTGCCTATCATCCTAACCCATTCTACGAATCTTCTTTCGCCGAGGTCGAATCTATCACAGAGGCTGAAACTTTGTACTTGGTTGATGGTGGTGAAGATTTACAAAATATCCCACTTGCCCCATTGGTTCAACCTGAAAGAGGTGTTGACATCATTATTGCATTCGATAACTCTGCTGATACTGATGAGTACTGGCCAAACGGTACTTCATTGACGTACACCTATGAAAGACAATTCACCTCACAGGGGAACAAGACCACATTCCCATACGTCCCAGATGTGAATTCGTTTGTGAATTTGAATTTAACAGCAAAACCAGCTTTCTTTGGCTGTAACGCTTCCAATCTTACCGGACTCAGCGATGACAAGGATCATGAGGTTACACCACCATTGGTGGTATACATGGCCAACAGACCATTTTCCTACTGGTCCAACACTTCCACATACAAGATGTCCTACGACGAGGATGAAAAAAGAGGCGTAATCCAGAACGGATTCGAAGTTGCCTCCCGTTTGAACATGACCTTGGATGATGAATGGAGAGCTTGCCTCGCATGTGCTATCATCAGAAGATCACAGGAAAGAGACGGTGTTGAACAAAGTGAGCAATGTGAAAGTTGTTTTCAAGAGTACTGTTGGGATGGCTCATTAGACACGAGTTCCGATGTAGGAGTCAACTTCACAGATACTGGAGTCACCAATGAAGATGAAGATGTTTGTAATTCGAGCTCCAATGTTACCAATTGTAATTCTACAAGTGGTGCTTCTAGATTGAATATTGGGGGTGGTAAAAACTCGGGAAATAACCTGATCTTGATGTTGGCACTGATGTTGATCAGCACCTATATCGTCTTGAGTTGAATATTAATTTTACTAAAATTAGAGATACAAAAGTATATAAATTAATCATATACGCGTCATGATTGTTAGGGTGTCGCTTTAAGTTCAAGTTCTTTGTAGATATGTTATGAACTGTGCGAAACTTAGATCTAACCGATAGTTAAAATTTTTTTCATATCTAGAGAAAAAAAAACACTACAGAGAGAAATACTCATCTTCAAAACCGCTGAAGTCTACGACATATAAAATGAGTTCTAGAACCTCAGACAGGAAGAATGAAGCTGAATTAAAAGAGCTTCTCACATCATATAAAGACGGTTTACAGCTTTGGCAACAGCAAGTCTCGTCAAACGAGAGCATCTCCCAGATCAAGTCTTCAAAAGTGGCCAAACCTATCCAAGAGTTGTCCAAGTTATGCCTGTTGATTCATGCCAACATCACCAAGATGGGAATAATATTCACAAAACCGTTGAAGGATATCAATGCCGCATACAAGCAAACCCAGGAAACCAGCTCTGCATCAGTATTGTTGATCAGCTTGTGTGTACAGTTGAATGAACCAGGGAAATATAGCAAATTGTTCATCGGTGAAATTTTCATTGTGATCAAACAATTACTCCAGTCGTTAGAAATGTTTATCACTGAGTTGATCAATGACGAAGATGAAAAGAGGTTGGTGAGTGTGGGGAAAGTATGGGAGCTGGTTCTGCAATTGACGAAGATTACCCAGTTGGGCAAAATTGGGGTGTTGAAGTTGAAATTGAAGAATTCAACAACGATGATCACAGATGGGATCGAGGAGTTATCCGAATGGATCGAGGACCCGACTCTGCAAGATGATGAAGATCCATTCGCATTCAGCGATGAAGGCGAAGACGAGGAAAGTGATTTAGAAGGAGCAGCAGTACCACCAAGCTCACCATTGAACAAGGAAGATTACAGCGACATCCTCCCCGAGGCACAAAGGTTTTTGAACAAGATCAAGATGGTGAAACTTCTCATCAACTCTGTCGTGAAGAGCATACCCAACGACATTGCCGATTCGAGACTCGATGAAATTTACGACACCGTGAAGGTGTTCAACGAGTACGTCGATGAATTGATCTACAAGGTGATCTTTGAGAACAGTTTGGCCGAACTGCAATTGTGGTTTTCCAAATTGGTCAAGGAGAGTGATGGGTTGATTGCGGTGTTGAGACTGGTCAATGTTAAGGATGATAAGAAGTTGAAATGGTTAGACGCATGGCTGTTGAAATTCAAAGAGTAAATGTGTTTTATAATACGTATATTAATGGGCTAAATTTATATTTCGAAACTTACATCTTGCGCCTTTTCTTTTATTTTGCTTGTATTCAGTAATTCGTAAACCTACCTACCAGTCACCATCATCATCTTCATCATCACTCAGGGCCACTTTTCCCTTTCTTTGTGCCAAGGCGGCACCTAATGCATCTGCCAACGAAGCAGGCTGTCCTGGAACCCCACCACCGCTACCACCACCCACACTAGGTGGCAGTGCGACAGGTTCCCCTTTGGCTTCTTGTAACAAGGCAGAAGGTTTTTCCAATTGTGTTTTATCTGTTTTCTTCAATGCTCCAAGTCCGGCTCCTCTAATTGACGCCAATAATGCGTCTCGTCCAACATCTCCTGTCATTTCGGGCAGAGCAGGTGCAGACAGTGTATTCATCTGTGGCATAGGTGGAGGTGGCGGCGGTGCCAGCAGTGTTCCCATTTGGGGCATAGGTGGGGGCGGAGGAGGTGGCAGCAGAGCGCCCATTTGCGGCATAGATGGGGGTGGTGGTATTCCTTGTACTGTTTGTTGTGGTAGAGGAGGCGCTACAGGTGGAGGTGAAGCAGCAACATTTCTTTGAGGAGGTGGTGCAAAGTTCTGGGGAGGCTGCTGTTGCTGCTGCTGTTGCTGCTGCTGTTGCTGCTGTGGAGATTGTGGTGGTGGTATTTGCATTGGGGGTCTTTGCCCGGTTGGTAGTTGCGGCATTGGCCTTTGTGCAGTTGGAGGCATTGGTGGGCCACCTGTAGATTGTGGTGTTTGTCTTGAAGGAGGTGGAGGTGGAGCATTTCCTCTTCTTGGAGGAGGTGGAGGTGGGCCACCTGTTCTTTGTGGCAGTTGAGAGCCAGCCCTAGGAGGTGGGGGAGGAACAGACCCTCTCAGAGGCACACCCGGGCCATTGACAGAAGCCCTTGCTGGTGGAGGAGGAGGAATGTTGTTCCTTGGCAATGAAGCCGATGGAAGTGGTCTGGTAAATTGATTATTTTGTGGTTGTGGTGAATATTGCTGCTGTGGTCTAAAAGGAGGCAAATTTTGTCTTTGTGGAGTCTGTGGAGGACCACTGGCTGGTTGTTGAAATGGCGGTGCCTGCAGCAGCAGCAGCTGGGGTGAATTTGCAGCTGGCTGCAGAGGGAACAGCGAAGGCGGAGGAACTCTAAAGACTCTTTTCGCCGGAGCTGGTGTAGCAGCAGGTGAAGGAGATGCAGAATGTGGCGACAGTGATGTAGTAGCCGGCGGGTTTGGAGTCGCGTTTCTGGTGCTGCTGTAACTATCTGGAGGAGAAAAGTCGTAATCATCCTCCTCAGTTTGTGGTGTTGAATGTTGCTGCTGTAATTTTGAAGGTGGAGGAGGTGGAGCTTTTTTCTTCTGCCTCGATATAGATGAAGATGGTGAAGATGGTGAAGGCAGAGAGATCAGCAGTGCTGGTTCTTCTTTATGCTTGTATTGGTACTTTCTTGGAATAGGAGGTTCTAAGCCAACTAAAGGACCACCTTGTTGGCTGATATAATTTTTGATAAACTCCCTGTTATCGGCAATCATCTCTTCCGTTATACCAGCCTGTTCTAACTCATTGTACAATGACCTCCATTCAGGAGGAGGCAAGCCATCATAGAATAAAGGACCTTTCGTTCTTCTGACCCTCTGCTCCGAATCTATACCCCTTGGTCCTGGAGCTGCAACAGTTGGTTTGATGGACTGCTTCAACAGTATAGCATTTTTATTATTATTTGTGTGTTTCGAACCATGCTTTGATCTGTTTTTAATTCTTTTCAAAAAATGAGATGCATCTGTGCTGTCTTCGAACAACAAACCAGCATAGCATTGATCAATTTCAAAAGTATGGAAAAAGGTACGATCTTGATTATATTCAAAATCCACCCATAGTTCTTGATCCCAAAGAACGCCTCTGTTGCCAATTATATCAACCAATTTCAAAAAGAAAGTATGACCCACCAAGTCATCACAGAAGACAATTGCTCCTGAGAGACCCGTATATGTCCATTCATCCTTATTTGGATGAGCTATGTAAAGTCTTGCGACGGTAGCATCAATTATCTTGTTCGACAGCTTGGGAATAACCCTCTTGACCTTTTCCTTATCTGCAGTAGTGAGAGCCCCCATATTCCGGTGTAGTTTAGTGGTATTGGTTTGGGGTAGTAAAGTCTTGTCGGCCCAATTGATCTACTTCTTTGCTTGTGCCTTTGTTAGGTCTCCATCCTTTCTTCACTGGCCTTACTACAGGCAAAAAAAAAAACAGAGATACCTGGCGAGACCAATTTGAGTCTGATTTACACGTAGTTTCACCAGCTTTGGGGCGAAACAGAGGGAAAAAAGAAAGAAAGAAAGAAGAAAAAAATAAAAAGAGTAAAACAAAAGCTACAGTCACGTTTGATTAACACTTACTTAATTATATCACAAAATTCAAAATGTCAGGACGTCAAGGAGGAAAAGCCAAGCGTATGTGTTTTGTCAAAGATATCATATCATCATAGCTGCTAGAAGTAATACTAACTAATTATAATACAGCATTAAAAGCACCAAAGAAGAAAACTCAAGATTTCGATGATGAAGATGTAGCCTTCAAAGCTAAGCAAAAAGCTGATCTGGCCGCTAAGAAGGCTTTGCAACAAAAAGCTCAAGGGAAAGGTCCTTTAGTCGGAGGTGGTATCAAGAAGAGTGGTGGTAAGAAATAGAGGTATACTAAGTAGTATCTCAATGTATTTATCTATTCTATTGAACTGTAAGCGTAATGTAAAGTCGTGTATTCTGTGACCTGAGGACCAATAACTACAATAAACTGCAACCGAAGGAAACTTCACAGGCAAACAAAAAATAATAAAAAGTGATCGATTGATACAAATCAGCTGAATATCACTTTGATAGATACAAGATATATACGAACACAGCACTTTTATTTGAAGTCGATCATATCAATAGCATAAATAACCAGATCACCACCAATAATTTATTATACATCCGATTTGTATACATAATCAAAGAAGAAAGAAATTATTATTTTGTCCCATTGCGAACAGATCACAACTTTGCAAATACATCAAATATCATACTTGCCTTGACATTATAGACAGACACCCATTGCAGGCAAAGAGGTTTTTTTACACAGCATACACACGATTGCATTGATATACAAAAAATGAGTAATACAATGTTGACAAAATATAAGATTGTCTTTTTAGGAGACCAAGGTGTGGGTAAGACATCATTGATAACAAGGTTCATGTACGACACTTTTGATTCGCATTATGCCGCAACCATAGGAATAGATTTTTTGTCTAAAACGATGTATCTCGATGACAAGACTGTTAGATTACAATTATGGGATACCCTGGGTCAAGAAAGATTTAGATCATTGATACCTTCATATATAAGAGACTCAAATGTGGCAATCATAGTATACGACATAGCTAATAAGGAGAGTTTTGAAAGTGTTAACAAATGGTGCGAAGATGTTAGAAATGAGCGTGGCTCCAATGTGATAATATGTATCGTTGGTAATAAATCTGATTTGGTGGATAAGAGATTAATCTCAGTCGAAGAAGGTGAACTGTTGGTGAAGAAAATTGAAGGTGTTAAGGTCTTTATTGAGACAAGTACAAAAAATGGCTATAACGTGAAGAATTTGTTCAAAAAAATTGCCAAATTGTTACCAGAATTGAACAATGGAGGTGATAACGATGATAACGGTAACGATGATGCCAATAACAATCAAAGTGAAATGATTGACATTTCAATCGATAACAAGAAAGATGACACCAAGAACGGATGTTGTTAAAAACTATATAGGTTCATTTCATATAGTTTGACCTACCAATGTGATATATTTTACTCCCTTTTGTAAAAATCTGATAGATTATGTGTGTTGTTGCTCCCTATTGTTTTGATATCTTTCGCCTAGGCAAAAAGCTTGCCAAAAATAAAATACCGGATGAGTTAGGTAATTAATTTGTACTTATAATCACTACTTAATCTCAAATGTTTCTGGACAAGGAAAATGGGTCAGGGTAAGGGCCAAGGCCGGGGACAAAATAAAGACAAGACAAGGAAGTAGGAGTAGTGCACTACCGGCACCACCGCCAGCCAAAAAAAAACAAAAAGCACAAACCAGATTTAAAAAAAGGGGCAGCAGCAGCAGCAGCGCGGGAAGTGCGCGCGCTCTCTCTCTCGGCAGCCACCACGCACAATCAACAAGAGACAAAAAGGGGCATATTCGACCTCAACCGTTCCTGAATTAATGTAATATACAAAATACAACATGTTGCACAACACATTATAATCAGCTTATGATGCATGTATCTCTCTTTGATTAGTTTTTATCATCCGATACATCGATCTATAGTGATACATAAACCTGACCCTTTTTCAATTTTCAGGACACAGGTCTCTTTGCCCATATATCTACTTGGTGTGTTTTTAGTCAGTACTACTCACAGGATCTCGTCTTGTAGGTACATCGGCTCTTTTTCGCTCACCTATAATAATTTTTTTAAGGTACTTTTTTTAAGGTACAGGTAGCTTAGAGAGTAGATCTCTCTATATCTCCAGAAAATCTTCAGATAGAGCGCAAAGTAAAGCACATGGATAGAAAGATTTGATAGGGTGGGTCTATAAAACAGTAGTAACTATTGCTCATCAGCAGCTGGAATCCGTAGTATGGTTTACTGATATTTCCCTACGTGTATCCGAATTTACGATAAACAATAGATTTCCACTTTTTGCAGAAAAAACAGCACAAGAAAAAGGACAAACAGCGAAAAAACTAAAAAAGACACAGAAGTCAAAAGTAAAAAAACATAATACCAAAAAATTAATAATAAAAAAAACTGAAGAAGTTGATGAAATTATCCAAATTTAATATTAACACCATTTAAATCCCATCCACCTTCTTTCACGCATCACTAGACCCATTCCACTCCGCTTGCCATTTTTCACCACAGCACAAGTTTACAATCCACCTATAGACAAAGAGTCATTCCTTTTATCAAACAATACACATCAAAAAGCATAGAGCTCAGAACGAGAAAAAACAAACAATCCCACCAGAAAAATGGAGGAGTCATCTGTGCAACAACAACATCAGCAGCTGCAGCTGCAACAACAACAGTCACAAGAGCACTATCGTCAAGGCCAGCTGCAGTCCCAACAACATCAACAGGAACAGCAGCACCAACAAGTACAACGACAACAAGTACAGCAGAACCAGCTGCAACGCCAAAAGTCAAGTTCTAGTAGTAATAATAGTTCAAGCTCTAATGCAACAACACCTGTTACATCCATCACTAATATGAACTCAACAAATAGTACAACGACTGAAGACATGCCACAAATGCATGTAATCAACAAGACAAAGAAAAAGGCGAAGGGAAGGGCCTTCCAGTGTTCTGGTTATCCACCTTGTTCAATGTCGTTTACGAGATCTGAACATTTGGCAAGACATATAAGGTCACATACGGGTGAGAAACCATTTAAATGTCAACATTGTCAAAAAAATTTCAGTAGATTGGACAACTTGAGGCAACATAGACAAACTGTTCATGCATATGAAAATTTCATTTTAACATATCCAAATGAGAAACTTATGATTAGAGTGAGAAACGATGAAATTAATGAAGTCAAGAAAAACTTGGGAATTGATGAAAATAATATGATTAGAGTACAGCAACAGGGTCAACATGGTCAACATGGTCAAACATACAAAGAGGATGAAGTTAATGTGGCGCAACAGTTGAGCGACTTGAGAAACGTTCCATCACCAAATCCAATAACTCCTATTTCTACACAATACAATAATTACAACACATCAATAACGTCTTCGAATTCGAATGCAACTACAAACTCCAGTTCGATATTATCACCACCAAATTCCACATCACCACATAATAATTCAAATTCAAATGGCCATCATCATAATGATAATGATCATCAATTACCACCGCCAAGATCTTCACTGTCGTCATCATTGCTCAGACCTTTACAATTCAGACCGGATAACGAGAAGAGACCAAGACCTATTTTGGTTCCTGAGTCTGCAGATGGTGGGGAAGGAGGAGGACCAAAGACTAGTAGTACGCCTATTGGATCTCTGTATTTGAGTACACCATTGAGTGGACGCTCTTTGCAATCACCGTTATCACCTTACTATAATTCGCAATTTCATCATATGAATCATACGAACAGTCAATTACATCCACCATCTGCGACAACTTCTCAGTTGACACCGAATAACAATGGACAATTTCTAAGTCCTTATCAAAAAAGTTTTTCACAACTGGATTTGTCAAATAATTACAAGAAATTACCACTGATTAAGTTCAGAGATTACAATAACAATAACAATAATAATAATAATAATAATAATAATAATAACAATATGAATGCATCACAACAACAACAACAAAACAGTCCCAAAGTGGTTGTTGAAAATAGACAAAGAATGAAAGTTAGTAGTTTGATGAATGATGATGATAAAAAAAACAACGGTAATGGTGATAGAGAGAATTTGGAAAATGAGAAGCAGGTTAACAATGATAACAATAAGAATGAGAATAACAACAATACTAACGGATATACAGAAATGGATAAGGGGAGTAATAACAGATTCAGATTACCATCATTCAGAGAGTTAGATTTCAAATAGCTCAACAGCATATCATCATCATCATCATCATCATCATTATATGGCTTACATAGCGTAAACTGATAAATACCATTGTATCATATCATATCATGAAGTAAGCACCAATAGTAAAATAAAGTCCACCCAACCACTCTTCTTGTGCGTCTGTAACTGAATTCCGGGTAACTACAGAAGAACATCACAAAAAAAAAAAAACCCACACAGAACGTCATTTCTGCTGCACATATGTAGCCTTTTTACTACTATTTACAGTGGCTGCTACGGTACAGCAACTGTATATTATACACTCTACCTCATAAGCATACCATACTCTCATTCCATCACATATCACTATAACCTTTCCCTCTAACTCTCTCGTCTGCTCTCCAAGAATTTCAAATCGGACAGAATATGAACTTCGGTCGTGTATATTATAACCAACTATCACCTGTTTGTTTCTTTTTGCGCTATTTGGATATAAAGATAACATCATCTTCATCAAATTCAATACAGCCATCTATCACTATCACTATACATATACAATACAATACTATACAATACTATACTATACAATACACTTCAACTATATATAATATAGTACAGATAGCAAGATGAACTATAATTACACTGCTTCTTCTTCTTCGAACAATCCTCAGAGCAATAACATCTCTAACACCAACAACAGTAGTAATAGTGGTACAGGTAACAACTACGATTTTGGTTCATCTAATAATGGATTTGGTGGTTCCAGCTCACTATTCTCACAGATATCAAATTCATCAGGTTCAGGTCCAGGTTCATCAGGCTCTAATGGGTTTAACAACAATACAACAACAAATTCTACAAATGGTTTCCAAAGCCCTTTGAACAACTACTCAACTTTGAGAACAACTTCATCTGGGTCCAACTATTCCACTCCGATGATGAACAATAATCTTGACCTATCATCGATATCATCTACAGCAACTTCAGCATCGGTATTATCATCATCGTATTCAAGACAAAGATTCTTATCTTCAAAGGGTTTTGATTTAGAAGACGATTTAGAATTTTGTCCTGAAATTTATCACCACGGTCTGAATCACTCATTCCATCATAACCTGCTGCTGCTGCAAAAATTCAACCCATACACATCGATGACATTTTCACCCGTGAGTCCACCACAGCAACAAGCCGATACTGCTACTGTCACTACAAGTGCAATCATGAGTCCTTCTGCACAAGTTGCCAGTAATGTGAAAAAGACTCCAGTCCAGGATAGAAATAACACTTTAAGTCCAAGAATACATACCCCAAGGATTAAAAAACCATTGGAGATTATTAATCCACTGACAAAATCAAAAGTTGACTCACCAGGCATAAGAAATTAGATTCATATAGATTCGGTACCGAGAAAGTGTTTTGAAGGTAAAACTGGTTTTTATTTTTGATATACTTTTCTTTACTGAGTGAGATTGAACAATGTATTTTTGTTGATCAAAGATATGCTATTCATCTTATCAATTTTACCTTTTAAAGAGTCACACATGCTTTAATGTTTTCATGAATAGATTATAGCATTTATGTATCTGTATAATATATGGTACATAAATATAGTAATGTCATTTTATCCAAAAACTTCTAGACGACATCGTAAGAAAACTGTAGAAAAAAAATCTCTTTGTAAAGAAATAAAATCATCGACAAATCGATAACAACTAACGAGACACACAGAAGCACCAAGATGGATGATGAGTTAGCTGCTATTAGAGCAGCCAGATTACAAGAATTGCAACGGAACTCAGGCCAAGGTGGAGGTGGAGGTGGTGGCTCGAACTCTCCTTCATCACAACAACAACAACAACAACAGGAGCTGAATCAGTCATTACTCTCACAAGTCTTAGAGCCAAGAGCCCGTGAACGATTATCCCGTGTCAGATTGGTGAAGCCAGACCGTGTCGTTGCCGTCGAGAATTATCTTACCAAACTTGTACAGATGGGCCAGTTGAGGCATAAGTTGAGTGAGGAAGAGATCGTGGAGATCTTGGATGGGATTAGTAGGGATACGGTGAATAATCAACAGACTAAAGTCACTTTTAGTAGGAGACAGGTGATAGATGAAGATGATGATGAGCAAGAAGATGATTTTTTTGACTGATTGAATTTGAACACAATTAAAAAAGAAAGACAAGAGATAAATAATGGTAAATAGATAGATACAAAAAAGATCAGATGGCGATGATACCATCCTTTTCACAACTGTTCAAGATACTGATAATGGAGAGATACGAAGCCTGTGAGATATCTTCGTTGATTCCGACCCCCCATTTCGTAGCCAACTTGTTTTTTTGCTCATCGTGAATTTCCAATTCGATATAAGTAGCAGCTTTGGACTCTGAATCTTTACCCAAGGAATGTTCATGGTATTTCAAGACGGAGAATTGCAATTTGAAATAATTGGAGATTGCATTTGTGAGTGCGGATAATGGACCATTTCCTTGGCCCGATATGGAGACTTGTTTTCCCGAGATGGATAATTGTAAATCGATCTGTCTTGAAGTTTGATCCAACTTGGATAAATTGTAATCGAGTAACTTGATCTCAGAATTTTCATTGTTCAAGATGAAACTACCGTAGAACAAGTTGATGATCTCTTCACTGACCAACTCTTTACCTTTAGTCTCGGTCAGTTCTTGGACTCTTTTACTGAACTCGATTTGCAAACCTCTAGGCAAGTCCAATTCCAAATTTCTTAAGATGATCCATGAAGCACCACCTTTACCCGATTGTGAGTTGACCCTGATGATAGCCTCATAAGTTCTTCCAATATCCGTTGGATCGATCGGCAAATATGGCATCGACCATTTCGTTTTTGGATCTGCGTGTGCATCTTCTTGGTGTTTTTTGAAGCCCTTCTTGATGGCATCTTGGTGTGACCCACTAAACGCACACACAACCAATTGTCCACCATATGGAGTCCTGGCATGTACTGGGATCTTGTTACAACGCTCAACAATGTCCACCACAGAGTTAATATCAGAGAAATCCAAATTGGGGGAGACACCCTGGGTATACAAGTTCAATGCCAAGGTGACCAAGTCCACATTCCCGGTTCTCTCACCGTTACCAAAGAGACAACCTTCGACACGGTCAGCACCACCCATTTGCGCCAACTCTGCAGCCAGTACAGCGCAACCTCTATCATTATGAGGATGTAATGAGATGCAAATTTTTTCACGCTCAGTGATGGTGGTTGAGAAATACTCAATTTGATCAGCGTACACATTTGGCGTTGACATCTCCACCGTTGCTGGCAAATTGAAAATGATGGGTTTTTGAGAGGTTGGGCCCCACAGTTGCTTCACACTTTCACAAACTTTAATCACATATTCTGGTGAAGTATCACTGAATGTCTCTGGACTGAATTCGAAATCCCAATCGGTATCTTGCATCGATGGATCATCTTTTGTAAGTGAGCGAACATACTTGGTACACTTGGTAGCCAACAGCAATGATTCTTCTTGGGACATACCAAACACAACATTTCTAAAACAGTCCGAAGTGGCCAAATATATATGAACAGTGGCTTTTGTAGCACCTTGCAAAGATTCCACCGTTCTCTTGATCAATTCCTCCCTACATGGTGACAAGACTTGGATTGAGACATCCAGTGGTGCATTCTGTACTGCCCAACGGGTGAAATCATAATCCACTTGTGACAGTGATGGGAAAGCCACCTCGATCTCTTTGAAACCAACTTCGACCAATTTTAAGAAATATTCTTTCTTTTGCACTATGGACATCGGATCAGGTAATGATTGATTTCCATCTCTCAAGTCAGTGGATAACCACCGTGGAGCTTTGTCCAAAGTCTTTGAAGGCCATTGACGGTTTGGTAAATGAATTGGTTGAAATTTGTTATACTTCACCGATGGATCTTTTAACATAACCATTTTGTGGGGTGCCGGATTGCGTTATAAACTGGAGTGTGGAATTTGCGGGAATGAAAGTGTTGATACAAACAAAAGGACGTAGAGTATTATGAGTAGGCACCTATATAGTTATATAAGTGATCACAAATTGTCGTTTGATGATGGTTGGTAATCAGCAGTGTGTATTTCAAATATGACTGATTGGAGCTAGCTACGTTTGACAAAATTTTTCAATCTTTTGCTGTATTTTTTTCTTTTTGCTTTGGTTAAAATCATTTTGTGGGTTGAGGCTTTTGAAAGTGAGTGACACATCTGAAATTATTATTACTCATTACACAAGACAAGAAATGAGTAACCCCTATATACTATGAACATCACGTGGTGTGTTCAGTCAGCATCACTGCTATTACTACAATATATTCGTATATATTTACTTTGTAAGGGAAAGGCGATGAGGTGAGATGAGATGAGATTGCAGCATTCAGTCAAGCCTTATCTATCTCTCTCTACCTGTTTATCTAGTTAGTTATACACACCTGCAAATATTTTTCTAACTCTTCACATTTTACCGAACATCTATCTCTTTCTATAAGGAGTGCATCAAGTTTCCTCTTTGAGGGGTGAAAGGGGCTGTATACGTTGGCGGCAACTATCGATGCGCTGCCTGTTGGAGATTCCATATTGGGCAAGAGGAGATTGTGTTAGGCACCGCTTATGAAAAATTTAGATTGGGACAGATTAGACGATAAGCTAGGCGGATCTCAAAACTTTTCAGGATACATATAACCCTTGGCTTGTATTTATATAAAGGCATATATATTCCTCTTGCTTTGCGTTGTCCCATATATTACAGTCATACGAATAACTGCTAGACAGATATATATCACACTAACCATGACTTCAATACATCCTTTCGATCCAATCACGGAATCTGAATTTAGACTTGCAACCAAGTTGATCAAAGACGCTTACAGCAATGACAAACCACATTTCATCACCGTTGATAGATTAGATCCGCCAAAGACTGATATGATCAGGTATTTGGAAGCAGAAAAGCTGGGTTCCAGTTTGCCATCCATTTCAAGAGTTGTCTTTCTGTACTACTACACAAAGGAAGGAACTTCTTTCCACAAGGCTTTAGTCAACGTTACCGCCGGTCATATAATTGTCAAAGAAGAATTACCAAAAGGTGTCGTTGGCCCATTATTACCAGATGACATGGAAGCCATCGAAGTTGCCTGTCTTGAGCATCCAAGAATCAAAGAAGAAATTGCCAAGTTGAAATTACCACAAGGTGTCCACGTTAGAAATGATCCATGGATGTATGGTACCGATGGTAGTACAGATGAAAGATTATTGATCCAATGTTACATGTACTTACGTTACGACCACGATGAGTCAAATCATTATTCTTTACCTTTGAAATTCTCTCCAGTTTTCGAATGTTTTTCAAAGAAACTTGTCAGAATCGACTATTTACCAGGTGGAGCAGACCACACCATCACAGATACCTTACCATGGAAGCAGGTACCTGCAGTCGAATACCATCCAGATCTTAACGGTGAAGCCGTCAAGACCGACTTGAAACCATTGATCGTGCAGCAACCGGAAGGTGTGTCATTCTCAGTCAAGGGCACTTTGGTCGAATGGCAAGATTGGAGATTTAGAGTCGTTACCAATGCCAGAGAAGGTTTCGCTCTTTACGATGTATCTTTCAAAGGCAGATCGATCGCTTATAGAATCTCTTTATCAGAGATGACAGTCCCATATGGTGATCCAAGAGCTCCATACCATAGAAAACAAGCTTTCGATTTAGGTGATTGTGGTTTCGGTACCACTGGTAATACTTTGAATTTGGGTTGTGATTGTCTTGGTGTTATTAAATACCTTGACACTTTGAAAACCAATGCAAGTGGTGACCCGATCTTGATTGGTAATACCGTTTGTTTACACGAACAAGATTATGGTATCTTATACAAACACGTCAACTATAGAACTAATCATGCTGTCGTTGCCAGAAGAAGAGAGTTTGTTGTTCAAACCATCGCTACTGTTGCAAACTATGAATACATTGTCAACATTGTATTCGATCAAATTGGTGCTATTCAAATCCAAGTCAGAGCCACAGGTATTCTTTCTACTATGCCAATTGATGATGACGTCGATCTTAACTTTGGTACCATCGTTGGTCCAAATGTCATGGCTGCATATCACCAACATATGTTAGCTTTCAGAATTGATCCTGCTGTCGATGGTCACAAGAACACTGTTGTTTATGACGATGTCTTACCAATGGAGGAAAACACCGAATTCAACCCAAATAACGTTGGTTTTTACACAAAGAGAACTGTTTTGGAAAAGACAGGTTCTGTCGAACAATCACCATTCACCAACAGAGCTTACAAGGTCATCAACGAAAACTCTATTAACAAGGTCACCAAAAAGCCGGTCGCTTATAAGATTGAGATGCCTGCTAGACAGATGATCTTAGCATCACCAAATTCATATAACGTCAGAAGAGCTCAATACGCCACAAAGCAATTGTGGGTCACCAAATATAGAGACAACCAACTTTACGCAGCTGGTGAATTCACAAATCAATCCCAAAAGGATTCAGGTGTTGGAGAATGGGCCAATGGTCAAGACTCAATCAGAAACGAAGATGTTGTCCTTTGGGCCACCATGGGTTTCACCCATGTGCCAAGACTGGAAGATTTCCCAGTCATGCCAGTAGAGATTCATCATATCAATATAGTGCCATTTGGTTTCTTTGAAAAGAATCCAGCTTTAGATTTACCATTGGCCAACAACAAGTTCAATCAATCTCAATATTACGATGAAAATCAAACACCATCGGTAAGTACCACTGAGCCAGCTTCTTGTTGCAAAAAATTATAAAGTCAGTCATGCGTATAGTTTATTTAATTGATTATTAATATTCCTTCTATTAATTTCTTCATTCGATGTAATTACCGACGTATTTTCTGATGTGATAATCGATGTAGTCATCGATGTGAATTTACCTCTAGCACCGTTTTACTTTTTTTTACCCCTACAAAGTTTTGTGATGTGTCGTTTCAGATTTAAAACAAATGTGAAATATTACATCAGGAATACATAAATTAGCAGATAACAAAACGTTATAAAAAAGACCCCATTTCCTACTATTTAACTTCCTGAAATGGTAACCGCATTCAACTTTAGCAAACATGTTGGCCCTGGAGGCATTTGAAAATACGTTGAACGTATCTCGTCGTAATAGTGTAAGATTGAACCCTGCAAACTCTAGGGTTAAGAAGAAAATGAACAGAAACAGCTGTCCACCATCATTCTTTGAGCAAGCTTACACTGGCAATAAAGATGTGAAACTTGGAGGCAACTTTGAAACCATAATTGAGCGACATGTAAAGGGGAACGCAGTCGCTGAGCATTGGAAACAGCCAACTTCACCACCAACACCATCAGCGAACATTGTTAAGAAAAAATTGTCCACTATAAACGCTTTGAACAAGTTGTCATCAAGGCTTTCAAATCAAAATAAGTACAAAGCAGACATTTGGAAAGCTCTGAGAGATATTAAGAAGCGTGCTGACGAAGTAGCACGAGCAGAAGGAGAAGCACTCTCTCAACAAACAAGTGATTTGTTAGCAGAAATGGAAGCGGCAGAAATGGAAGATATATTGGACAACATTGATGAAGACTTCCTTTATGCTTTAGCTGACAGTGAAGAGTTTGAGAAGGAGTTTATTTGGGAAGGGATGGTTGAGATGTTTAGGTACGAACACCCGGAATCTCCTTTTGAAAGGTTTTTCAATGATCACTTAAGGGAGACTATTGGTGAGTGCTATGAAGATATGTACGACTCAAAACTGAAGTACACCAAAGTTTTGAACCAGAAATGGTTGAGCTTGCCTGTGAAGGAGAGATCAAAGTACAACATGGGGAAGAAACCAAGATTTTTTGCCAGTTCCGAAAATGACCAAAAGAATCCTCGTCAAGTTTCTGTTGGGGAACGATCCTATATTGGTGTTGCATCCAAAGAGTCAAAAGAACTCATATCAGATGCAGACTTCCAGATGCATAGTATCGAAAAGGACTTGCAGGCTGATGTTAGTGATTCAGCACCTGTCAGCGCTTGGGAGTTTTTATCAGAGTTTGTAACCAAGAGCGCTCCAACTCCAACAAAACCGAAACCAACAAAAACCATGTCTCTGGAGAAAGCTCCTTCAAGACGGTCATCAACTGGCTCAAGCTTAGGAGAATTGAATAGCCCACTGGTCACACCTGTGCAAGTCAGTTTCAATGCACAAGCTCCAAGGGAAATTTTCATCAAGCGGTTGCAGTCAACTTTTGAAACTACAGAGCCATTGTCTACACCTTTCGAGTACTATGTTAGAGAGAAGAAATCAAGCAATATCAAGAAGCTCACAAAGAGATGGAAGAATCTTACAAAAGATGAAAAACTGCCGTACGTCAAACGATTCTTGCTGGATAACAAGGAGTTGTTTAACACTTATGAAGAGTTGAAAAAAGAGGGTTTCGATATCGAGCAAAGTACAAATTGATGACATTCAATTTTTTTTTCTCTCTTTGATAATTTTTTTTAAGAAAAACAAAAACAAAGGCAGTCTTCCCGAAAAGTAAACAAAGTTATTGTACTTTTCTGATACTTTTATATTGCAAACTTACTGTGTGACAGATTTGTAGTCATTTACTGAAGCTATCAACGTTGATATTACTATGAAATAGTAGCAACTACACTTGACTGGGTATTTTGTTTCATATTCCTTTTATACTTATTTTACGATTGTGTGTATGATCAAGAACCAATTCAATCTTGCTCGTCGCATAAAGAGATCTACCTGATAAGATGGGAGAAGGTACTAGCAATAACAACATCCACAACTACAACAACAACAACAATAATAATAACAATAATATAACCACCTTGACTTCACCCTTGACAAACCAATACATTGTTTATAACCCAATGGATAATAAATTACTGCACTTGATAGTCAACGAGAACCAGTATTTACAATTCATCAAGATCTTAAACACATCCAGAAACAACGCAAGAAGACTAATAAATTTTTCGAATACAGATGGCTCGGAGTCAATTTCGAGTTATAAAAATGATTATGAGGATTTGTTGAAGAGTTTTACAAGCGATACCACTGGAGAAACAAACACCGAGATATTGACTGACGTTGGGGAAGAAGATGATGGTTCGGTGAAAAGATTGAGTGGTGTGAAAAGCATATTAACTCAGGAAGAGGAGATGAATAACATAGAAAATATGATTGACAACTTGCAATTCTCCAGTGAAGATGAGGAAGGTATAACTTTTGAAGATTTGGAAAGATATGAACAATTCTTGAATGAGTTTGAGTCAACTAGAGATGAAGATTTGAGCAAGACACTTAGTGACGGCGGTAACGGAGTACCAAAGGACATAAACACAGATGATATGCTACGAGAGTTGAATGAAGAGTTGGAAGAGGATGACTCGACATTAGAAGTTTCGAATAACTCATTTACTAATTATATCAGAAAGAAGTTCAGAGATGAGCAGTCTTCAGATTTGTTGAGTAATCCACAAGACTTTCTCAAGAAAGTTTCCAAAATATGGAAACTCATCCCTCAAAATTTGAGTAAGATAGAGAAATCGAGTGATATAAACAAAGATCAATTTCATGAATTCTTTGTCAAATGGAAAGAGCAGCATAAAGTTGTACCCAAGGAGGAAAATGGATATACCAAAAATGTCAAACAGATACAAAGAAAAAAGTCGCAAATGATATTAGAAACAGAGATTCCACAGGATCAAATAACTGATGATATGATAGAGGAAAAGATATCATTGTTATCCAAATCATCTCCATCATCTCCATTTGATTTATTTTACAATGACAAGTTGAATGATATCATAAGTGATCCTCAAAGGTTCAATTGGAAAAGAAAACAAGTCAATTCTCATATCATGTCTTTATGGGAGAAAGTGAGTGTTTTAGAAAAAGCGAGATACTCATCTATTGTCATTGAAGAGCAAAAACAACACCCTCATTCCAGCCCGACAAAGAGATCCGTCAGTTATACTGGATCAGTACCCACAACTAGATTGAGCAGTCCTAAGAGATCGATAAGCACATCCATACCAATATCAAACACTACAAAAGACGCTCAACCTGTATTTCTCAAAAGAGCAGAAAATACGATGCTTACACCCCCAGTATCCCCGCCTACTCTTGCCCCACCTTTAGAAGAGCACGAGCAGCATTGTGTATCAAGTCAAGGCTTGGTCAACCAAGAGGTGAAAAGATTGAATAAGAAAAAAAGTTGGGGCAAAGACGATAAGTGGCTTTGATCTTGATTTTAACTAATGACACTTTTATGTATATTTTTTGATTCTGGAGCTTTCATTCAGCTTTCACTTCTTAATGTTTGTATTACTAAACTACTAATTTACCAATTCTGTTGTTCACTGTAAATTGTCTATAAATTCGCATTCTATGATAAGTAAATCTTCTAATTGAAATAAATAAAAAAATAAATAAACCAAGCTAAACCAAAACTCCAATAAAGCACAGATCTAATATCTTTTCCAGATTTATCCAAGCATGATACTTGTTGAACAAAGATGTCCCATCTTTTCCCGCACAACTTTTCAAGATATCTACTCCACCGGGATGGAAGTTCAAATATGGCGTCAAATTGTAAACTTTCCTATTGATCACGATCCAGTAATCTTCCAACGTGTTATGCTGCTTCAATTCATCCTTACTGATTCTGATTGGGTAAGGCGGATACCCATCTCTGAAAGCCGAAGTGCGTTTCAAGCTTTCCCAATGGAGTGCTGAATGGCCTGGTTTGAGTATCACTTTTTGCCTATTACTGTTGTTTGACATTTGAATCGGTTTGGGCACCGATAACAAGTTTGGTGTTGGGCGGTTGTTGGTGGGTGGCTTGAGTCTATTATTCAAATACCCTGTCGTCACTATAGGCGGCACATGCTTCTTCGTTCCCTCTTCGTCTACGTTTTTCCTGTTTTCCATTATACGTTATTGGACTGGAGATATCAATCAATCAATCAATAAATCTATCTATCTCATCGTCTTCGTCATCTGCGATGGCCCTTTTCTTTATTTTTACTTTTACTTTTATTTTTTTCCTCTTCTTCTGTCCCGAGAGATATGACTTCCCGATCAAGCAACTGACAGTTCTGGAAGTCCGTTCGGGTGTTGCGCACTTGACTTGTTCCAAAGTGAAAGAGAATAAAGAAAAATAAAATTTAGCTTTCTTTTCTGGGGAAGTCAGAAGAAGAAGGAGGAGGAAGGCAAAATTCTATTATAAATGGGAGTATTTGCAAAGATACTATCCGACCAGAGGAAGTTACCACCATCACCATCACCATCGCCAACATTAACAAGGTCTTTACAATCTTTCATCAACTCCATCCTTGACAAATACTGGTACAGACTCACAGCACATCAGAAAAATAAACTCGTACTTTATTGCAGCTTATTTACAACCACCCTTTACATCTTATCACCATCCATTATACCCCTTTTCAACGTCAATTACAAAGAAGCCATGTTGTCCAAACAGAGACCAGACAAGTATACCACCGGGCTCATCAACATGACCATTGATTGCTTTGCAAATTCAACATTACAGTCTTTGCTGGCTTTACCCGGGTTGAACGAATACTTAAATGAGCTTTGTAATGCGATTTATAACAACCAAGAAGTACAAAAAATCTTCACCCCTCCAGAATTACCACTACATGGTGCATTGATTGGAATTCTATCAAATTTGCAACAAGTCATCTTTAAACCAAAGACTCTCAGTGTATGGGATTTCTTGAATGTATTGGAGAAGATTTTTAAATCCAAAATTTCAAGGAACCAACACGATGCTCACGAGTTGTTACAATTGATTCTTGAAACGTTGTCACAAGAAAATTTGCAATTGTACAAATATGCCATCAGATCCGGTATGTCCAAGACAGTCACGATTCCACTGTTACCTTTCAAGAGTCTATTGTTAAACCAAATGCAGTGTACTGTATGTGGTGGGAACTCGAATTTGAATTTCAACCCAATGATGATTTTGACTTTACCAGTACCGCAGGAATCGTCTGTCCAACTTCCGCTGTTGATCAAAGAAAATGAGAAAGAGCTAATAGAAGGTTATTCGTGCCTTCGGTGTAAGATTAACGCTATCATCAATATGGAGACTCAAAAAAGAAGTATCGATGACGATCAACTAAACAAGCTCAAGCAATTGCAGGCGGACGAGACAATGATGATCAATGATGACTTGTCTAAGGAATTGGAAGCTATAATCAAAAATTACAAGCCCACCAATGGGTTTGATATCAATTCAGTAAGGACAACCATTAATAAAAGAAGTGATATTATCAAGCCACCTAAAGTTTTACCCATTCATTTATCGAGATCAATATTTTCGAATACCCAAGAGCTTAGAAATTCATGTCAAGTCGAGTTCCCAGCTGAATTGGTCTTGGAGACTGATGACGATCTCGCTTCAAAGTTACAGGAAATTGAAGAAAAGAAGATTCTCGAAGATTTCGACAAACAAGATTTGGAACCTCGCAAAGATGAGGACTTTTTGAAACCAAACATTTTGAAAGACATTGACGAAAAGCAGGAGGATGCTTTCTATGAAGACGTGGGACAGACATCAGACATTGATGAGGACAACATTGATTCTGACGCTGATGAACCCGAGGAAGACGAAGTTTTTGAAGACGAAGACTTGGCAGTTGATGAAGAAGATGAAGGTGACAACAAAAGTGACTCGTCTCCCCCGCTTTTTAAAAAAGCCTATAACGAAACGCCACCCACTTCATCAGATATAGGTTCTAGCCACGTCATCGACAAGATGCCTCAACAAGTCAAGCACAATGGTCATGCCGATTCAATTGATCCCTTGAGTGAAAAACCCGGCTCAACAACAAGCAAGCACAGATATAAATTGAAGTCGGTCATCAGACACATTGGTACTCACCATGCTGGTCATTATGAATGTTACAGACATAAGCCTGAATTTTACAAAGTTGATAACGAGGAGTATGACATCAAATTTCCATTTTTGATCAACGGTGTTGGACCTAATGGTGAAAAAGATGAATTGGGAAGTCAAATTGGAAGCGAGGCAGTAACCAGTGACACCACCGATTCGGAGATTCCAGTGAGTAAGAAATCGTCGAGATCGCTGTCAATGAAAAAATCGAGATCGGCTTCGATTCAACTTCTGCCAAGGTCAGACTCAATCACTAGAGTATCTCGTTCGAGTTCAGTCCAATTGCAGCCACCACCACCTTCTGATGAACCTCAGTCCCTGGGATTATCGAGATCATCTTCCAAGAGAACCTCGAGACGTTTCTCAAGAAGACTATCATCATTCTTGAACATTGGTAGCAACTCAGACACGAACAGTACCAGTAACACCATCAATGACGTGACGACAAACATTGATGGGTTAAAGTTAACCCCCGGACCAAAGAAGAAGAAGAAGAAGTTGGGCAGTTTTGTGAAGTATCCATTTTGGAGAATTAGTGATTCCAAGATCATGGAAGCCAAGACTGAAGATGTCTTGAACGACAACAAAGCAGTATATATGTTGTTTTATGAAAGGGTCGATTGAACACGGAAAAGAGCAGTATGTGAGGAGCACAGGTACATACACACATGGAGAGACAAATCTTTACTTTCGCTTTTTGCATCAAACGATTTTGCACAACTGACAATTTAATTTGTACGCTATATAACATTAATGTAATACTTTAATTCGGAAATGCTGTCCTACATAAGCACAGCATTAGTTGAAGGTGTACCATCACCTATCTCGTTGGACCCCACAGGAAATAATGAGTTAAGGGTAATGATCGCATAAGTGGTATGTTGGTATTTTCATATCTTTTTTTTTCTTGTTCAGCTTCTATTTTGTAAACTGCGATAGTACAATTACGACTGCTCTCAAGATGGGTAAATTTTGGTGTAAACAATGCTCCACGGTAAGTTATTTCTAAAGTAGGTATATCTCAAGTATCAAACACTGACCACGTCTATGACAGTTCGTTGATGAATCTAAACTAGAACGGATCAAGCATGAAAATTCATCGAAACATCAATATGCATTGAAGAAACAACTACGCGATCTTCATTTGAAGAACAAACGAGAGTCGAGAGAAGATTTTATACTGCAGAAAGAGTTACTGCGAATCAGTAAAGAGTTGGGCAAATCACATTCACCACTGTTCGAAAGTGGTAGTGGTAACAAACTTAACAGAGTTAATAAGCCATTGATAAAGAAGCCAAAGCCTATTGTGATGGATTTGAAGAAACCGGAACCCAAAAATGACGACGATGATAAGGGAAGTATCACACAGTGGCAAACTGTGGAAGAAACAGATACGCCGGGGTCTCTTGTTGGAGAAGTGGGAGAGGCGGCACCGGTGATGTCGTCGCTGAGAATCCAAAATAAAGTGAAGGAATCTGAAGGAGATAAGGAGATCAATAACTGGGATTTAACCCGTGTGCGAAAAGTGGATCTCGGAGGTGGGCTCAATGATGACGATGATGATGACGGCGGTATAGAGGGCTTGGGGAAGATTGTCTTCAAGAAGAGAAAGGGTTTGAAGAAGTGAATCGGTTCATAGAGAAAACTGGATTGGAAACTACAGCTGATTGATGGATAGTTATAATAGAACTGAAATTTATATAATATTGTTTTGGTTTTTTAATTCGAGAAATAATGATCTGATAGAAATGGAATAGAAAACAGAGTTAGCAGTGCTCGGAGGGGGGTATCAATGCTGCTTTTTGGTTTGGGTTTTGGTTTTTGTCTTAAAAAAAATTCTTTCTGATTGTGTGCAAAGTAAATGGGTAATGGGTAATGGTGAAATCATGAATGTCATAAACGTTTATAAATGATGAAAAAGATGGGGGAATGGGTTTGTTCTAGTCAAAGTGATAATCATTTAATTTCGACCGGGACGTAGACGACTGCTCTCTTCTTTGTATAACCTTTGGCGCCAGCGTCATCGCCGTCTTCTAATTCCAACTCCACTCTATAACTGTACATTCTTGAGATGAGACAGTTTTGGAAACTTGGAATCAACGTTTCTTTAAAATCCTGGTTTTCAATATCAATGACTAACGACAACTTGTTTTTGAAAATTAGCTTGGTCTCACCGTTCAGTTGCTTTGATTGTGCAATGTCCCAATTCTGGCTGACAAGTCTGAAGTCTTTTGTATCGATCCCGTCTTCCAAGACAGATTTGTTCAACCGAAGTGTCAATAATGAGTTCAACGATTTGACAATGCTTGGGCTGATGATCATCTCTTCTTCCCCTTCTTGGCCCTGTCTGTTGTTATTAATGAGGTCCAACTCCTTCGATAACTTAAGAAACCTGGTTTTGTAATTTCTAAATTCTTGAATTATACCACTGCTGTTATGCTTAGCAAAGCTGAAAACCTTTCTCGAATGATCCGTGAAATTATCATTGTTGTTCAAATCAACATTTTCATTCGTGGAATTGACAAACATATCGACTCGCAAATTGATAGGAACTGGATGCTTGGCATCCAGGGTGAACACACATAGTGAAACTTTGACGTTCTTGATTCTAGGTGGTTTTTGAAAGTCTTCCAAAGATGAAGAGCTTTTGATTGACACAAATTCAAGATCAAAATCAACCGTCTTCAACACCGATTCAGAATTATTCAATGACTCATTGTAAGAACGGATTGCCTGAATGCCGCTGCTATTTGGATTAGTCAACTTTTCGTGGTCGAGTGTTTGCTTCAGTTGCTGCTTCTTTTTGTCTGAAAGCATATTCCATATGGTTTTTGATTTACCACCACCACCACTGCCGTTGCTTTTGTAGTTTAACGGTGTCTTGTAATCCAAGTCGAAATTAATGTGGTCACATGTGATCTTCAAAAAAGACGCCTTCGAATACTCTTCAATGAAAACATGATTTAATCTGTCTAAAGTAAACAACGTTGGATTGGATTTATTGATTGAATTCACCTCACCGCTGAGAAAACTGTTGGCTGCTTTACTCAAGAAATTGACAATCGAACAGTTGCGTTCCCCATAAGATCTCGCTTGTTGGCCCAAAAATTTCTTTTGTGCTGTCTTCACCTCACTCATCTTCAATTCAACTTGTCTCTTTTGCATACTACTCGTTGACAATTCCCAACTTTGCAAAATATCGCCCGATAATTTCCTGTTCCACTTTGCCAACTCCAATTGTTTCTCCTTACCCACCGATCTAATCTTGCGACATGGACGGTCTTCGTCGCTTGATTCTTTGACCGTGGAAGGGTTGGACTCGATAGATGATTCAACCTTGGCAATTTCCAGCTCACAACGATTCCTCAAACTCTCCAATGAATAGAAATCATCTCTTGCAGCTGCTAACGAGGCAAACTCATCAACACAGGGTTTTTCAGGGTAATGAGGCACTACTCTTAGCTGATGCTTGACGTCATTGATTATCGCGAAGCTTGAACTTTCACTTGTAGTGGGTGTAACAGAGTTGATAGTTGAAGATCCAATCAAAACTGAATTGATACCATAAGTGATAGCAACCCCATTGGGACACATATCGTTGGTGAAAATACCATCACCGCCTTTCATATACGCGTTTTCCATTAACCTGTCCATCGTGGGAATGTTTCCATAATGAGTTGTATTTGAATGCAACGCTGAGAGCTCATGGCATACGAAGCCTTTGTCTGGAATGTTACCAAACCAGCCGGAAGAGTCTTTACTGATTCCTAAACTTGGTGGCAATCGTAAGTGGCTACTGAGCTCAACTTCACAAGTATTGTCCAACAACTGTTCTGGCAACACGAAAGCAAAAGGAACCTTGTAGGACATACCGGGTTTGAGAGTCTTGTTTTCGGGTAACCCTACTACGTACCCATCAGAATCTAGTTCTTCATTTTCACTTAGCAAAGAGCTTTCTAAGTCAATCATCTTCAAGAAAACGTGTTTATATTTCTCACCAATGCCCCTGACAACTGAGATCTCACCGAATAGAAATGTGGAAAACATTTCGAACTTCAAGGGTAACTTTGTATTGTTCGCGATTGTGGCAAATCCGTTGACTTCATCACCTTGTTGATACTCTCTTATAAGCATATCGTCACTGATCTGTTTAAACTGTGGATGCATATTGGAGTTTTTGGCAACATAAACTTTCATCTTGATGAATTTATTTTGTAAATGGTTCAACATGTTCAAATTGTGCAAGATGGATTCCTTCTCCGAGTCAAAATTTATATTACGGTAAAATAAATTGTGCAACATTTGTTCTTCAGTCAATTCATGAGAAACTTGTGATCTGACTGAGCCACTTGATAAAGTTCTTGTCGCATGGCTCATGGAGTTTCTCGTTCTTCTTGAAGAATTTGATAATCGTGTTCTTCTCTGGGGTTCGGGTAGTGCCGCACCTTCGAATGAAACCACGGATATAGCATCTTCTGGTACTGCAGTAGATGTAAAAGCAATGGGGAGTGGGGAGGAAGGTGGAGGTGGGATACCAGAGTTTTCTTCTTCATCATCAACTAACGATCTATTGATGTAAAATTGGTGCATTTGAAATGATGGTAATATATGTTCATCTTTACGTTCCATATCAGTGATGCTGTATTTGGGCACCGCACTAGCTATGGTAGATGAAGGGTTCAACTGGTTTTCTTCCTGGGTACTTTGCGGTGAGGTTGTATCATCTTTTGTTTTCAATTTAGCAAATATTCGCATCTGTCTATCCCAAGGGTTCAAGAGTGGCTAATAAATTTTGTATGTATGCAATTTTTGAAAGCTTTTTGTGGTGTTCTCTAGGATGTCCTGTTTGAGGGATTAAGATATAAGTTAGTGGATGGTAGGGAGTTGAAAAGACTAATGTTCAAAGTCAGTTCGGTATGTGGTGATATGGTGATCGGCTGAAGCTTGTTCTCTGGGGTAAGGTCAAGACAAGCCAAGTCAATCAAATTTCATACAAGAAAAAATATAATAAAAAATTTAAAATCATTGGAAATCTAAATAATTTTCAACGTTTTCATTTCCCAATTGATGTTTACTGCCACCAGCCTGACGTGGTTGGGAACCAATAAAAAAAACGATGTGGTTGATTAGTAATAGTGGAAAGATGGAGCTTCACTATTGGCTACTGTCTTTACAGGTTGAGGGGACGGAAACAGACGCGAGCGCCGTCTGAACTTATTAAGAATAGTGACTTTCAGCTTTGGAGGTTGGTATTAGTAGTTGTACTTGTAGTTGTAGTGATTTGTAGTAGTTACTTGTGGATGCCGCAAGGGATAAGTATGAGTATGCGCGTTTTTTGCTATAAAAGACTCAAATGATTCCTGATTGGGGATTGAGGATTGAGAGCGAAAGATTTAAACAATTTGATTGGTCGTCGTTGGCCTCGAACATGTTCTGCCACTATTATTTGAATCCAGATATGTACCACAGCTGGCCAATCAGAAGTCCTTTCTCCTCTTGAGACGTATCTTTTCTTTTGTCATCAATCGTCATCAAAAAAAAAAATTGCGTAGTCTTTTTATCTCTCAGAGACACGATAAAAAATGACAATGTGTACAGATCTCTTTATGGGCATGGTTAGGAGATAAACTCCGATCATCTTCATCAGCTTCAAACATTGAACCTTGCCAACGTGGTTTCTTTTATTGGAACTTGTATTGTAAAATATCGTATAAGAGACAAAGCTGAGCGCAGATCTCTGATTGTCCGCCTCTTCTTACAAGCGAGAATTGTAGACAATAAATTTAAACACAAAAAGATCCTTGCAATCACATTCATGGTAATTATAAACCAGACATGGTTCATTAGAATTATGACAGTAGAAATGGACAGCACTTCAAGCTCACTTTGCACCGTAATCTGATCACTTTATATACTCGGATATAGCTCAATTACGAATCCGCTTCTGATTCTGTTTTTTTATAACAGGACGCAAATCGGATTTTAGAGGTAATGCCGATGACACCAAAATCGAACAACTAAATACAAAGATCATCATCATCATCATCATCATCATCATCATACTGGGATCTGAAGTTGCTAGTGTTCATATGGGCTGGTAGCTTCTTTGCAAGTGTGATTGAGTCGCCTTCAGTCACACACAGTGAAAGTAATTTATATTTCTTGTATTTAGGTTGTGAACTTCTGCAAAATAATATGAAGATTTGGGTACCGAAATCTAATACCATGCACCACTTAAAACTGTCCCTATTACCAATTTGATTTCCCTTACAATGATTTCTGTAGAACTCTTGCCGAACATTGAATCAGCGATATTCATCAACTCTTTCTTCTTCCACCCCTTAAAAGGTAGTGCGTATCAATTTTTTTTGATTATGTGCTGAGTTTCTGTTAGGAAAAGGATGGAAATTCTGAAGGAAATATTTCAGTGCTGGGGTTTCAAAGCTATAACAGCACATTTGTTGATTCTCTACCCATGACACAGAGGATAAAGAAAATGAAGTTCATATGTCTGATACTATTATCACTTTTTTTGGCGATATGTATAAAGTGCGACGACACTGGAATATTGAAAGACCTTTCGAACCAGATTACAGAGTTGGATCTAGTCTTTAAATCACAGGGTCCATCGTTGTCGATACTACAAAATTACGACTCAATAATATCACAGATAAACAAATTGAACCAAACAGAAGAAGTCTTTGTCAACTTCGAGATTAAATACTTGCCCAATTTGTATTACAAGAAAGGCTTGATCCAATTTTCGATAAATAAGGAACTATTTGCAATTGAAAGTTTTGAAAAATGTTACAAATTGAACAAATCGGTAACACCATGCAAGGAAAAGCTTGTTGATTTGTACTTGAAGAATGGGAAGCTAGAGAAGTTGGAAGCATTATCCAAAGAATTGGAGCATGAAGACACATTGAACAAAATCGAAACTCTACGAAAGATGATCAGCGACTCACATGTCGCAATCACTAAAGAAGATTACTCCACCTGTGTGAACTTGATGTCACAGGCAATAGAATTATCCCCGTCATTCAATGAACTAAGGCAAATCAGGATCAGTTGCTTGACGAACGACCTGTCTGTTGAATATCACCAAAAATTGAGCTATTTGGTGGAGGATTACAATGAGTTGGTGAAAAATGGACGACACTCTACGGCACCGAAAGAAAGCGATATAGCGGATGGAGAGAGTACTGTTAATGGTTTATTGAAAAGGCTTTTTGGTGGCTCCAAGAAAACGGGAAATTCTGTTGCTAAGCCATTGGATAACTTCATCAAAATTTTCCAGTTGACGCTTTTTGGTAACAAAGAGTTTGACAAGTCGCAAAAATACTTACAGAAATGTTTGAGAATTGATAATGATTATGTTGATTGTCAGCAGTATTCAAAGTTATTTGTAAAGTTGAACAACTTCTGGACCATATTTGAGAAAGTTTCTATTTATCACTCCCACATTTATCTTACCAGGGAAGATGGGGAAACCAACCAGGAGGAGGAATTTGACATTGGGCCAGTTGACTTATCAGTGCAGGAATGGTCGGCGGCCTATAAGTTTTTGTTTGATGAAGGTGAGAAATTGAAATTAACCAAGAGGCAACAGGAAGTCTTGCTGTTACCACTGGTGAAAAACAACTTTGAGCTAATCGTCCACGAGTTCAGCAAATTCGCAACAGAGTTTAACTTCGCTGCTACCGAACTAGATATGAGGAGCAAAAAAGAATCAAATCTCTATAAGAATAACGTTTTCCTCAATGAGTTTTTGAAAACTACAGTGGAAACAATCATGATGACAAAAAAGGCATTGGCCCAACAAGAGTTGCTCGAGAATATCTGTGTACACATCACTCCAACAAACAAAGAAAATTCTAGAAGATTCATACCATGCGAGATTCTCCAAGTGGATACGTTATTATCAACACCGCCTGTCAAAAAGAGATACTTGAAAGCAAAGAGAATATTGGATGCTATGGGACCTAGGTTGAAAAAAACCAAACTTTGGATCTCGAGGCACGAGAAGATTGAATCAAAATATCCCTCTGAAGACAGAAGGCAGCAACACCAACAGCAAAGGTTTCACCAACAATACCAAAACTCGCACCAGCAACAACAATTTTTCAATCAACAGCAGCGTCAACAACAACAACAACAACAACAACAACAGCCACCACCACCACAACCATTCCCGGACATTGATTACTATAAAGTTTTGGGAGTTTCACGAGATGCCGACGAACTGACGGTAAAGAAACTGTACCGTGATAACGTGAAATTATATCATCCGGATAAGAATAAAAACAGTGACGTGACAAGGGAACAACTGGAGCAAAAGATGTCAGACATCAACAACGCGTACGAAGTGTTGTCAGATAATGAGAAGAAACAGCAGTACGATGCTCAAAGAAGTGGCGGCGGGAATGGTGCCGGTCGTGGTGGTGCTGGATTTAGACAGCAGGGTGGTGGAGACTTTTTTGGTAACATGTTTAGGCAACAACATCTGCAACAACAACAACAACAACAACAGCAACAGAAGTTTCACTTCGGTGGAGGTGCCGCAGGAGGTGGCGACCTCTTCAACAACATATTTAAGCAGAAACAACAACAACAACAACAACAACAACAACAACAACAACAACAACAGAACCAGAACAAAAGGAGGGGTCCTAGATTCTGATATGGCTCTTCTTGAGCACGAAAATTAGATAGATTGCAGTTTGATTTTTGAAAAAAGTTTCTTCAATGATATAAAGAAAATGCATGCATGCATACATACGAACGAATACAATGTTTCATGTAATAACTATCAAATAAAATCTTCAAAAATATAAATCTATTTTTCTTCACAACACATAGCAGATTGCAATCTACATAACCAATTGGGAACCACGATATTTGAAAACGTTCTTCTTAACGTCTTTAACACCAGCCACCTCCTTTTGTGATTCTCTTTCTGGGAACCCTTCCAAAGATCTAGCATATGTGGCAACTGAATGAGCGATCAATTTGGTATTGACCTCCCAGGCATCGTAAGCCAAATTGGTCAAATCGTCACACAACTCGTGATAACAGTGGTCGAACCATTTACCCGCTTCACCACCAAATAACTGCAGTTCCTTTTCAGTCTTGATACCCTCTGCACCGGCAGCGATACCACCTCCTGGGATGCTGTTGTCGATGAAGGCAACATAGTCGGATCTACCGTCAAAGGGGATCAAAGTGTGGTTCAAGCCTTGGGATTTGTACCAGTCGATGTACAAATTTTTGATCTCTTCAGATCCTTGTGGATTGTCATTGTTATTGGCATCGTAGACTTGGTACGCATAGTTAGGAGAGGCCATCATGTCGTAGTCCATAAACAATCTAATCTTGGCGTTTTCGCTCTCTGGTAAAACACTGACGTAGTGGTTTGAGCCCAATAATCCTTCTTCTTCAGCAGCCCACCAGGCAAATCTAACAGAGTTATTCAATTGGAAGTTAGTCAATTGCTCGGCAACTTCCAACAACGATAAAGTACCGGAGCCGTCATCGTTCAAACCAGGTCCTTCACCAACACTGTCTGAGTGGGCACCTAACATCACAACATTCTCTTGGTCACCTTGTTTTGATTGAGCAATAACATTTGTAGTTCTAATCTTGTTAACAATAGAATTGACGTAAACGGTGGTTGGTAATACAACTTGCCCAGTTGATAACAATTTCGCATAAGCTTCACCTTCTTCTTTTGACAAACCCACAGTAGGAACTTCCCTTCCGTTTGGAATGTCTAAGGTACCAGAAATACTTCCCGGTTCGTTGTTGTAAATAACTGCAGCAACTGCTCCTGCGTCACCAGCCAACAGTGACTTGACCCCGAAACTACAAGAACCACGCTTAACCAACAGCACGGCACCGGTGACGTTTGCCGGGTAATCACCCAGATCGCAACCTTCGCCATCGATCAAAATCAACGGACCATGAACTGGTCTCAAATCCTTTGTAGGCGGTGAGAATCTGAATGGGAGTACAGACTTTGGTTGTACACCATCGATCAATAAAGAATAATCAAAAATTTTGGAATCCCAAGCGTCGAAATCTTGTGTGGAGACATCGTAAAAATGGTGTAATTTGTTCAATTTGTTTAACAAATAATTAATCGTAGCCCAGTGGCCCGGTGAGCCAATGACTCTGGTTGGGTGGCCATGATCCTCAGTAGAGGCATTGGCAAGATGGTATAAAATTTCGGCCTTGTGTTCAAGGTGTGTGATGTTGATTAAGGATTGCAATGAGTCAGTGTCGATATATGGCAATTCTTGGGCTTGTTCGTTTGAAGAAAAGAGATTACCCAATGGTAATTGGTCGAGGACCGGATAAGCCAAGACATTGGTTGATACAGCAGCCAGTATAGCAGCAATGGAAGTTAACTTCATTGTCTCTTAACAGTCAAGTCTATGGGGGAACTGATTATATGTTTAAAAAACAGTGGCACCAGCTTTTTATTATTTTTCTCTTCTATAAAACTAAAAACACAAAACCCGAAAACCAGTAAAAAGCACAAATATAAAAAAAGAGATAACGAATATTTGAGATTTGGGAGCCGCGCCAGCGATTACACACAAGTTAACGACAAAGTACGACATCACTCAAACGTCAACTCGACAGAAGATTTGAAAGTGGCAAGATCCTTGTCGACTTTCCTGAAATCGTCAAAGGATGTGCCGTACCAGTTATAGAGATACGCATTAACCACAGCGTAAATCAGTAGTCCAAATATCTGGAACCCCAATTTCTCCGAATTATCATTGTTGAAAGAGCGTTCAGTGATGATGAACAAGAACAGTGCATAGAATGCAAAATTGTAAAAATCGCACTTCTTGTAATCGTCAAGAATCTCTATTGATAAAGTTGTCTCTTGTCCGGTAAATTCTAAGAACTCATGAGTAGGTTGATACTTATCTATCCCCTTGACAGTTTTGTAATTCAAGGCATGTTCTTTCACCGATATGATACCGTATACGAATAACAACACCGGCACCCAGTTCACTAGCACCATTGTAGACACCGGTATTAAAGATGTGATTTCAAAGGAATTGTTTTCTTGTTTCAAAGTCGTCACTTTATTGGCAAAAGTGATCAGTATTGACATCGATGCGAGAAGATAGGCAAATTGTGCCAATTTTCTCGATTTCCACATGCTGTTAAAATATTTGGTGGTGAAGACCTCGTAGAGAAACGATATGTATAAAACCAGATACACAGCACCTAGTACTGTATATACACTCAAGGGTAAACCTTGCAAACATTCAAATTGTGATATTGATATTGTGACGATCCCTGAGATGGAGGATATCACGTATAATTTTGTGTATATTTGGAACTCAGTGATAGGAATCCTGTAATTTGTCTTGTTCACTATATCTCTTAGCTTTGGTATTTGTATAAAAATGAAGCGATATATCAACAACAGCAAGATCGTTGAAGCTGGAGTCAATAATTGAAATATTTCATAAAGATGCATCTTCTCTATGTTGAAATCTGTGTTTGATATAGTGCCACAATAAAATATGATATTCCATAAACAGTAAGAGTGGGACCTCTCTTGAAGTATCTATCTATTTATCTATCCAGCTGACCTTGTCTATGTTGATCTCAAGACACTTACTTGTTTTTGCCAAAGAAGAAAAAATTTAAAAGACGGAATTTTTAATTTCAATTTTTCCTTTCTCCTTTCTCCATTTTTTTTCTGAAGATTTTCCTTTTCTATAAAATAATTGTTCCGTCTATTGTTGTTGATTACGTCATTACAATGGTATATGGAGAGAGCATATTGACACAAATCGTAACCTTTCTCATTTCTTTGTACACTATTACAGAGTTATTCTGACTTCTTTATTCCTTAAAGGCTTTCTCAACTTCAACCTTTTTATTGTATGGCTCACACTTTTTACATGCATCTTAAATTTCAAAACTCAAGGCTACATCATGGCATAACCAGAACTCTTTTCCTAGTGATTCAGACATATTTTAAAGAGTATAAAAATTGACCTTTCGTAATTGAACGACTAAATAGAACTCCATTACAAAATAACAGATCCCCACTTGAGACTTTCAGAAGAAACATTCGTTTTGCAATCATCTGTATTGCCTCTTTGGCATGAAGGAATAATAAAAAACTTTATTTTCAAAAGCTTCCTATCCAGGTTCTGTCAAAATGGGAGGAAGGTCAGCTTAACAGCCCAATTTTGCCAATCAATCTATGGAAAATAAAGTACAACTCTTCTAAAATGTTATGAGCATTTAGTTTCTTAAATATATTTGACAAATGATTTTTTACCAACCTTTTAAAAATTTACATCAAGATACCCAGTGTGGTGGCATCCTAATTGAGCTATCGATCGAAAATGATCGTATTTATCAGAAATTCGATCTTGTAGGTCTAGCCTAATTATATTCTATGATCCTAGGTGTAAGATAAAGACCATGAAGGGTTGCTTCCCAAATCTTCATTCATCTACATATATATGAGAGAGTCTAAAAAAAACTAAGCTATACACTATGTGGTATATTGACTGAATAAAATGGTCCAATCCAAATCCCAGCCTAAGCTAAACTGGACTTTAGAAATTAATCATATCAAAAAACAAGTATCAAACAGCTCAGAAAGATAAAATGCTCACAATCCCCTCAGTTAGACAAATTTTCATTTATGCTGATACCAATTGTAATTGTTTTGAGATGCAATTATGACACTGATGAGATTTATGGTATTGGAAGAATCGATTTTGGATACTATAGACGGTTGCGATCTTTGAAGAAAATGATTCTACGTCTCTCTATCAAATGAGAAAAGACGTAGTAAATGAGCGTCCTGTTGTACTTTAGTGACAAAGCTTTTCATTGAATAAGACTTTTATTGATATTTTACGAGGATGATACGAGCGCTCTATTAAAACCCCGTTTCCTGCAATTGGTAACAACCGTGATGATTACGCGGAAAAAGATCAACAGTAAATTACTACTGAGACTGGTCGGTATATCAAATGGACTTATTTTTTTTTTATCGAGGAAGATGAGATTTAACCTTTATAGGAGAATGTAGCTGCAAATAGGCTTGCCGATTGTGGAGTCAGCATCACTCGGTCTCGCATTTTTCAGTTAGAAGCTTCCAGATACATGTGAAGTAATGCATCCTACGCTTTAGCTCTTGCACCCCATCAAGAAGAACACAGAAGAACCCTGTTTGGAGGTGAGCTAAAAAGAAAAGGGCAAATCCGGGGTGGAGAAAAAAAACACACACAATAAGTCGATCGAAGTGTGCCGACCTACGCAAAATAGCACCCGAATATCAAACAAACTGAGTTTCGGAGGAAGGGGTATTAGGCTTCCCGTTATTTTACCCCATTTTTCATGCTCCACCTGCCCTTTTAATGTTGCTGATCTACAGGATAATACAAGCAGGGGGTGTGAATTTCTCTCACACAACTTCATGAGGGTGTCGTACAATGTAAAAGTTTTGAGTTTGAAATACACTTTTCACGTCATAAGGTATTTGCCAACTCTGTTCGAAGAGCACAAACCACAGACTCATTTCAACGTGTTCAGCGCAAATCATCGATTCGTCACCAAGAATTTTCAGCTACAAGCGAACTAATTTTTTCCAAAGCTCAGTATTGCATGCATGACTCACTCATCGAGGATTAACGGAGTGAGTAAAGAGCATTGGCTAAAAATTACTGGCTCATTACAAAATAAAGATTGAAACTTCGAGATCGGGTGAAACGATGAGAGAGGTGGCTACTGCTTTCAAACCATCCGACCCTGTATATAAGTGATCAAAATCTATATAAATTTCTGTTTTAAATCCGGCTCATCTTCACTCCTATCACTCATACCGCCGAGCAGCGTGCGCTTCAGGCGCCCAGAAGCAAAAAACTTAACTTACACAACACATACATAGGAAAAAAAACGGGCAGTATTTTTTTGTTTTTTACATCCCGGGATTTTCTTACTGGCTCTGTAATTCCTATTCCATCGATCTGGATGACAATAGTTGGAAAATAACTAGGATGAAAAAAAGGCAAGAGACAATTGAAAGGGATCCGGATTACAAGTAAACTGACAAACCAATTTGTAAGTAGCATCTCTTCGAATACTCTTCCAGTAACTGTTAATCCAATCACAGAGTGAGTGTAGGTCATGAGTTTTTGCAATCAGTCAGTCAGTCTCATCGTATCAATCATTTTTTTCACTATCTCTACTATGCCCAAACGGGATTTTCTATCTTCCTTTTACGCTTTAAAATGTATCAATTCAACTCTCTTTAAACGGGATTACTTCTCTGTACACTACTCAAATTTCATGCAAATTTAATGACAAAATCAATTTTTTTTCGCTCTTTGAGCAGCTTGAAAATTCAAATTTTTTTACTGTCGGTTTTGTATTGTGTCTCTGTGCTCTTTTGCTCGTCATCTGAATTGCAAAATAAATATCATATCAGTCCCGGATATTCTGCCATATTTTCAAATCAATCACTTGAACTTATATCAATATACTTGATCCACTTCAATTAAAAGTTGATTCATTTCAATTCAATTCAATTGAATAACGTATTTCGAATACATATAAATAGAATCAAGTCATGTCTGAGTTAGAGGACTATGAAGCATCTGCTTTAAACGATGTCAGAAAATCTTCATCTTTACTTGGATCTTTAAACAAGATCTTGGTTGCAAACAGAGGTGAAATTCCAATTAGAATCTTCAGAACTGCTCATGAATTGTCAATGCAAACCGTTGCTATTTACTCTCATGAGGATAGATTATCAATGCACAGATTGAAAGCTGATGAAGCCTACGTTATCGGTAAAAGAGGTGAATACAGTCCAGTACAACTGTACTTGGCCATTGATGAGATTATCAAGATCGCCAAACAACATGGTGTTAACATGATCCACCCTGGTTATGGTTTCCTTTCTGAAAACTCCGAATTTGCCAGAAAAGTTGAAGCCAGTGGTATCAAATGGATCGGTCCACCTCATAACGTCATTGACTCTGTCGGTGATAAAGTCAGTGCTAGAACATTGGCTTTGAAAAACGGTGTTCCAGTGGTGCCAGGTACTCCAGGCCCAATTGAGAACGTTGAAGAAGCACAAGAGTTTGTCAAACAGTACGGTTACCCAGTCATCATCAAAGCTGCCTTTGGTGGTGGTGGTAGAGGTATGAGAGTTGTAAGGGAGGGTGATGATATATCAGATCTGTTCCAAAGAGCTACATCCGAAGCCAGAACAGCTTTCGGTAATGGTACATGTTTCATCGAAAGATTTTTGGACAAACCTAAACATATTGAAGTTCAATTGTTAGCTGATGGTTACGGAAACGTTATCCATCTTTTTGAAAGAGATTGTTCAGTCCAAAGAAGACATCAAAAGGTTGTTGAAATTGCTCCAGCTAAGACCTTACCAATTGAAGTCAGGGATGCTATTTTGAGTGACGCAGTCAAATTGGCCACAGCTGCCAACTATAGAAATGCTGGTACTGCCGAGTTCTTGGTTGATGAACAAAACAGACATTATTTCATTGAAATCAATCCAAGAATTCAAGTCGAACATACCATCACTGAAGAAATCACAGGTGTTGATATCGTTGCAGCCCAAATTCAAATTGCTGCTGGTGCCTCATTGGAACAATTAGGATTATTACAGGATAAAATCACAACCAGAGGTTTCGCCATCCAATGTCGTATAACAACTGAAGATCCATCCAAGAGCTTCCTGCCCGACACTGGTAAAATTGAAGTTTACAGATCTGCCGGTGGTAACGGTGTCAGATTAGACGGTGGTAACGGTTTTGCAGGTGCCATCATTTCACCTCATTACGATAGTATGTTGGTAAAGTGTTCGTGTTCAGGATCCACATATGAAATTGCAAGGAGAAAGATGATCAGGTCATTGGTTGAATTCAGAATAAGAGGTGTCAAGACTAACATTCCATTCTTGTTATCTCTTTTGACCAATCCAACTTTTATCAGCGGTGATTGTTGGACCACTTTTATCGATGATACTCCTTCATTATTCCAAATGATGTCCACAAAGAACAGAGCTCAAAAGATCTTGGCTTACTTGGGTGACTTAGCTGTCAACGGTTCATCTATCAAGGGCCAAATGGGATTGCCAAAATTGAACAAAGAGGCACTTATCCCAACACTTCATGATCCAAAGACTGGTGAAATCATTGAAGTCAACACCACTGCTCCACCAAAAGGTTGGAGAGACGTCTTATTGGCAGAAGGTCCAGATGCATTCGCCAAGAAAGTTCGTGCCTACAAAGGTACGTTACTCATGGACACGACTTGGAGAGATGCCCATCAATCCTTATTGGCCACTAGAGTTAGAACCGTTGACTTGTTGAACATTGCACCAACCACAGCCCATGCCTTAAGCGGTGCTTTTGCATTAGAATGTTGGGGTGGTGCCACTTTCGATGTCTCGATGAGATTCTTGCACGAAGATCCTTGGGTCAGATTGAGAAAGTTGAGAAAGCAGGTTCCAAACATTCCTTTCCAAATGTTGTTGAGAGGTGCTAACGGTGTCGCTTACTCCTCTTTACCGGATAACGCTATCGACCATTTTGTAAAGCAGGCCAAGGACATTGGTGTCGATATTTTTAGAGTGTTTGACGCTTTGAATGATTTGGAGCAATTGGAAGTTGGTGTCAGCGCTGTTAAGAAAGCTGGTGGTGTTGTTGAAGCCACTGTTTGTTACTCAGGTGATATGCTTCAACCAGGAAAGAAATACAATTTGGAATACTACTTGAACGTTGTCGAAAAGATTGTCGAAATGGGTACTCACATTTTGGGTATCAAAGATATGGCTGGAACATTGAAGCCAAGCGCTGCGAAGAAATTGATTGGTGGTATCAGAGCTAAATACCCAGATTTACCAATCCATGTGCATACTCACGATTCAGCTGGTACTGCTGTCGCATCTATGACTGAGTGTGCCAAAGCTGGTGCCGATGTTGTTGATGTCGCTTCCAACTCAATTTCTGGTTTGACCTCTCAACCTTCAATTTCTGCTGTCTTGGCTTCATTGGAAGGTGAGATTGACTCCAACGTTTCACCTTCGTTGGTCAGAGAGTTAGACACATATTGGGCAGAAATGAGATTGTTGTACTCTTGTTTTGCAGCTGACCTTAACGGACCTGATCCAGAAGTTTATCAGCATGAAATTCCTGGTGGTCAATTGACTAATTTGTTATTCCAAGCTCAACAAGTCGGATTAGGTGAGAAATGGTTAGAAACTAAGAAAACATACGAAGAAGCCAACCAATTGTTAGGTGATATTGTTAAAGTTACACCAACCTCAAAAGTTGTTGGTGACTTGGCCCAATTCATGGTTTCCAACAAGTTATCTTCTGAAGATGTCGAAAGGTTAGCCTCAGAGTTAGACTTCCCAGATTCAGTATTAGACTTCTTTGAAGGCTTAATGGGTACCCCATACGGTGGATTCCCAGAACCATTGAGAACCAATGTCTTACATGGTAAGAGAAGAAAGTTGAACGTCAGACCCGGCTTAGAATTAGAGCCATTTAACTTGAAAGAGATCAAAGAAGACTTATCTTCAAGATTCTCCAACATCACAGAAGCCGATGTTGCTTCATACAACATGTATCCAAAGGTTTTCGAAGCATTCAAAAAAATTCAAGATCAATACGGTGACTTATCGATCTTACCAACAAGATATTTCTTATCACCACCTAAGTTAAACGAAGAAGTGGCTGTTGAATTAGAAAAGGGTAAAGTTTTGATTATCAAATGTATGGCCATCGGTGACTTATCTGCCAACGGTACTAGAGAAGTTTACTTTGAATTAAACGGTGAGATGAGAAAAGTCACTGTTGAAGACAAAACCGCTGCTGTTGAAACCGTCACCAGACCAAAAGCCGACTCTCATAATCCAAACGAAGTTGGAGCTCCAATGGCTGGTGTCGTTGTTGAAGTTAGAGTCAAGGAAAATAGTGAAGTCAAAAAAGGTGACCCATTGTGTGTCTTGTCTGCCATGAAGATGGAGATGGTCATCTCTGCTCCAGTTGCTGGTAAAATCGGCGAAGTCTTTGTCAAAGAAGGTGATTCCGTGGATGCTGCTGATTTGATTTGTAAGATTATCAAGTGATTTGTGTCAAACTGAGAGTAGCTTTTTATTATCAATTATTAAGTTTTCTTTTTTATATACTTGTTTTTAAATCTGTTTTTTCTCGTTCCTTCTATTTCTTCCTATATGTCCCCGTGCTATGTTCAAATAGATGTTGGCGTTATAACTTTCTTTGAGTATTTATACTATAATTTATTATGCAAATCCAATGCACCGTAGATTTACATAGCTCTTCTCAGCACGGCACATGGGTTATCAAACTCAAATTGCCCGATTAAGCAGTGGCGATAAACAGTGCAAAAAAACACATCTAAAAAAAAGTGGGAAGAGCTTGACAGAAAAAGTAGAAATTTCGAGGGCCCTCTTCTTACGATAAAGGTTTTGTTCAGATATCTTTCACCAGTGATTCGTATCCAGTCAAGTGTACACAATTTCACCAGGCACATCTCGGAGCTTATGAATCGAGACATTGAAGAAACTGTTCCAATTGATTACCTTATTCTAAAATCCGTATCTATACAAAGTGGACAAATAACCGAAGCAATCCTACCGTGCAATAGAGTTACCCATCACTTGTGAATGATGTTGGCAAATTTAGGCCCAATAGTAACAACAGCACTTCTAGCGTCACTCTGTTTACCCAAGGTGTTATCATCGGAGCACAATGAGGTCTCAAATTTGTCGCTTAACCAACTTGACGTTACGGAGTCCTTGAATGTCGATGACTCCAAAGACACTTGTCCACCATGTTTCAACTGTAATTTGGCGAACTTTGAGTGCAAACAGTTCTCGATGTGTAATGAGTACACAGGACTTTGTGAATGCCGTGAAGGTTTTGGTGGTATGGACTGCTCCGAACCATTGTGTGGTTCATTGGCTGATGGACAGAACGGTAGACCAGTAAGAGGTGATGATGAAGCCAGTTGCAAGTGCAAAGACGGCTGGGGAGGTATCAACTGTAACCTTTGTTTAAAAGATTCGGTGTGTGACTCCTTTTTACCCGGGGACTTGAAAGGTACCTGTTACGATCAAGGTATCATTGTGAATAACAATCACCAAATGTGTGATGTTACCAATAAAAAGATTATCGAAATATTGAATGGCAAGAAACCACAGGTTACATTCAGCTGTAACAAAACAGCGGAAGCCTGCAATTTCCAATTCTGGATCCTGGAGAAAGAGAGTTTCTATTGTGATTTGTCTACCTGTGACTTCCAGTACGATTTGAGTAAAAACAAGACTCATTATAAGTGTGAAGATGTACAGTGCAAATGTCTACCGGATAGAATGCTATGTGGAGAGAGTGGCTCTATAGACATTTCTGACTTTTTAACCGAAACAATCAAGGGTCCTGGTGACTTTTCGTGTGACTTAGAGAAGAAGAACTGTGACTTTAGTGAGCCAAGCATGAATGATTTAATCATGTCTGTCTTTGGCGATCCTACCATCACCTTGCACTGTGACGCAGGAGAGTGTGTGCACTACAGTGAGATACCAGGATATGAGATCCCAGACAAACCACAATTCACCTTGAGACAACTACTAGGTGTTATCGCTGGCTTGATTGGATTGTTGGGATTTTTGATTCTCTCCGTATGGGGTATCAAACAATCACCTTTGTTTTCTGGTACAACCAGCATATCTTTGGGGCCTGAAGAGGATGAAGAGGACAGATCTCTTACGAACCACACACCAGCTATTTTTGCTTTCCAAAATGTCTCTTATAGCGTCAAGGGCAAAAAAATCTTGAAGAATGCATTTGGTTCCGTCGGGCCTGGCGAGTGTCTCGCCATAATGGGTGGGTCCGGCGCCGGAAAGACAACCTTGTTGGACATTTTGGCTTGGAAGAATAAAAACGGTGATGAAACAGCCTCTCTTTATGTCAATGGTGAACAAATCAAAAGCTCCACGGACGTTTCGAGCTACAAGAAAATCATCGGGTTTGTTGATCAAGACGATTACTTAATCCCTACTTTGACAGTATACGAGACCGTTTTAAACAGTGCATTGTTAAGGTTACCAAGAACCATGTCACTAGAGGCAAAGAAATTAAAAGTTTTCGAGATCTTGACTGAACTTAGAATTTACCCTATAAGAGATAAAGTTATCGGCTCCGATTTTGAGAGAGGTATTTCTGGTGGTGAAAAGAGAAGAGTTGCAATTGCTTGCGAGTTAGTAACCTCACCTTCCATTTTATTTTTGGATGAACCAACTTCTGGTTTGGATGCATATAATGCTAAGAACGTCGTTGACTCCTTGATCAGACTATCACATGATTATGAAAGAACCATAATATTCACTATTCATCAACCAAGGAGCAATATAGTTGCAATGTTTGATAAGTTGATTTTGTTGAGCGAAGGTGAAACTGTTTACTCAGGTGCTATGCTTTCTTGTGGTGAATTTTTTAGCCTGAAGGGATTCAAGTGTCCTCAGGGTTATAATATCGCAGACTACTTGATCGATGTGACATCGGTTGACGAAAAGGTCGTCAACACCGGAGAACAGCATGATGAAGAAAATGCTGCTTTTGAAGAAGGAGATATTCACGATATCAATCCAAGCTCTAGCGACGACAATCCAACCAGAGAGTGGGAACACTATGCCGTGCACCGTGACGACTACAACAACTCAATCTTGAAAAGAAGGGATAAAGTCATTTCCTCATCCTCAGTAGTTCACAAGAAGATCAACACTCTTTTCAAAAATTCTTTGCAAGCAGAGCAATTGCTTGCTGAGATCAAAGAGGTCAATGACAGATTCAACGATCCTCTGAATGATTCATTAGTTTCGATTTTGAAATCAAAGCCAACTTTCCAAAAAGCCAGTTTCTTCAGCCAACTTGTCATCTTGTCTTCTAGGACATTCAAGAATCTTTACAGAAACCCAAAATTATTGTTGACACAATATATGTTGTCTATATTTGTTGCGCTTTTCTGTGGGTACTTGTACTATGATGTTGCAAATGATATCAGTGGATTCCAGAACAGATTGGGATTGTTTTTCTTCTTGTTAACCTTTTTCGGCTTCTCTACATTGACTGGCTTACACTCCTTCTCCGTCGAAAGAATTGTTTTCATCAGGGAAAGGTCTAACAATTACTACCATACCCTGAGTTACTACATAAGTAAGATACTTTGTGATGTTCTTCCACTAAGATTGATCCCTCCAATCTTTTTGACCGTCATCATCTATCCTTTGGTGGGTTTGAATATGGAGACACACGTCTTGCCTAAGTGCATCTTGATATTAATTCTTTTCAACTTGGCCACATCAGTGGAAATATTAATTGTTGGTATTTTAATCAAGGAACCTGGAAATGCCACATTGGTCGGTGTCTTGATCTTGTTATTTTCATTGTTGTTTGCAGGTTTGTTCATAAACCAAGAAACAATACCCATTCAAATCGAATGGTTACAAAAGTTGTCCGTCTTCCATTATGGCTACGAGGCTCTAATAGTCAATGAAGCAAGAACATTGACCTTAAAAGAAAGGAAGTACGGATTAGATATAGAGATACCTGGCGCCGTTATATTGAGTACTTTTGGATTCGATGTAGGAGCTTACTGGTTTGACGTCTGTTGGTTGAGTGGAATGCTGGCGGTCTTTTTGGTTATCGGCTACATTTGCTTACATTACTTTGTGTACGAGAAAAGATGAACAAATAGTTCAATGAAAAAAAGTTTAGATGCTTTATGTTTTATAATGTTTTATAGATTTTGTTGCTTGTCCGAAGTCTTGCTTTGAAAGCCAAGCTAGCCCCTGCCTTAAAATTTGGGAACACCTACCAAGGAATATACTCTATGACTTCAACCACAACTCGAGATTTCCATAAATATTGAAGCCCTATGATTTGTATACCAGATTATTGCCCCGACAGCTTTAAGCCATTTGCATACTCACTTCTCTCATTTCCTCAGAGACAATTGTTCATACCTTCTCTCTTTGACTTTTTCTCTTGAGATTATTGCAGCTAACTTAGCATCAATGTCCTGTGAGTTCAACTCACGGTTATCAGATTGGTAATGTGACTCTTTCAACAAGTCCTTCAATGCTAACTCGATAAGCTGCTCACTTACCTTGTAACAAGCCCCTTTAGCCACAGGTGCAACTTTGGCCTTGAACAATTGCTTCCAATGGATAATTTCTTCCATTTTTGATGTTTTGTGCAATACCCTGAAATCAATCGTTACACAGTAGCCATGACTTATATATTACAATCGGATTTTGAATGACGATCTGTGCATATGCTTTTTATGAGGACTAAAAAGTTGAAAAATGCAGAACAAATTTTTGCATCTGGGAAAAATCTACTATCTAACATTCGCGGTGAGTGATCATGAGCGACGAAGACTGAAATTGGTTATTGACGATATAAGCTACTTACCAAGGATTATCCTCAATTTCTCCCCACGTCTTATGTGCCAAACTTGAAGGCAATTGAACTTCTTTGAAAAGGTCAGCACCTTTAAAGGAGTCATTTCCAACACCCTCTGCAGGAGACTTTGATTTACGTTCTCTCTCATTTTCATCAGCCGCATCTTCATCCTCTGAGTTATCTTCGTTCTCACTTTCTTCCAAGTCTTCACCCTCCTCACGTTTGCTTATGCTCTGATCATAAAGATCATCGATGGAGTCAAACACTTCAATTGGAAGAAAAGGCAGAAACTGCCTCGAATGCATATCGTTGTGGCCACTAACATCACCACCATACTTCTTCATTAATTGATGCAAATTGGCCAACGCCACTGGAAATATGGTATCCGGGTTCAAAAAGAAATGTTCCTGCTTCTCCGAGGTCATATAGTACAAATTATTTGGAACGTTATATTTTTTGCTCTCCACCAACACTTTGAGCTGCTTTGAAGTTTCCTTAGGAAACTTTGGCTCGGCAATCTCATACCTGTAACCCTTTACGACCTTCAATATCTGAACAGGATTTACCATAATAAAACTGGATAATGTTTGATTCAAGGATTCCTCATCTCTTAAAGATGTCATTACTTGAAGCCATTGAAGAAGCTCAACAGCAGGCATCAAATGATGCCTTCCAATTTTGTACAAGGAATTGTAATAAAATGTGGTGTCGGATGGGTTGTTTATATCACCACCATATCTAGCAACGTTCGTTAATTTTCCAGCGGTGATATTGTCAGGGAATGTCTTGTCTTTCATAAAAGTTTCGTCAACAATATCTGGCTTGAAGTCGTTAGACCTCAACCAGTCCTCCAAAACGGATACGTTGAGCCTTATTTGCATCGCCCTTGTTCTTGATTGGTATGTCTTGTTGGCGAGGATTCTATTAAAAATGCTGGCACCAATCCAGTACAATACAGCGGAGAGTGTTTGTTGCTTTATGAGGTCATTAACATTATGCAAGCTCAACACGTAGATCAACGCTCCCAAGGTTTGGGTGACCTTTATTGGAGATGGCTTCATCTGCTCTTTAGGTGGTGGTGGGTACAACATATCCAATATCTCGTCATATGTTGTTTTTGAGCCTAAATACTTCTTTTTGAAGAAATGCCACTCTCTTTGAAATGAAACGTTTTTGGAATCAGGCAAACTTGTGTAATCTAAAATGCAAATGTCTATCAAGCCATCTAACCTATTATTTATTGAAAAGGCCAACTGCGCTATCAAGGTTTGCATGGTGTTCACGAGCTCTTGAACATATTTTGGGTATTTCCTGAAAAATCCACAAGCGGTGTCACGATACAAGTAATAATAAAGAAAATTAATCACAGATAACCAGTAACTCAACATGACAATATCTCCTTTGGCATTGGAAACGGAGGGTACACCACTTTTGGTATCCGTAATTGACCTTACTCTTGTCAAGAATAAATCCAAAAATGTCTCACATAATTCTTTGGACTCTAGATTGTTATCAGCATACCTCAAGCACTGATATATAACGGCTGCTGGTAAAGTGGTCTTGTGCTGAAATTTATCGTACAACAGAAAAACATAATCTAAGAGTTCAGTCAAGTTCCCATCGTGGAATTTGATATATTGTTTTGGCAAAATTTTATCGAAATCAAACAGCAGCCCTCCAACGTTGTATAGAGAATCATCCGCAAAAAATGAAGGAGACAGGCCAAAAGCAGCTGACTTGTATAAACCATCGTCACTGAAATCATTTATATTTAAATTTCCTACCCCAGCTGTCTGAAGTTTGATCCTGGCTTCGAGCTCAGAATCTTCTTCCACAGCAGGTGTGACAGGGCTTGTATCTTCTAGAGAAATGTCATTCAACTGAGCCGCCTTTATTAGATTGTGATCGAGGAAGTACTCATACATTTCACTCCCGGGAATTGCCAAATCAATAGCATTCTTAGAGCTCTTCGTAGAGGCCAACAGAGGGTCTGCTTCGCCATCCAATAACGCTGTTGCAATCGGTTCGTAATTCAAATATGTTGCCCACATGATAGGAGTCCAACCGAATAACTGATCATGCTGATTACAGTCAGCATTGAAGTTAATTAACAACTCCACTACCTGTAGCTGGTTGAAGCAGATGGCATATATTAAAGGAGTTAAGCCACTTTTATCTATCGCATTGAGAATTGTGGAGTCTTCCGACAAGACATCCTTAATAACTGCATTATTTCCATCGGAAGCTGCGAGGCACAATTTGATGAAAAGATCTGAATTATTGTTCAACACACTGAGGGCCTTTTTGGCAGCTAGCACCTTGGCGTAGTTTGGGTCCGAGCCCAAAGCAAACGACGAAGTAGCCGATTTGAATGTATTCCACGGGTCCATTAGGAATCAAATAGCTCCGGTGTACAATTGAGAGAAAAAGTCTTCTATGAGCTCTATGTCAATTGTTTCTCAAGTGCAACTGCCTCAATACTTAGGTACTACCGTTTGCATTTGAAAAATGACTACACAACATAGGAAAAAGCTAAAGAAAATAAGCGAAAAGACTTAATGTAGATACACGACCATTATTACTCTATGTCTATAAATTACTCAACATATACTCTATCTTTGCATTCTATACAGCTAAGTAGCTCTTGATATATTCAAGGCTAACCTTGTCTTCACCAACAAAGTAATAGTTTTGTTCACTTCTGCTCTCAAACCGAAAGACTCAGCTAAACTCACAACATACCCATTAATGAAGTCAATTTCCGTTTCTCTGAGGTGAAGACAATCTTGTCTCATAGACGATGAATTCTTGGCGTTCATTACTGTTCCAATAGTGATAACGTGTTTGACCAATCTCTCAATGTCTAAAATTTCCTTGGATGACTTGTTAATTGACAATGCTGGTAATGTTTTAAAGAATACCTCAATGCATTCTGTAATAACGGACCTGAACAATTCTTCAGTGGTTTCCAACGACTTCAACTCACCATTGATACAATCGACTACCGAGGTTATAGAGTTGATGCATGCGTTGACCACAAACTTTTCAATCTGAACTACCAAAAGATCAGTGTATTCGTACAAAACAGTGCCTAATGGCTTACTGCCCAATAAATCTGAAATCATGACTGAATTTCCAGCATCGAGAGACGTTGCATTACTAGCATCATTTGGTATTTGGGCAATCTTCAAGTCACCAAAGCCGGCATGAGTGAAGTAAAACTCATCAGTGACATTAGGGGTTTTGAAGCCACCGTGATTTGTCACACCTTGGTACAAGTTAGGACGAGAATCAAGGTTTGGCCATACCTCTTTGTGCAATATATCAATGACACCGAGTCCATTTTGAATAAACAAAACATCAGCAGATGATGTAATCAAAGGTAAATAATCTGATAATGCAGCCTTGGTTTGGTAGGTCTTCGTTGAAACAATCAACTTTGAAATCTTATTGTTTTCCTTCAACATTTTAGTCGGACAGCTGGCTTTCAAATTGGCAGACACTATTGTATCAGTCGGAGCACGGTATATTGTGACTTTGGACCCATTTCCCTCGAATCTTTTGACCTTCTCTTCAGATCTGAGAAGTAACGTTACGTCATAAGATGGGTTCTTGGACGCGAGCTCGTAAGCAACGAGTGAACCCATACTTCCGGCACCTAACACGTAAATTGTATCCGTTACAGTCATTGCAATGTAGCTTTTATTTTAGCAGATAGCGATCACTAGAATTCTCCAAAGAAGCTCCTGGCTCCGATTTATACTCAAAAGTGTTTTTTTTTTCATGTTTTTTCCGAAGAGCGTCAAGTGGTTCGATCACGTGAAGGTGCGGTTCAGATTTTGCGCGGGATGTTGGTTTTGTGTAACTTAGTAACGGAAAATGCAAACTTAAGTACCTTTTGTGTCACCAGTGGTTTCAAAATCTGACAGAGCTACCGCGAATGGGGTTTCTTATTTGTTTCTTCTCTGGTTTGACGAAGTAATACTAGGGACTTAAAGCAGTACGGTCTAGGATGTTTTGGAGATACACCATAAGGAAGAAGTTGGAACAACACCATTTGGCAACCGTTCCTTCAAGAATATGTTTATTTCTCTTGGTTTTCTTGCTGATGACGATTTATGACCTATACACTCAAAGGGTAGATTCTTCAATGAACACAAATATTTCCTTTGAAGAATACCATGTCGGTCCTAAAAATGCACATTTCTTCAGGCGTATGGGAAGCGCCCATATATCAATTTCAAACGGAACGGACCTTTCTTCTGCTTCTACCCCTTTATTCGAAGTTGAAAACAAATTCAATCCAGTCTTTTTAGAGCACGGGGGTCTAAATGTGAACTGTCAATATGGCGTCAAGATGGAACTCAGATGTCATTACATCGGTGTGATCAAGAATCCCAAGTATTATATCCAAGAAGTTACGTTCAATAATTCGGTACCAGATATTTTACCTTATGAATTCCGATCTTTCCATAAGTACAGTCCTCCTGTCAAGTACCAGAATACCGATGTTTATTCAAAGTTGGCTGCGTATTTCTATATATTTGAAAACTTGCCGGGCCAGGCTTACAGATATCCCACGTTGGAGAGCATAAGTGGAACAAGAGACTTTCAACTTATCAGAGATCGAATAGTCACAGTTTACGAAACAGCTATTACCTGGACGTACATCTCCAATTGTAATTTTTGGATATGTACTATGTTTTACGTCATCGCTCATTTTATGATCATGAGCACAAGAATCGTTACAACCTACATGGATGCCAAATATAAAGACAGACGGAGAACGAGCAATAAGTTTTCAGAGAGGCTCAAAACTTTTAGTCTTATACAGCTGCTTTTGGTTCTTGGAAGCTTTGCAATTCATCGAATTATTGTCTTATTAAACGGCATCGTTCAATCCTTTCTGTTTGGAAGTCTAACCACTAATATTACTTTTCACACAACCAACACGAATTCAAGTGCGGTATCGGTGTTATTTTACTTAATGAGCTGTTTGATGTTGATCTGGATTTTGGCACTGTTTCACGATATTGCTCTAAAAGACAATTTGATTCTTTATCTCGCCCCTAAGCACAAAGGAGAATTGCCGAGGGTTGTGGAACGTGCAATTAATTCAAACCCTACGGACTCAACAGATAGGGTTGCAGAAATCACCAGAGATGTTAGAAACTCCATGTACAACAATGCTGAAGAACCTTTATAATTACTAACACCTTCTTTGTGTGTACATTTTCATTTAATATCAAGTCCTGAGTCTAGCTGCACCTAGACCAGATCTTAAATCTTTACTACAAAAAACCTACTAAGAAAAAAAAGAATGAGTACAGAGGAAAACTTTCTTCAAAGCTAAACCCCATGAAGATGACGGTGTATCACACCCAAGTGGTAATTGTGGGTGCTGGTGTATCTGGTTTGAAAGCTGCTCAAGATTTGCACAAGCTCGGAGCAAAAATAGTGGTATTGGAAGCCAGAAATCGGGCGGGAGGAAGACTCCACTCTGTTCCTTTTAATGATGGAAAGAAGAAAATAGATTTGGGGGCATCGTGGTTCCATGATACCCTCTCCAACTCGCTTTTTGACGAGGTAGTGAGAGAAGGTTCGGCAAATTTCTACTATGACGATAGCGCTCCAGTATTGCTCAGGGAAAATGGATCACCTTTGACTGACAAACATAAGATCCAACAAGTGACAGATGAGATGATCAAGTTTATCGAACTAGAAAATTTTGAGAATCTTGAACAAAAAGATGTATCATTGAGGTCCAAAATTGCTGACTTCTTGTATAAACAAAGGAAATTTCTCACTGACGACCAGATCAATTATAGCCCTCAATTATTGCGATACTTAGAGCTTTGGCATGGAATAAGTTGGAATTCAATGAGCAGTAAATATGCCATGGTTGACAATGTTGGAAGAAATTGCTTAATTACAGATGGTTATAGCTCAATTGTGGATAAAATGCTCGAATCTCTTCCACTGGAAAACATCCATTACTGCAGAGTTGTAAATAAAATACAGAGAAATCAAGGAAAGGGTGTTACATTGTTCACAGTTAATGGGGATGAATTCCATTGCGACTATTGCATTGTCACGATACCTCAAAGTGTCCTTCAGCTCGAATTTAGTGAAGTAGGTGGAATCGAGTGGCAGCCATCTTTACCGGTCAACATTAAACAAGCATTGGACAAGATGCATTTCGGCTCGTTGGGAAAATTTATTTTTGAATTTGATGAATTGTTTTGGGATGGAGAAGCCACTGATCGCTATATTTCTTTGGGGACTCCTGATGCCGACATTTTGAAACTGATAAGAGCTGATCAGAAACCTGTGGTGCCGGAGTTTGTACCTGAAAGTGGCGTTTCGTCAGAGACATGGGAGTCTCCAGTCTTGATCCTCAACCTATTTACAAGCTATGGTGTGCCCGCATTGCTAGTCTTCACTCAAGGCGAATTGACGCGGGAATTGGAGAAAGACGTTGACAAGGCGTGGGAGTATATGAAGCCGATTGTAAGTAAAATTTCGATCAAGCTGGAAGTGCCAGATCCGAGAAATATAATTGGCAGTTCTTGGACGCTTGACCCGTTCTCAAGAGGCTCCTATGCTGCCTGTCATCCGGGAGATGACCCCACTGACTTAATTATTCAGCTTTCAAAAGGTTTAAGCGATGTCAGGTTTGCAGGTGAGCACACTATTTTGGATGGGGCAGGAGCGGTTCATGGTGCCTGGATGTCAGGTAAAAGGGAAGCAGAGCATGTGCTGATTAAACTAGGTTTGATGGAAGGCGATTTAGATGAGTTTTATTAGGCCCATATTTGTAGAATTATTTATTTATTTAGTAGAGTAGATTACCCACCATTTGTCATTATTTAATTTTGTTCATTATATTTATACATTCTTGGGTTGATCCAAAGGTGAGTCTATTGATTTGGAGACGAGCTGCAATAATGGTTTTTCAAAATTTACTACCTCGTTGTTGAAAATTCCATGCTTAAAACAATTCACACAACTGCAACTATCGGCAGGACACTCACAATCTTCCATCAAGTCAATTGTCTCTTCAGTTGATAAATTACCAAACAACAAGTCCGTTATCGCGGCTCTGTTTTGTATATCCAAGCTGCTCAAACCTTTACTCTGCAAGGTGAAATCAGGGGTAGCATCTTTTGAAGACAAAGAATCATTTGAGACTCGAACTCCATCAGATAGTCTGATCCCATCCATTATCAAATGTTTTGGACAGTTATAACAGGCGCATTCTTGCGGCAAACACGAGCAATCGTCCATGTCAGCATAGGCACCAAAGGGAGTGGTGGTTTCAAAGTCTTTTAGAAGGTCGTTGAACTCTTGGCTATTGGAGGTTGCCGTTTGTTCCGTGCTATCCCAACCAGACTGGTAGGAAGACTGGCCAATTGATGAGTCGAACTTGACTTCGTTCATCCCAGATATATTTGAAGGAGTGCGTGTGGTACTTGAGCTCACACCATGCACAGAACAGCCTTTGCAAGAACAGTTATCTATGTCACAACAACATGAGCCCGGTACGGTGCAGGACTCAGCTATGTACAGATCATAAAACACTGGCGGAGCAGAGTTTGATACGAATGACTCTTTGCCACCAGCGTTTTCTAAAAGCTGTTTTGCAGAATGGGCTTGGAAGTTACCGTTTGACGACGACCTGCTAAACCCGTTACTTGTTATAGACTCTTTTGAAATGCTTCGCACTGGATTTTTTGGCTTCTTTGTAGATTTTTTACAACAGGAGCACTTTCCGCTATGCGCTCTTATACGATCTGTTGAGTTTTCAGATGTAGGAACAGGGCTAAGTAAGTTGAAAGAGCCTTTCGAAACATTATAGAGCTGCTTTCTTGATGCCTTCAACATGATCACGGGTTGATTTTCTGCAGACAAACTTCCACAACAAGATTTCACAATACTAGGCTTCTTGACATTATCTTCGTTGCATGTGATACTTTCACTGGCCACAGCAGTGGGTAGCAGGCAACATGGTTGGTTTTCTTCGGCTTTGATGGTGTTTTGAGAACAACAAGATTTGGTTGTTGGAGCCGAATTAAGTTGCGTCTGAAGTTGAGCACCCTTCTTATCTTCGTCAGCAAACACTGTTAATCTATGATCTGCGCCATTGTTTGGCCTTCCCCTCGATCTCACTTGAACCAAGGGTCTCTTAGTATGCTGGCATGTAGAAGACCTATGTCCTCGTATGCACTGAACACAAGCGTATTTTTCGCCCTCCACCAAAATCATCAGGTGACAGAGTACTTTTCAGTATCAAAGCGTAAAGCACGGTGATAACAATAATGATACTTTACGATCAATTATACAGCTTGTTGTCCTGCCTAATCACCGTTCACTTACCTCCAGTGTTCTTGCACGGTTCAAAAATTTGCTCGTTTTTCTGTGTGAAAACAGCTCGAGAAGGTCGTGTGTTAAATGACAGCCCGTACGTTTTTTGTGTCACAATATATTTGAGGTGAGCAGAAGAATCTTGAGGACCGGTGTTAAAAGAAGTGTGTCATCATCACTGAATCCATAGAAATCACGCGAACCCCAAGATCCCATTGACTACATCAACTCCATTAAATGCCGCCTGCCCAACGTAGATTGTTGAAGGAATATCAAGAATTGTCACAGGACGCTCCGGAAGGAATCGTGGCAGGACCAATAAGTGAAGACAATTTGTTTGTGTGGGAATGTCTTCTAGAAGGGCCGCCAGATACCGCATATGAAAATGGAGTGTTCGCTGCGACCCTTACTTTTCCAAAAGACTACCCATTATCTCCACCTACCCTAAAATTCAACCCTCCAGTTTTGCATCCAAATATATATTCTGATGGTACAGTGTGCATCTCCATTTTGCATGCACCAGGAGATGATCCACTTCAGTATGAGAGAGCAGAAGAAAGATGGTCCCCAGTGCAAAGTGTTGAAAAGATTTTGCTCAGTGTCATGAGTATGTTAGCAGAGCCTAACACGGAGAGTGGTGCCAACATTGATGCTTGTAAGTTGTGGAGAGATGATAGGGCTAAGTATGACTCAATAGTCAAACAACAAGTTAAAAGATCTCTTGGGCTTTAGCCAAACAAAGAGAAAACAAACTTAGCATGTACATAATAACTTTTCAAAGCGTTCCTGAGAAACAAGGAGTGAGATTTATTTATATGATAATAGGGACCAAGTGATAGAGTATTAGCACATAGCGTGTATAGTTTCTCCATTGCATATCTTAAATTCACAGGATGATATTTAAAACATGATTATGTCTTGTAATGTGTCCCAGTTCCTGATACCGACTGCACTCTATAACAATGTTCAATCATCGGCTGTCAAGGCCGGACTTGTGTCTGCCATTTTTTGGTGCTATCCTGGTCATTTAACTCTCCTATTTCCATGTGAGTAATGTCCAAAGAAAAATCTGTAAGTCGCTCATTAACTTAGAAAAAATTCAAATCTCATCGAGCAGCTTTTGTGATTTTTCACAAAAATTTTCTCCAACATTAGTCAATTCAACTCTTCAGACAGACGTACTTCACAAAAATCATAGACCATTATGTCAGAGGAAGCCAATCAGCAGGAAGTGGTTGCTGAATGTAAGTGATGTTTTGTCTCACCCTTTAAAAAGTTGCAAGTTTCCGAATTGGGGGATCCGGGGTTTACCATTTCTCCACCTTACTAACAGCGCTGAAAGCTATTCAACTTCATGTTGAACTTCCTGAAAACAACGGCAAAATCTCATTCGAGTTAACATTGTCCGAAACTATTCAGGATATCAAGCAGGTTATTACTTCATTTCCTCAGTCAAGGCAATATACCAACTTTTCCCTAACTTATGACTCTTTCAAGATTGACGATGCATTGACTTTGGTAGAACTTGTTGGCACTCACGAATTGGAAGAAGTCAAAGAGTTGACGTTGCACTTAAGGGAAGATCCGTATACTCAGGCTTCTGTCAGAGAACATGTATTGAAAATCAGGGAAATAGTTGGTTTGGATTCAAACCCAATTGCTTCCACAGAAGGAGAGCTCACAGGATCGTCCAAATTTCAAGATTTGTCATTGAACGAAGTTGAGCTGAAGAAAGAGCAATCCGAAGGCAAATCAGAGGAGTCCAAGGAGCTTCCTGTTGATCAAAGAGAGAAAGCTGTGACTGCAACTAAAGAAATTCTTACCTCCAAAAGCTTGAGAGAGCATTCCATTACAGAAAGATTCTCTGTTACTCCTGCTTTGAGATCTTTAGCCATCTCCGTATGGAACCCACCCACATCACTTCAAGCTCTCAGAGGTGACTTGATGTACTTGCAGGTTCAAACTCTAGAGGGTGATGTTTATCAAATCACTGCTCATGTTTCTGGATTTTTCATCAACAAATCCTCAACATCGAACTTTGACGGTTCCATCAAACTGATCTCATCCTCCAAGAAGACTCAGCCAACAAAAAAAATTGTACACTCCTTGTTAAAATTGTTGTCTGCTCTATCACCCAAATTAACGGAACAAATTGAGATCAATACACAAGCTATGATAGCCACCTATCCAGAAGTTTACTTAGCTCCAGGTAATTCATTCCTTGCTAATCCTTGGATGGTAGGTGAGCCAGCTAAAAGACAACCTGACTTGGCGAGATCTCAATTCAATTACTTGGTTGGTGGACCGGACGCTGCGGACTTGACTAAAGACTGGAATGAAGAGTTTCAGAGTGTTAGAGAGTTGACACGTGAGTCATTTCCGGAAAGAGTCTTGAGAGAAAAATTGCTAAACAGAACTGGTTACGAGTTCACAGCGGCAGCAAGCAAAACTGCAATTTCCATTGTCAGAGGCGAATTGCAACCAATTAATCCGGAAGAGGACTCCCTGTTTCACGTATACTTGAGAAATGGTATATTTTATTCTTTCGCAGTTGATACAGCTGATCAATTCTCCAAAACAGGTGGAAACGAGGCCGCAAGAGCTGTCGCATCCAAAGATATTCAATCCGTTTGCTCATTGAACAAGATTGACGTGAGCGGAGTCTGCCATATTTTAACAACAGTTGTCGACTACTGCGGTAAGAGAGTTGTATGCCAAGCTCCCGTTCCAGGTATCTTCAATGAGGAGAAGGAGCTGGAAGAAGGAGAAAAAAATTCATCTGAGAAGGTCATTTATGGTTTAAGCGGATCAGGAAGTGAGCTAGCTGTTGATGAAAAGCTCAAGGACAAATTCTCTGCAATTGGGGAAGCCTTTCACTTGAAAGCACACAAAGGATGGACTAAAGAAGGCTCTATAGAAAAAGAGGTTGTTACATCCGTAGACACGAAAGGGTTGAAGGGTACTGATGGTCGTGATTACATCATTGATTTGTATCGTACCACCCCGTTGGATATTGAGTTTATTGAACATCACTGGACTCCTGGCCACGACAACTCTTATCCCCATCGTGAAGTGACCTTGAGACATGAAGCTGTTGAAGAATGGTGGAAGCGTCAAGTTGCGGTTTTGGTTAAGAAACAAACTGAAAAGTTGGACCAGGAGACAAAACAAAACCCAGATTCCGAGGAGAAGCCTACCATCACAATTGCTCCAAACGAGTTTTCATTAAACCCAGATGTCTTTTTATTGGATTCTTCCAACGTTTCTGTTGAAACAGCTCAAGAATTGAAGAATGACGAAGAAAGAGTTCGTGAAGTTTCCAAATTTGTTCAATTTCAGTTGATCCCAGAGTTTCTTTCAGACGTTGCATCATCTAGATCAATGGCTCCTATAGATGGAAAGCATTTGGTCAGCTTGTTACATAAACGTGGTATCAACGCCCGTTATTTGGGATACATTGCTCAAGAGTCATTGAAATTAAAAAAAGAAGCTATTGATCAGGTAGAGTCAACCAAGAGAGATATTGAAGAAGCCAATAAGATCTACTTGACAAAAAAAGTCGAGGAAGAGAAAGCAGAGCCACAGGTAGAAGATGAAGACAACAAAGAGAAGGAGAAGAAGAAATCGAATGCTGACTTCACTCCAACTATAGCTGCATTGCATTGCTTGTATAAAGTCTCAGTCCAGGAGATGGTTGCACGTGCTGTGAAGCATGTTATGCGTGACTACACATCAAGCATACCTTTACCTTTGGTTCCGTCTTTCATTTCCCATTTCCACAATTGTTTAATGGGAAGTAAACTCAATGCTGCACCTGTTGCAGAGATCGATGACACATTGAAGCATTTTTATTCTGAAGTTGATTATGCATATGCTAAATTGGCTCCAGCAGATGTCCTTTCGTTAGTAGATAATGAGGTATTCATCAGGTACAGATATCAATTACCTGAATACTGGAATGAAACTATAATCAGAAGTGTTCCCTTACTCAGAGAAATCGCCAAAACATTTGGTATTCAATGGGCTTCCAAAAACTATGTTTTCGTTAAGGAACAAAGTGAAAACTCTCAACCTGTTGAAAGCTCTCAACCAACTCCTAAAAGCAAAAAGAAAGGAAAGAAAGCTCTTTCGTCGCCACTGGAGCCAGAGAGACAGATGGTCACTTTCAGACCTGAGGATATCGTCTCATTATATCCAGTTGTTAAGGATTCAATCTATAGATCCACCCTCGTTGAAGAAATTTGGGAAGCTGGTCGTATGAGAGTGCAATCAGAGGAAGAACGTGATCTCGGGTTGAGCTTATTAGCGGAAGCTGTACAGTTCTATGAGCAAATCTATGGAAACATTCATTCGCAAGTTGGAAAAGCATACTCGGTCTTAGGACAAACCTACCACGACCTTGGCCTCACCGATAAGGCTTGTGAAATTTCGAGAAAGGCTGCAATTATATTAGAAAGAAGCTTCGGTTTTGATTCTCACGATACTATTTTGGCCTTGATAAATGCTGCTTTCTTTGAGCAAGCAAATGGAAATACTGCTGATGCATTGACAATATATGCTCGTGTTTTATCAGATTGGTCAGTTGTTTATGGTGACGATCACCCATCTGTCATTACCACCTTGACTAACGTTGCATCTTTATTACAAGAAAAGAGATTGTTTCACGAAGCTGCTTCTATCTTGAATCATGCTGTAGGTCTCAGTGGCAAGGCAAATGGTGAAGTTTCACAAATCACTGCTATGTTAAGGTACCAATTGGGTCAGTACTATTTGATGGGTGACCAAATTGATTCTGCAACTGTCGAAATGGAGAAAGCTTACAATGTTTTCAAGGTTACTGTTGGCGAAGAGGACACCATCACCGAAGATTCCAAAAAATGGTTCGATGCTTTAAGCACATTCAAAGCCCGCAGACAAGAAGCAAGCGCCAAACAAGAGCAGGGTTTGAAGAAATTAGAGAAAGGTGCATCGCAAACGAAGAAGGTTAAGAAAAATGGTAAAATTGTTCAAGAGCAAATCAAGGAAAGCAAATTGAAGACTCTGTCAAAAGGTCAAAACGCTATTTCCGCTCCAGATATTGCCAACCAGTAAGTCGATGACATTCTTGCTTTCATTGAAGGTCAAGCTCCTACAAAAAAGAAAAATAAAAGTTCCAAGTAGTTTAACCATTTCTGTACATAGTGATTTAGAATAACTAAGAAAAGTTTATAAGATTTAATCAATAATAAAAAATGAGAAATTATAAATCCTCATCTTGCTCAATATCTCCAAATTGCCAGCATCCAATGTGTTGTCTCTTTGCCTCGTTTTGAAGCTTAATTAAAGTATCATAATCTGATTTCAAAGCTTTTTCAAAGTTCGTTATTTTTCTATCAACAATAGCAAGACCATTTCTTACCAACTCTTTATTAATAGTTTCATTTTTATCAGCCCCCTTCTTGATAGCAGAGAAGTCAACCAATGAAATATCGTACTGAACATTCAGAGCAGGATTTGTTCTATACTCGATTGCGACTAACTCTTCGGTATCTTGCGTCAAGTCGTAGATCAGGTCGATAGCCTCACTAAGATAGTCTTGAGGTTGCGATGGTGGCAAATGGACTAAAGCAAGTTTTGCTGAGTGTGCTTGAGCTGGATAAGCGCTTGTTGAAAATTCCTTTGGTAATGAGGCAAGAGAGGCGGCTGAAACTGAATCAATTACTCCATAATCAAGATGTTGAACTTCGTAAGTACCTTTGTTATTCGAGATAACCTTAGCACGATAGTACAAGCCATTTTGAGAGTCTTTGGCAGCGACAATTTCGCCAGTCCTCAGCGAGGATTTTGCTGCGCTGCCTGTTTTCAAATAAGAACGTAATGAGTCCTGGAAGGACTTAAATCTGTCTGAATCACCACCCAAGGTACGGAAGTATATGACACCATCTTCAGAAACGGAAGTCACTTTGACGTTGTGGTATTTAGGTGTGATCTTCAATTCGGCTGTTGATTTTGTAATCTCATCAACTTTCTCATCTTGAGCGGCCTGTGATGCATCAAATGACTCCCAGTATCCGGCTTTGTCTGATTGGGCCTTCGATTGAGCTTCAGCAAACTCATTTTCAAAGCCGGTTTGACTCACGGAATAATCGTGGATCTTTGCTAATCCCAAATTCAATAAAGCTACCTGTAATGGTGAGCTTTGTCCTTGGATGAACAAATTACCGACAAAAGCACCAGTGTTGTCATTGTTGTAAATCGTTATATGAACGTCTCTTTGTGTTGCTTTTTTGGCTACGTACTTCAAAGCTTCGGACGAAAGATCATTCTCCGAGTTTGAAGTGTTGGCCAATCCACCTAACACCAATGTTAATTTCATCGATTCACGAGGAACATAAATTCTGAATCTGTTGTAATTGATCACAGCTTCGACGATACCTGATATGTTGGATCTGTTTTTGAATGTATGCAAAAATGAAGAAGCTCTGGCTTTATTTTCACTTGCCTCGATGACTTTTCCCTCTTCAGGAGTCTTTCCGTGTATTCCTTTTTTGGATTTTATGGCTGCTTGTTCCAACTCTAAGAACAAATCCCACTGTGGTGACCTATCGGTATCATCCCTTCTATGTCTAATGACTGTGGCCCACCCAGACTCAATGATAGAACCTGATAGGCCACTTCCATTTGGTAATACAATGTCAACCAATGGGCGCTCATCAAAATTGTCGGACTTAGGTCTGATAGCGTCGACGGTGACAGTTACTTTCTTTCCTATTGCCCTCTTACGAACAAAATCGCGAGCTGCAGCAACATATGGTGAAGTGTTTGGGTCATTTTGGCGTGGGGCACGAACTGACGTCAATGAGACAGTTACTTCTCTGTCGTTGGCTAAATAAAGATTTAAAGTATCAGCACTGATTACTTTACCAACAGTGGCGGTCAATTTGCTTCCTTCTTTGACCTCTGAATCTGGAGTTGAAGACTCGCTAGTGGCCAGTTTCGGTTGCTGAACACCAGCCCATTGACCCTTCAGTTCGACTTTTGAGGTTTGTTGGAGCTGTCTCAAGTGAGACATACCAGCTGATCCGATCAATATTGATTGCCTATCATCAACTTCAGCTAAACCTTCCGAGATGAGTCTGTCAGAAAGGATGCCTGATTTTGTGATGATTTTGGCAACCAAAATACCATTTGGAAGTTCGCCTAAAATCGATACGTTGACCACTTTGGCTAATTCAAAAAGCTCGACATAATACTTTGCCTGGTCCAGAAATGGTGCAGCACTCGGAGCACGGACACCGGCAACATGGACTAAAAGTTCAGCATGTGTGTTTTTATCCAACAAAAACCTCAATTTGATTCTGTCACCTGAGAGCACTCTTTCAACGATCGCACGTAAGGGAGACCCTTTGGATTTTTCAATAGTCGAATCTGGCAATTGGTCAAGATTATCAATTATTTTTGATCTGCCATTCCACAAACCTAACTGTTCGGCTCTGGCAGTACTTTCGAATTGCTTGAGTTCCTCTCCATCTTCGTCGCTAACTCTGTCGCGAACTTTAGCCCAACCGTTAGTGACAACCTGTAATGCTAAACTTTTGAAAATAGGAGAGGAAATATCCACAAAATCCCTTCCGGACGGAGAGGTATTGAAAACCTTCACGGTGACAACTTTGCCGACCAACAAATTCCGTAAATATTCTCTGGCCTCGAAGGCAAATGGCTCATCATTCCTCGGAGCTTGGATCAGAGCCAACGAAACAACTCGCTCTTCAGGAGAAGTCTTTGCTTTGTGGTTTGGATTGACTAAGACGACGCTATCTCCTGAAAGAACAGTCTTTACTCTTCCTTGGAATGTTTTGGACATGGCTAAAATGTGTATGTGTGTGATCTGATCTGGTCTGACTTGCTTCAATATACTGTAAACCTGTCGAGATCTCGAAATTTTTCAACAGGGAAGTCTCCCATGTTTGTGGCTTTTTTTTTTAGAAACTCCCACACTACGACGTACGCTTGAAAAAATTAGTGGCTGTTATATTAGTGCTATTAGAGAAAGGGAAAAGCTGTGAAGCTGTTGGGTGATTTCTTCATCACACAGATGGCTTTAATCTCTATCATTTGCGGGATCATCTAACCCTTCAACGCCGGAGCTGAAAGCATTATTTATCTTGTGCTGTGAGGAAAACGTTTTTAAGATCTCATGCCATACGGCTAAGAAGTATAAAGAGAGAACCATGAGAACATTATTTTTCTTCTCCGCTGACACAACCTTACTACTCAGATCCTTTTGTATGACTTCCAAACTTTCACTTTGTCCGCTAAGGTTATGCTGAAGCCTTTGATACTTCAACAACCTATCTTTTAGCTCAGACTTCTGAGCCTGATACAAGGACAAGTTTTCAACAACTTTCTTCAACTTGAGATCTTGCAACTGGCGCAAATTGTCTTCAACATCTTTCACCTTTTTTGTCAACAAACGCAACTCATAGGCTAATCTGGAATTTAGAAGGTCAATATCTTTCAATTTCAATTCTAGAAATTCGCCTTTAGAATCCGCCTTTTGATATAGATCCTCGATTGTTTTCGAATCCAAAACTTTACTGTGCTTACGCGAACCAAAACTGAAAGGATTGTGAGTCGAAGATTCATCTGATTCAATGTAGTTCTCGATCTCTTTTATGTAGTTCTCTACCCCATCGCTAGAATCTTTAAACTGGTGAGATAGCTCTTCCTTAAGAGACAAGAATTCTGTTGCGATTCTATTGACTGAGGTTGAGAAAGGATACTCCCAAAGAAAAATTGACGACTCCAAAAGGGAGAAACTATTCGTTCTTCTGATTCTTGTGCGAACCTCGGAGAAATCGTCTGTAGAAACATGCATATAGGTGGTGGAATAATCATGAGACGAAAAGTCTTTGCGATAGCTTATAATCGACCTATTTAGCTCTTTCTTCATTGAAGGAAATGACGACCTCCTGTTGAGTTGTCTTTTGAAGTTTCCGTTGTTATCTAAGAGTTCCCAGTAATCGTATCCGCCGTTTGATCTTCTTCTTTCGCTACCAATATCACTGAACTTGCTATAAGTACTCGATAAATGTCTGCCGTTTGACTCGTTTTCATGCTGCTCCTCTGAGTCAAACAATTCAAGGCGATTGGTGGAGCCGCTTTCAGATGTCTTAGAGTTGCTTTTATCATCAGAGTCCTTAGCAGAAGATGTATGAGAAGCCGTTGGTATGGGAAGTGGTAAGTATTCGGTTCCGCTATAAGAAATGTGATGTGATGATCTGTCCAGGTGGCGTCTTTGTCTGGCTAGCTCGTCTCTAATGTGCTTCGCCAAAGAAACGTCATTAATATTTACTTGCTTTCCTTTGCCTCTCCAAAGATATAGAAGCCTTTTCCCTTGTATGAAACTCACCATCTTATCAATGTCCAAAGTAAGTAAGTCATTGAAAGTTTCTACATCATGAAAATCAGCTGCCGGTAAGTCTGACATTGGAAGTGCCGCGTTTGACGAAGACAAATTCAAATAAGTTCTTCCCGAACTAATGTCACTTACTGTATTCTTTAACATCTTCTTCACTTTGTTAAAATCATTTTTGAATTGTTGAGAGCTCATCTTATGGTTGGAAAATGCCATCAAATTGTTCACCGTAATTTGGTCCAAGAAGAAGGAAAAGTCCTCTGAAAAATGAGTCTGTCCATGTGGCAATAAAGGGGTGCTAGTTTGTGGAGGTACTGGTGCCTGAGGAGCTGATGAGTACTTCAGGCTGTGTCTTTGAAACTGCCCGATAGCAAGTCTGAACCTTTCAACATTCAAGGGATCTTTTGGGACATCTATGCTACTTGTGTTTAAAAGCTCAAGTCTCAATTTGAGATTCAAAGTGAATGATACAATGGCGCACACTGAAGTCGGAGACAATCCTTCGCATTGTTTTTGTTTGAGGCCATAATATTTAGCACCGAAGTTATCCCACCATGCCTGTACTGCTGCTTCAGTTTCCTCGCATAGCACACCGTCACAAAAATTTGCAGAAATCAAATTGTAGTAGTATAGAAATGTTTGAATTATAAGCACAAGCTCTCTTGCAGCGAATCCTATGTTCACCTCGGGTAGAATTTTGAAAGTTTGCCTAAACTTATCCTCCATTGATTTCGAGGGTTGAGAGAGTGTTAAAACAGATCGTCCACTGCAACCCGTCCTTTTCAAATTCAAATTCACGTTAAAGATTTCCCATATATCGTTGATGATACCTCTCTCCACCTCTATCAAGTTCAAAAAACTTGGAAATTGAGAAAGGTTGGTAACATAAATTATTCCGCTCTCGGTCTCTTTTGGCTTGCAATGCTGTGCTTCAACCAATTCTGTAATGTAGGACCTCAAATGAAGCGGCCAAATAGACAGGTCATTATTGAGGATTGTTAGCCTTATAGCAGTGATCTTATCATCCAAGCTCCCTGTATACGTTGTGATCAGGGTACTTAGCTTTCTTTCCGATACCCACTGCTCCACCAAATATATTTCAAAGCCGGTGAGCCTGACCTCCTCCACTATAATCAAGTCCGAGGGAAACTCATAACGAATGCTTTCAATCGCCTTCACGTCTGGAAATATGAAGTTTACTATATCACTTCCCATCGAGCCATGCTTTGATATGATATGATGCTTGATTTTTAAGGTCCTTACTTAGTCCATTTAACTTTATTTTACGTCACAGGAAAATCCAAAAAATTCAAAAAAATCAAGAAACGAAGAAAAATAACACCTCATAAACTTTCTAAATCCATCAACGGGAAACTCACTCAATTGAACCCATCAAAGCAAGTGGAAAAGGGATTATTCAAAACTTCGATATGGCTGATTCTAGAGAAGCAATTTTCCGTAAGTTTGCACGTCGTGATGGCTAGCCATCTAAGCACAATTGAATTTCAGATCTACTAACACACTTATAGGTTCGGCGGACATGTCTTTGATTCAGCTCTATATAGCAAGTGACATATCCAGAGATTGTGCTGGAGTCTTGGGAGAATTGGGAATCGTTCATTTCAGAGACGTAAGTACCTACACCAAATTTTAAGTTTGCCTGTTACTAACTTCAGAAATCAATAGCTTAATTCTCAGATAAGTACCTTCCAAAGGTCATTTGTTAAAGAGATAAGAAACTTGGATAATGTCGAAAGACAGTTGAGATACCTACAGTCGGTGATTGAGAAACACCGGTCTGTCGAATTGGTGGAAGCTTCGGCAATCTTGTATCACCCAGCTGCTGCATCGCCTACTTCATCAGAGATTGAATCTTTAATAAGTGATGTTCTGACATCAGATTCCAGAATACAAAGCTTGGACTCCAACTTTGAGAAATTCAACATAAGAATCTCAAAGTTGGTTGAAAACAGAGACGTGTTGTTAGCGTGCTCTGATTTTTTTAACAATAATGATACAAACAACCTAGAAAACTCCGACAATAACCTGGGTGCCTTGAACAATTTGAGGCCGTCATTTGATGAAGTTGATAGACTCTTAGTTCAGCAACAAAATGTCGAAGGCGGTTTCGGCAATATTAGACTCGACGAGGACGATGAATCACCTGTAATACCCTCTCTGAGACCGGGTTTCCTTCCCTCTATGAGTTTAATTGCGGGATCAATTAGCAGGGATAAATATATATTGTTAGAGCAAATTTTGTGGAGAACTTTAAGAGGAAATTTGTTTATCACTCACATGCCATTGCCAGGACTCTACATTAATGAAAAAACGAAGAAGGAAGAATTAAAAGATTCATTCATTGTTTTTACACATGGTGATAGCTTATTGAACAGATCGAGAAGAATCATTGAGTCTTTGGATGGGGCAGTGTACAAGGTTGATAATGACCAGGAGATATTTCAACAGGATCTCGATGTTATAAATATCAAAATTGCAGATTTAGAAGAGGTTATCAAGAACACGGATACAGCGTTAAGTGTTGAACTTTCTGTCATTGCAACCAAAATAGAAGATTGGAAGTTGACTATCATGAAGGAGAAACTGATATACGTAACTCTCAACAAATTTAACTATGATCAGACAAGGCATGGGCTAATTGCTGAAGGTTGGATTCCAACTGTGGATTTGCCAGCTGTCAAAAATGCTTTAAGGGATATTACTGAAAGATCCGGTAGCAGCATCTCGAGTGTGGTCAATGAGCTAGATACCAATAGAACTCCACCGACATTTCATAGAACAAACAAATTCACTGCAGCATTTCAAGCCATTGTTGATGCCTATGGTATCTGTACGTACCAGGAAGTGAATCCAGGGTTGCCAACTGTGATTACATTTCCTTTCATGTTTGCGATTATGTTCGGTGATATAGGACACGGGTTTATTGTCTCATTGGTAGCATTGGTATTAATCATTCGTGAAAGCCGCATTGCCACAATGAAAAGAGACGAAATTTTTGACATGGTGTACAGTGGCAGGTACATGGTATTATTAATGGGAGTTTTTTCAATTTACACCGGGCTCTTATACAATGATGTTTTTTCAAGATCTTTGACTTTGTTCAACAGTGGTTGGGAGTGGCCGACTGAATTCAAGCTGAATCAAAGTATTGAGGCAACTTCAACTGATCGCGTTTATGCATTCGGTCTCGATTACAATTGGCATGGTACTGAAAACAATTTGTTATTTACTAATTCTTACAAGATGAAATTGTCCATTTTAATGGGGTTCATTCATATGACCTACTCATTTATGTTTTCATTGGTGAACTATAGATTTTTTCGTTCAAGGGTTGATATTATTGGAAATTTCATTCCAGGATTGTTGTTCATGCAAAGTATTTTTGGATATTTGTCCATCACAATCATATACAAATGGAGTGTTGATTGGTTGGGGAAGGGGAAGCAACCTCCGGGTTTATTGAACATGTTAATCAACATGTTTTTGGCCCCTGGGAAAGTTGATGAGAAGCTTTACGCGGGACAAAGTTTTATCCAAGTAGTATTGGTGTTAATAGCTTTGGTCTGTGTTCCTTGGTTGTTATTATACAAGCCATTGACATTACGTCGTCAAAACAGTTCTTCTGTTGCATTAGGTTACAGAGATTTGGCACATGAGGAGCTGGTATCAAGAATGAGTGATGTTCATGAAACACATTTGGACGATGATCAGTTTCAAATACAAGATTTTGCTGATGATGAAGCTCATGAGCTGTTTAATTTTGGAGATGTCATGATTCATCAGGTCATTCATACAATTGAGTTTTGTCTTAACTGTGTGTCACATACCGCATCATATTTAAGATTGTGGGCCTTATCTTTGGCACATAATCAGTTGTCATCTGTATTGTGGAGTATGACCATATCTAACGCATTCGGGTTGACTGGTCCATTTGGTGTATTTATGACGGTTATCTTATTCGGTATGTGGTTTGTGTTGACGGTTTGTATATTGGTCATGATGGAGGGCACATCAGCAATGTTGCATTCTTTGAGATTGCATTGGGTGGAGAGTATGAGTAAGTTTTTCGAGGGTGAGGGATATCTGTATGAGCCATTCTCTTTTAAGAAGTTAGTGGAGGAACAAGAAGCGGAATAGATAAAAAAATTCACCAGTTTAGTTAGTCTGTTATATTAGAAATCACTCGCATGTCATAAAAAATTTAAGTCCGTTTGTTATCTACCCTTATCTCTATTGTACTGCATACATTTTAATATCAATCACATAGATGCGTGGGGAAGAGTCAACAAAACAAATATCGTGCAACACTTCCCATAAACCTGATTCAGACAATCTGGAGAACGCCGTTCTTCGGCGAGACCAAATTGAGAAAGTCAGAAAAGTTATTGCCTTAGGAATGCGCAGCCAAGCGGCAACCTTGATAGATAGTTAGATAAATAGTGAGAGAGCCCAGTTTAAGAGAAAGTCACAGATGATCGATAACGAGAGATTTATGTCAGGCGATGATCTTAGGTGTGAACATTTTGTTCGAACTGAGTGAATTGATAAGTGGTCTTAGGATAATGTGTATGTCTGTCTGCCTGCACTCTGATTTCAACCTCGCTAGGTACTGAGCATACGGGAAGACGTGAGGAAGGGCAACTAGTGTTCTGCTACTACTTGAAAGCATCATACATGCTTTCTATTGTTGATCATCAAGTGCTATCCAACCAGGTTGCTGCCTGTCTTTAATAAGCTCGAGATTCTTTGCAGGGCAATAAATAGTATGGTACGGTACTACTACTGCTAAAGGCATCCCTCTGCCAAATTGGGATTTCAAATCAAAGTCCACTACGCCGTACATGTTAAATTTCCTCTGTGTAATTGGGATAAACGTCGGATCATTATCAGCGTCTTCTGATTAGAAGAGGAAATTTTTTTTTCATGATAAACATTTGTGCATGATAACTTTTTTTTTGTGCAACTCACCTCACATGAAAGAAGAGGTTTGATAGATGGATTCAAATAATTATATATAGAGTGACAATCCTGCATTTTTCACAACAGACTTAGTAGTGTCAAAGTGTCTTGGTAATAGTACTGTGTTTCATCATGGAGAGACATTCAAAGAAATCTGAAAAGTTGGATTCCAAGTACTCGATCGAAGAGGGAAGATCAGTCTCTGAGGAAGGTTCAGTGATTGACAGTTATCAACAACAACCGACTGGCATAAGAAAAATCTTGAAAAAATTGGAATTACAAGAGAAAGGTAACTTGACTACATCACAATTATTTCTTTTCAACCATGATTTACAACCTGTTGAATCCACGAGAAGAAAATGGTCATGGTTCAATTTCGTCTTCTTTTGGGTTGCTGATTCCTTCAACGTTAACACCTTCCAAATTCTGGCCACCGGTGTCGAGCTGGGTTTGACATGGTGGCAGACCTGGATCACTGTCTGGATAGGTTATTCCATGACTGGTATCTTTGTCGTTTTAGCTGCCAGAGTCGGTACTTATTACCATATCTCTTTCCCTGTTTCATGCCGTTCTTCATTTGGTGTATTTGGTTCACTATGGCCAATTATCAATAGAGTTGTGATGGCTTGCGTCTGGTACGCAGTACAAGGTTGGATCGGTGGTCAATGTGTCCAAGCGATGTTGAAAGCTATTTTTGGTAACGACTTAAACACAAGAATTCCAGATCATATCTCATCTCCGAATGCAACCACTTTTCAATTCTTGTCGTTTTTCTTATTTTGGTTATTTTCGTTACCTGCAATCTGGTTCCCACCACACCAGATTCGTCATTTGTTCACAGTTAAAGCATATATTGTTCCGTTTGCTGCTGTTGGGTTCTTAGTATGGACTCTTGTCAAGGCCAAAGGTGTCGGCTCTGTCATCCATGAGTCTACTTCCTTAAAAGGTTCAGCCTTTGGATGGGCATTTGTCAATTCCATAATGAACTCTTTGGCCAACTTTGCCACTTTAATCGTCAATGCCCCAGATTTTTCACGTTTCGCCAACACCAAAAAAGCCGCACTTTGGTCACAGTTGTTTGCCATTCCGATATGTTTCAGTATTACTTCATTGATTGGTATCTTAGTATCTTCAGCTTCTTCACTTTTGACTCTGGACGGGTCCGTTTTATGGTCTCCGTTGGATATCTTTGACTTGTTGTTAGCTCACAATTCAAGTGGTGCTAGAGCTGGTGTCTTCTTTATCGCCTTTGGCTTCGCTATTGCCCAATTAGGTACAAACATTTCAGCAAACTCTTTGTCTGCCGGTACAGATATGACGGCGCTTTTACCACGTTACATCAACATTAGAAGAGGTGGATTCGTCTGTGCTGCAATTTCATTGTGTATCTGTCCATGGAATTTGATGTCTTCCTCAAACAAGTTCACCACATACCTTTCAGCTTATTCCGTTTTCCTCTCAGCTATCGCGGGTGTTATTGCTTCCGATTATTTCTTCATCAGAAGAGGTTACATCAGATTATTTGACATGTATTCCGCTGATTCTCACTGCGCTTATACTTACACAAAGGGTGTCAATTGGAGAGCTTATGTGGCATATATCTGCGGGATTTTACCCAACATTGTTGGTTTCGTCGGTGCTACCGGGACTCATGTAGTTCCAAAAGGTGCTACATACGTTTACAACTTGAATTTCTTTGCTGGTTACATTTCATCTTTCAGTATTTATGCTTTGTTGTGTATGATCTCACCAGTTTCCGGTCGTCCAATTGAGAAATTCTTTGTCAAAGGTTGGTACGAAGAATGGGCTGAGGTTGATGATTTCGCCGATGTACGTCATGGAGGTTTGGTCGAGGCAGGTCACAAAGGTGATGAGGTGGAAAAATTAGACTAAACTGCTTTCCTTTAATCATATTTGTTTGTATTCCCTTGATTTTCTTACTGTTCAGCCTTTTATGGTACATACGCTCCGCTAATTATACAATTTAACTTTGCATGTATTTTCCAACACCGAATTTAAATTTGATACGTCTTATACAATACTATATCTACTATTATTGTAATCATCATTTGTAGATGACCAAATGAGTAGTCAAAATTCACTTAGATATCCTGTTGAACACATCCAATGTATGATTCCATAGTCTGTCTTCCATTGCGTCGGATAGCGGGCCTGATGTCTTGATTTGTCTCAAATTATTCTCTAATAACCATCCCCTGCCCTTCGGTAAGAAGGTATTATTCGTTGCAGACAAGTACACAATCTTCTCCGCAATAACGTCTGGGTCATCACCTATGATTTTCATCAATCCAGTCGCAGGGTATCTGTAATACCAGGGTAATGTGTTCCCAATGTTCGTATTGACTGCTCCAGGAGATTGGTGAATAAAAGCAATCTTGGGGTATTGCTTGGCAAAATGTTCTGCCGCGTACGTGTTCATGGTGCATGTGTGACTACGGACACCTGCTGAGCTATAGTGGTTTTTCAACTCCAAATCATCTGGATGCTTTAAAGTTGTGGAATCTGGACCCAATACGGTCATGACTGTTGTTGGTTCCTTCAGCTCGGCAGATTTGATGAGCAGTGGCATCAACCCGGTGACTAATTTCCAACGGCCGTAGTAATGGGTCGACATTTTAAGATCCAATCCTTCCTCGGTCTCCTTCCTTTGCCCATTGCCCAATATTCCAGCAGAGATAATCAATGAGTTGATTTTATCTTCTTTAGCCAAGATCTCTTTCACGGCCAGATCATCCTGTTTGAGTAAGGACACATCGGTTTTGATAAATTTATAAGATGCATCGTTGCTGCCATTGATCTTTGTCAAGTTATCAATCACCCTCTTTGCAGCAGATTCATTTCTGCCTAATAAGTAAATAGTAGGGCTCTTCACATAAGTGGCGAATTTGTAGCTCGCGAACTCTCCAATACCACTTGTACCCCCAACTATGACGGTAGTCAATTTATCTGGAAGCTTGGCCCTCTTATTAGCCTCTATTACAGTCTTTAATGGGATCTTTGGTCCTGTGGTCGAATACATATTTTTTGTATCTTGGTGGTTTTGTGAAATCTAAAATAGTGGAATTGACTATCTTTCTTATGTACAATTTTGCACGCAGTTAAAGGGTTTAGTAAAATGGGGGCAAAAAAACATCCACTGATTAAGCCGCCAATGATACCTACTTCGTCATTTTCTACTGGCGATATTGATAAATGGCATAAAAATATAAGTTCATGAGATTTAGGTACGTAACAAAAGGTAACCCGGAGAATACTGTATTGTGCTTTCAGTGTCTCGGGGAAAAAACAGGCATAAAGAGCAGACGTATATAATGTATGTCACTATTTGGAAGTGAAGTTTGAAAATTGGTTCAAATCAACGTTAGAAATGGGTATTTGGTTGTCCTGCCTCGTCGGTATATGATGCTGAATTTGATGTTGTTGTTGTTGCTGATGCAGCTGCTGTTGCTGATGATGGTGAGTATGTTGCTGATGCAATGGTTCGAAGATGTCTTGGTCGCTAGGCATCAGAGTGATAAACTGTGATGCTTGCGGCATTTGATAAGCATTTTGTTGATGTTGTTGATGTAACGGAAGTTGGTGCTGATAATGTGGAGTGGAACTTGAATCTGTTAATGGCGTGTTGCTCATGAGATTAGGATTCGCTGAAAAAGAATCTTGCACTTGCAGCTGTTGATGATTCATGAAGTCATGGCTAAAAGGATTTTCCCATACTTGAATGGTGTTGACCAACTCATTGAAGAATTCGGGATCATTGGTGAAGTTTGAATTGGATAAAGAATTTGTGATTTTGTAGCCCTGTGGTTGTGGTTGATGATGATGATGTTGTTGTTGTTGTTGTTGTTGTTGTTGTTGTTGTTGTTGTTGTTGTTGTTGTTGTTGTTGTTGTTGTTGTTGTTGCGGTGGCTGTGGTTGTTGTTGAACTGGTGTTTGTTGTTGTTGTTGAACGATTGGCTGTGGGGGGATTTGCAGGTTACTGGTATTCTTTGATGATCCAAATATGTTTGTGTTGAATTCGTGCTTTGGTGGTTGATGAATTGGAGCTGCTCGAGTCGTATTATAGGTATTAGGTACCTGTTTTGGGTAGTTGCTGAATTGAGGACGCTCAGCATTCTTATTCACTTTTCTCGGTTTCGATCTAATTTCATCAATGCTAAGTTCTGAAGTCTTCACCAGAATCTTATCACCAGATGTGTTTTTTCTCTCTTCAAAAGCATCGGGTCCACCGGCGTACGTTTTCAAACTTGCCAATGGTTTTTCGTGAATAGATGTATGTCCATGCGACATCATCCATTCCTCCAAACTGATCATCTTTGCAAAATAGGATCTAGCTGAATGGTTCCCACTATTTGCCATAAACGCTAAAATGTCCACACCAATAGATAGCTCAGGACGTGATATACCAGCCAATCCAGAGACCGCCAACACCAATAATGCAGTGAAACTGTATTGAGTGTCCCAGTAATCAAAAGTCTGCAAAAGATTGGACTCTTTTAAAATTGGCAAAATTCGCACAGTTTCACAAGATGCTTCTATAGCAGCAGAAACAATTTTTCTGGTGTTGTCGTTTTCAGGTGCGTATCCACGGAAGAAGGATAACACGACGGGCCTTGTGAGATAAACAGTTGCGCAATGGTATGTCAATGCCACATTCAGCCCGTCGCGCTCGGTCAACGTGTCACCAGAAGCCAAATCTTTTTGTAATACACCAAAAACATTTGCCATCTCACCTTTGGTGAGTAACAAGGCGTTTAGCAACGTGAGTGTGGTATCAATCTTGGTATTCAAAAGTGATCCTTGTTGTCTATAGGACTGATCGAAAGTTCTCGATGATGAGCTGTAGACTCCTCTCACGATTGGATTTATATATTTAAGGATTTTTACTTTGCTTTCCAAAATTTCTGGCTTGAAATCATCTCCTTCGATGGCAACGAAGTTCTCCATAGGCAAATCAACGTTTGTGGTCTCGTACTCCACTTCAAAAGTCAAGTGTAACTTAGCGGCACACATAGCGGTCAACGTATATGTTGTCCAAAATAATCTCTTCTGTTTTTCCTGCTCGAGTGGAGTCAAATTTGGCATTTTGAGGTTAAACCCTTTTGCCAAACCAAGTCTCATTGCAAGCCCGAAGTAACAGTACAGCAGAGTGGTTCTGTTCAAAACTTGTTCATAATAGCCTACAAGAAGAGCAGTTTGCACGTTCTTGATTTCCATATTCTCATGATTAAATCTGAATAGTTGCATTGCTAAGGTAAAAAATTTCAACCCAGCAATGCCACTGTTGATCTTCTCTCCGAAAAGCTCATTAAATTTTGGATCAAACGAAAGCTTGGAAAATATAAGCTGTTCACCAATAGCTAATGTCAACAATAATTTACACAAAAATTGTGAAGTTTGTGCAGTTAAATCTTCGTAAACTTGATCAATTTGTTTCAAGAATTGTTCTTTGTCATAAAGATAAAATCCTTTACAAAGTCTATTGTATACCACGTTGAACAATTGTAGAGTATAGTCCTTATCCGGAAGAGTTATGTATCCATTGAAAGGGTAATCGAAGTAGTTGTCACTTAAGTAATGCTTGGAATTTGGATGCAAATTTGCCTTTTGGTGGCTTTGATCATCAAAAAATGAATATTCACCTATGCAATCGGTTAACAGATAATCAAATTCAACCAAACCCTTACTGGAATTTTCCAAAGATTTCATCAAAGGAGCAGGCTTATGATCGATTGTTATTTTGTCCAAGCTAACCCTATTTTTTTGTTCGTACTTCTCATTTGGATTTAAATACGTTTGATTGAAATCTTCAGGGTTCCCAAAGAGCGGGTTTGAATAAAGTGGATATTGTTGGTTCAAATAAGAGTTTATTGGAGATCGTGTAAAAGTACGTCCATCATCCAGCTCTTCTTTTTTAACGTACAGTTGTCTTTGTTGTGAGTCTTGATCGGAATCTTCTGTTGAGGAGTCAACAACTTTTGAATCTGGATTGATTGATGAATTTTTCAACTTAGCCTCTAAATATTTGATTCTATTTTGTAATTTATTCAACTGACTCTCAAGAAGAATGATCTTACGGTCTTTGAATTGATAAACGCATTGCTTCTTAGATAATGAACATGTCTTACATGAAGGTTTAGCACCATCACATTTTGTCTTTTGTGTACGACATCTTACACACGCGAGATGTGATCTTCCAAGTACTCGTATTGGGACTGTCTCCATGTCTTCTGAAAGTTTCACTCTCGTGTGATCTTCTGATCTATCTGACATATGTGCAAGTGTTAAAATGTGAAGTGTGATATGAAATGAAGTTGAATTTGCGTCAGGAATAACCTGGGCTGAAAGTGATAGATTTCTGAGATTCGTGAATCGGAATTTCAATGAAAAAAGCTCAACGTTTGATGGGGAACCAAATATATATAAGCTGAGTTTGTGAAGAGTTACTGGTTGGTTGTTAATGATATTCTTTCACAGAGGTAAGGATGGCAACTTGAGATGGTAATTTATCAATATGATTCTCAATATAGGAAAATGACTAAAAAGTGTTTTAGCTATTTTTTTTTCTTTCTTTTTAGCTCGGATGGTTTTCAAGTTTTTTTGAAGGAAGATGAAATAATTAAACAAGCAGGTGGCAAGGCAGACAAGACAGATAAACAGGCGGACCGACATAGAAGAACAAGAAGGAAAAATCGTGGATTCCATGCAGTAGAAATAGTTAAAAAACGATGTGATAACAATTATCAGCTAACTACAAAAAGATCAAGAACAACCGAGGGTCACTCGCCCACGTAGTCACCAACTTAGTTCATGTAGTTGTGCATGTATGTTTGTATGTTTGTTCGCTCGGTTATTACATGTACCCCATCTAAGTTCTTCTTAAAGGATAGTATTAGTCATGGATAAGACGGCAAAGTCGATTTCAAAGAGATTAAGTAATTATTACAAGAGGTGCAATAACAACTCGATATACAGTTGTCAATTTCGGACGAAAAAATACGATGATTGCGATAACGGCCTACAAAGAGACATCATCCCTCATCATCATCCTGACGAAGAGCAAGATCAGTGTACTGATTGTTTTAGCCCGTGAAGCAGTTAACCATAATATGCTCGATATGCTATTTTTTTGCCCACTCAAATTTAAGACGGCGAGCTTATGAGTAAGTATGACCGAGTTCACTGATTTTTCCTGTTTCAAAAGATATGCGGTAATAGTCAAGAGTTACGTTTTCTCTACTGATAGTGGTTAGTATTGAAATGATAAGAGATTGACTGCTTTCTTCTCATGTAAACAAATTGTCTGTCTGTCTCTTTGTCTGTTTGTTTGTCCAGTAGAGCGGTAGATCGGTTGTTCCAATACAATTTTCCTTCTCTGTACCTTAATTTTACTCGTTTCCGTCTCGCCATGCACAATCTTAATATTGCAAAACGGACGGAAAATCAAGTCTCGCTCAACATTGTACACAATTCTGGGTCCACCAGATAATCACAAAAGCAAAAGTCTCCAATCCCTCCAATACTAGTTGGTATCCGTAAAGCGAGAGAGTTATTAAATTAAAGTATGCTTGTTTGAAATAAGAAGCTTGGCATATAAAAGCTACACTCGGTTGGGACAGAGCTTCATAAATAAGGTTTTATCCAGCGGTTGCATAAGCCTCTTCTCGAGTTCGAGAGCAAATATAGGCTGTGCGATGAGTTTAAGTTATTATGACAGAGTTATTATATATGGTCCTCTCAGCTCCTAAACCATAATAGCAACTGATTTATTTCTGGTCGGTAGACCTTTGTGGTGGTGTGTGATTCAACGAGGACGGGAATGGAATCAAAAGAAAGAAAAACCATGTTCTCTGGGTCAGAAAATATGCTCTTTTTCTCTGCCGACTTTCGAGCCGTTCCGCGATGATTGTGCCGATACGGCGGGACTGCGTTTCTAAGCGGAAATGCTCACAACCTACGTAAAAGCGTCTTGAAACAAAACCACATATGCATCAACCACTACTACATTTCCTGACAAAGAAATCTAAATTAGTGACATTACATGAGATTTATTCAACATTTTCTAAAGCCTCGATGATCTATGTTCCAATTTCAAGATCTTTGATATTTGCATTGCAATACCAAAAGAAACCTCGAAGCCCATTCCACCCACTCCGTATGCATTGATTACGTCGTGGTGCTTTAAATCGGCACCAACCAAGCTACCCCCATTTCTGGCAGGTCTAAAACCGACATTGACTCTGTCTATATCTAAATATTTGGCACCTTGCAGATTTGTTTTCATTAACTCTGGGAAATATTTAACTCCATTTGAGATCAATTGTTCAGTCTCTTCTATCAACTCGATCTTCATATCATCTCTGTTTAATTTTTTGGTTCCACCTAATATAACTCCATCGCTGCATGGTCGTGGGATTACGAAGCACCACATATTATCCAGCAATTGGTATGTGATAGTCTTGTCGTAGTATGGACAATTTGCAGGTGCCTTGATCAACAATGTCTGGCCACGAATTTTGAAACATTGTAAATCATACCCTCCTTCATACTGTAATCCTAAACCTGTACAATTAATAATCTTATCAGTTTTTGGTACGATTGAGTAAACCTCTTTCAACGAAGTTAACTCCAGGCGCTGAAATTTGACATTTCCACGATTTGATAATCTCTTATATAAGAATTTCAAAAAAACAGGTGGATTTAAAACCCAAGTATCATAACTGGTACCAAATTTCATTCCATCCGGCAATTTACTTCTATCATCCAAAACTGAAAAATTTGAAATACCTTCCGTGTAACCTTTTCCCAATTTTTCAAATTCAGAGCTTGGATCTTGAAAATATTCTAAACCTTGAACAAACTTAATCGAGCTCAATACGGGCTCTTTTTTTGCAAATTCACGGAACTTTTCTTGCGTTACTCTTGTATACTGTGCCTCACGCTCATCGTGGTCTTTGACGTGAGGGAATGGCCTAAAATGCGCACCTGCTTTCGTGGAGGTATACAGTGTTGATAAAGCGTCATCGTCAATCGGAAACTCTGACAGAATAACGTGGATTTGAAAATTGGGAATGCTGGATAATTCATAAGCCGTGGCAAGGCCTATTATACCCGATCCTACTACAACTATTTGTCTCTTGGTCATTTCTAGGTCGTCCTTAGAAGAACTTCGTCATATGTTACTGTTTCTCAACGTTCTCTTGTTTTTAATCTATTTTTTCAATGTGTACATCTCGGAAAATATACAATTTAACTCCTATCAAATTACCTCATCTAGCATATCACACAACTAATCGCTGCAATTTGATTCGCCACTCAACTTTCCCAATAATTGAAAAATAGTAGAGATCAGTGTGTAAATGGCGATTTGATCATGAACCTCATCAGCAAGAGCTATACTTTTGAAGTTGAATACATCAATAGTTGTTCGTGTAAGGTGTATCAAAATGTCCTTTTTCAGCGCCTTAAAATCCCAAAATGGTATTAGGTGGACATTATCTTCAGCGCGCTCAAAAATTTCATGACGAACCCTTGTAATGCTTGTAATACTTGTAATCACAGGCACTGTGGGTAAAGAAAGTACATCTCTAGTCAAATTTATCCAGATTTATGTCAGCAATGTCTATGGATAACATTCACCAGGCCAAGGTTCAAGGCTTCACTCAAAGGTTGTGCCTTCAGATGCACAGGATAATATTTTCGAATAATTGACCGAGAATTTAGTAGTCAAAAAAAGACACAAAAGAGGCTTATCTGAGTTATGACATAAAGCAATGATCACTGGACAAGTATGTGACAACCTGAAGTGAGAATGAGAAATACGATGATCAAATTTACAGTAGTGAGAGTAGAAGAAGTAACATGTAACAGCTGAAATTTACGGTCGTACCTGTTTACTTGAAAGGGAAAATACAAAAAAGCAGCCAAATAAGTTATCGAGACAGTGACAGCCCAATAAAAGAGTAGTGAGAATTCTGCTTCCCTTCTTAAGTGATTTGTGTTTTTTTAGAATAGTAGTTCAGTAAAAGAAGAAACGTGTAACAGTTGTAAAGGACAGTAATATTAAGTATGCTCTTTCTTTCTTCATCTTTACTCATCTTTGGTGTTTGGTGTTTTTCAATATTCTGTATAGATTAAATTCAAAGTTGGCGTTGGTAATGTGTTACCCTTTTGGTACGAAGGCAGGAACCAACTGGGAAAGATCAAAAAAAAAAAAAAAGGAAGCACTAGAGGCAACAGCCCAACAGTATTGTTGAAATTTGAACAGAGTTTTTAAGATGTAAATCTTCTTGTTCCACTTACTCTATTCGAGGAATCTATCTAATTGTCTGTATTAGGATATAGGAAAATCCGAGATTGTGAACAAACGGAGGTTGAGAGATGGATAAATTGATTGTAAGTGGTTGTTATCTATTATGAAGTATAAATTGGATGCATATCAATTAAGGGTACATGAAATCTCTTCTATGTAAAAAGCACGATTATATCATTAGGATGTATGATTATTGTACCGTGCATCATTTGTTGTGCTGTGTTGAATTGCTGCGATGTCCATCGTTTCAGTGTGTAAAAATTTACATACTGACGCCAGTGCAGCAGCAACCATTTTGTGTGCGCGCGCTTCTCGCAAACTTTAGAGCAAACGTTATGAAAATATCATGGTGCACAACAAACTGACACACGCGCGGGTGCTTGCCTGTTTGCCTGTTTGCCTGCTGGCTCGCTATTTTATTTCTTAAAAAGCAACCAAGTCCAAGCAAGTGCAGTGCTTAAGTAAGCTGTAGAGATGTGTATAAAGTGATTAATTATAGTAACAAATCGTTCAAGATTGAGTGAGTGTCCAGTATTAAATTACAGAAAGAAGCGCGCACAAGGTTTTAAATTTAGCAATTTAGCAAATTTAAGTGCCTAGAACTCTTGTTTTGTTGTTACTGTGCCTGATTCATAATTCCAGAGGCAAACAAAAAGGAAGGCAAACAAAATGGAACATAAAGAAAATTCCACTTTATTCGTTCTTCTTTCCTTTTTCAGCGGCACCGAATAATTGGAATATCCTATCTGAGATTGACTACAATTTATATAAATACCATTCCCACACCCTGCTTTTTTCAAATTTGTTTTATTTCTCTTTCTTGCACTTTATCATATCGTCTTTCTTTTGTTAATCGATTTAATATAGACAATCATCCCAAATCAAACTCAACTAATAGATTAATTTACAACACAATATCCATAATGCAATTTTCAAAGGTCTTAACTTTATTAGCCATTGGCTCAGTCTCAGTTCAAGCTGCTTCTTCATCATCATCTAACTCCAGTGGTTCTTCGAACTCTTCCACTTCATCATCTACAGGTGGTGCTATGGCTCTTGGTTCCCAAGCTGGAGGTGCTGCTGGTATTGCTGCCATCGTTGCTGCCGGTGCCGTTGCCTTGTTGGCTTAAGAAGTGTGATAAACTTTTATTATCAGCACGTTCAAATATGAACAAATACAGAAGATGAGAAGGTGTGTGTTTATTAATACCATTATTCATTGATTTTGATTTAATAAACATCAGTCGTTTTATTTTTACATTTGTCATTTTTATTTACTGTGTCTAATACAATCTGTTTTATTTAATTTGCTATCATTATTACTGTATCAACTGTCGTATTATTTAATTTTCTACTATATTTTGATTAAATTTATCTTTCACACATTTAGGAAGTTTTGGAATTACTTACATTTCAAAAAAGCTCCTGTTATTATTACGGCTTCAATAGAATCTCAATTTTTTGTCTTGTCATTATCAGTAGTCTTGCAACCGCTTTCTGTGATGTAAGGTAACTTGTCTGTTGAGTGCCAGTTGGCCACGGTACCCATCACGAAGTCTCAAGTGGAATGTGCATTTTGAAAAAATTGTGGGGTTATTTTTTTTTTTTCAATTTTGGACCGCAGTCATTTCAATTTAATTAATTTCGTGCAGTTTCCTTTTTGAGGCTTTTCTGCTTTTTGATGGATTTGCAAAGAAAGTGTACTTTGAGTGTGCCCCCCGTGTAACCACATTTAATACTCTTCTTTTTCATTTTTGGCGTTATTTCCAATTTAGGCTGAAATTATTTGGCGGGCGGCTGAGTTTTAATCACACTCTAGATCATACTAGCTCAGAAAGTAATAGGACATAATCACCATTCTTAAGTATACACTATTGTTATGTTAACTCTTCCCTCAAATCATTTTTCTATTTCGAGAAAACAAAAAAAAAAAAAAATTCCTAAAATTGAATTCAAGTGACAGGAGTACATAATTGCAGACATCTAAACCATGGAAACGCGAGAACAGGGTGACGGTATCAATAGTCAATCTACGCCTGAGCAGCAAAAGGACTGGAGGCTCAGTGACAATTCATTCATTCCCCACGTGGACAATGCGACTCAACAACAACAACAACAACAACAACAACTGTACTCAAAACACGATTTAGAATCTCAATCATCCCCACCGCAGAAAGAGCATGAGCAGTTGTTATTTTTCAACTACCACGAAATATCTGTAGATGATTATCGCCCATTGGATACCACACAACAGCATCAACGCACACCATTGATCGTAACACACTTCCCTAATCCATATGTTTCACAACAAGAAGGCAACACTAAGAGAATTGTCCGAGTGCCAAGAGATTACACAAACTCAATTGATGATTCTGTGCCTCATTTTTCAACGTTACTTCCTGGATATGAGAAACTGGCAATGCTTGAGCCTGTTAGTGAAAACTCGGTGATGAGTAAAGGTAACAATAGAGAATTCATAATACGAGGTGAAGTTATGGGTCAATGGTATGGTTTCTCCTCCGTATCACCTCTATCTGACTACTTGACACCGATTGAGTACGAGGAGATAGCCAGTTCTGTGAATTCATTGTTGAAGAGCTCGATGGATGTTTCATTCACGTGGTGGTATATTGTCATTACAACATTAGATTTTTTCTTCTATACGATCCCATCGGGTCTTGGTTTGCAAAAGGTGAAGTTCACGCAGGTGGAAGAGTATGTTGATGAAGTGAATACAAAAGGAATCTGTCATGAGCGAGGTATTAGATTGATATCCCCTAGAAGATCGGGGTTTTTGTCTTTGGATTTTGAAATACCCAAGCCCTTGCCTCCTGGTATTCAATTCCCTACATGATTTCAAGGAGATGATGCTCAGCGTGTCTCGTCTTTTTTCAACAGAGCCAAGTGTGGAAGCTTTCAGTGACAATTTCACTTCTTCTGCTTTTCAATAATGACAGAAATCCTATGCATAAAGTAAAGTCAGCGTCATGGAGATGACTGTAATCACTTTTGAAGATGCAAAACAGAATTATTTGTGCTGGCTTGAATCTGAGGTTCGTTTTCTGAAACAGTGTCGGAAGGCTGTCAATAGTGCTGATTCGCTGACTGAATGCTGCTCAGTGAAATTGAAGGCTGGCTTGATAGTTCAAAGTCAAACCCCAAAGGCTCTACCAAAAGCAGCGGAAGATGCTGAGTGAAATCCAATCCCAAAGGGCTATTCGCGGCGAGTTCGATTAGATCTGATGATGTAATGCGATTATATCGAAAGGCTGATAGTATTGCTGAGTTGGTGGCGTAACGCTGCCCAATAAGAATAGCGGTTTGCTTGAAGCTTTACAGTGAATTCCATAATGCCCCGCTGAGGGCAGCAGGAGATGTACCAGTATCCATTTTTGAACTTTTCAACGATATATGTGCATGCCAGGCCTGCTTTCCTAATAATTTTCAACCTCAAATTGGAATCTCTTTTCCTGCAAAGACATTCATTCGGCTCACAAAGATGGTTTTAACTTGTATTGGTATAAACACTATGTAATTGGTATGCATAATCAGAATTTCAGATCAAGCCCCAACTCAAACTTGATGTAGTATTGCTACAGTGAGAATGGCTTTTAGTTTTGGAGGGATGTTTTTTTTTCACATTCTTATTTTTTATGTATTTTTTCTTCTTTGATGAGCCTAAAAAGTGAATTTTCAAAGACAAGCCCTTTTTCACAAATTTGGATAAACCTAATCTCTACCTTTCATGCATTACTCTGTCACTTTCTGCAGTTTCACATAGATCTGTGATTTCCAATACAATAGAAGCCCTAAGTCAATAGCCGAAAACTATCATTGTAGATCCCCAGTCGCAAGGTGACAGCGGGGGAAACACCCAACATGCTCTATCAACAAAGCGGATCATCTATCTCCTGACATTTCGTTATCAAATCGTTGATCAACGAGGCTATAATTGTAAGTATTACACAATCTCGACGTCAAATCGCGTCAAATGGAGAGATTAAACTTCTTCTTGGTAATTTAATTTTTATATCCCCTAAAGCTCGTTGGAAATTGAGTGAGAAGCAGGTGTCACCATTACTCTCATTAAACTGACCTTGCCATTTTGGACCTCACGCTCAAATAGGTTAAGGATTATGATACAAAATTCCCTGTATAGTTAACCTGCACGAATTTCGTAAATAATTGCTGCCTTAACAAGCTCTGAAAGTAGTATACGTCAAATCTCCCGCCATTTTTCTTTCCGTAACAAATCAAAATAGTCGTGTATATTTTTAACAAATGCGCTCGAAAGAGGAAATTGTTTACATCAGATATGCAATAGAAGAGTTTTGTTTAAGCTTTTTCGCGCAAGAGAAGAAAATAACGAAGAAAAGCATCAATGAAAATAAAAAGGCTGGAGAAACATCAATACCTAAATGATCTCTTATGTTTGGATATGCTTAGATGATAAAGTAATGTATACCGTTTTAGGAATCATACTACTGATTTGTTACCCGTTTCAGATATCATGGCATCTGATGTATGCATGTTGACTCCATCGGTGAAATAGTTTTCGACACATCTCAAAGAATGTCCAGCCATGTTCCACTTTTTGGTCCCAGTGATGAATGAACTATAAATAATAGTTCGAAGAACTTCAAAGTTGGTATTTATTTCTTTTAACCATTATCAAATATCACTCAAAACCAAACAAACAAACCAACAACCAACTAAGCAGTATCCCTAAGAAGATACTTATTCATTCGTTATTAAAGCTCAAGTTTTTTTTTTCACCAGTTTATATCAAGTTATCAAATCCAATTGTGAAAGATTATCATCAATTTAATTTTCACAACAGTCACTCATTATAATTTGAATCAACTTTTATACCCCAATTTGCTACCAACTGACCTCAAGTCCTTCGTTCAATATTTTAATCCATCACCAGCTTAATACTTAATTATTATTATACCCCCATTTGAACAAATTACCCACTTGCTCAATTACAATGAATCAATTTATCATCAAGACCATCTCACTTATTTTGGTTTTAATCACCTTAGGTGAATCAGCTCCCCTTGTTGTTACAAGATACCACACTGCTGCCACTCATGCTACTGTCACCACTACTAGAACTACTGGAACTACTACCGTTACCATGCCTTTAGTTGAAATTTTCATTTCAAATGGTTTCACTTATACTTATACTATGACTACTACCGCTACTGCTACTGCTACTGGTGATGACACTGCAAGTGTCACCGGTGGAACCAACACTGTTGTTTACACCGATGGTGGTGCCACTACTACTTTGACATCAGGTGAAACTGTTCCAACTGTTGCTACATCAACTTCCTCTTCAACTTCTTCTACTTCTACCACTGCTGCTCCTACTACTCCAACTACAACTTCATCATCTACATCATCTTCCTCAACCACTAGTGATTGGACTTCAACAACTTCAACCATTACATTGACCACCACTATTACTGAAGATAATGGTTCAAGCTCAACTGCTACTTTGACTACAGAAAAGAAGAATGTTGTCACTCCAACAACTGCGAGTAGTACTTCAAAAGCGAGTACTAGTTCAAAGCTGAAAACAACAAGTTCCACCAAAGCCACCACTGCGAGTAGTTCTTCAAAACTGAGTTCCACCAAAGCGAGTACTACCTCAAAGCTGAGTTCAACCAAAGCCACAACTTCAACTAAGGCTTCGTCAACTTCAACTAAGGCTTCATCAACTTCATCAGCTTCAAGTGCATACTTAACCAGTGCTCCATCTGCCATTGTTTACAGTCCATACAACAATGATGGTACTTGTAAAGATGCTGTTGCCGTCAAAACCGATTTAGAATTGATCCTGTCAAAGAACATTCCAACTATCAGACTTTACGGTACCGATTGTAACTCGATCAACACCGTTGAACCAGCTGCTGTCAAATTGGGTTTGAAGATCAACCAAGGTTTCTGGATTGACTCTGATGGTGTTGATTCAATCGATGATGATGTTACCGATTTGATTAACTGGGCTAAAGATAACACCTGGGATGTATTTGACTTCATCACCATTGGTAATGAAGCCGTCCAAGCCGGTTATGCCGATGTCGATGATTTGATTTCAAAGATCAAATCTGTCAAGTCTAAATTACAAGCTGCAGGTTACACAGGTAAAGTCACAACATCTGAACCACCAGTCATTTTCGAAAACAATCCAACTTTATGTACCGATTCAGAAATTGACTTTGTTGGTCTTAACTCCCATTCATACTTCGATCCAAACTCAGCTGCTTCTGACGCTGGTTCATTCGTCGCTGGTCAAATCAAAATTGTCCAAGGTGTTTGTGGTGACTTAGATATCTTCATCACTGAAACAGGTTACCCAAGTAAAGGTGATACATACGGAAAGAACGTTCCATCTGTCGCAAATCAAAAAACTGCCCTCAAGTCTTTATTAGATGTTGTCGGTACCGATATCACAGTATTATCAACATTTGATGATCTCTGGAAACAACCAGGGGATTACGGTATTGAACAATCATTTGGTGTCATCCAATTGTTCTAATCGCATACCACTTCAATTCTGATAATATGTGCTCACGATTTTTTGTATCATAAATGTGTTTTAGTTCCGTTCTTTCATTTGTATTACTCTCTTTGTTACTTTCGGCATCATTTTGCGTTTCTTTCATAGGTCCCTTTATACGGGAATATTCACTCAACTTCCAACCATCAACAGAATCAAAGATTCTTTTTGATATTTACATAATCCTTTTATACATTTTCAAATATTAGCTCTCTTATTTTCTACCAAATACAGAGGCACAACTTTCAATAGACTAAGAGATTCCAATTCGTAGCACTCCCAGTATGCCTATCAAATTTTAAATTTATCATTTGGCACGGAATTCATAGATAGTACTTGATGCTACCAAACTGGAATTCTGAAGCAAAGGTTATTTTGTGCTCATCGGAAAAATACTGCATTTACATGTGAAAAGAAAATAAAAAAGAATAATTACAAAATCTGTTTGACTGTAATAAGTAAGCCTGTTTTGAAAATGACTACTAGGCCTACGATAGCTTCTTTAATCCATAAGGAAGACAAAGACATCCCGAGGATTAGCAAGATTACTGTTAAACCATCGAAGAGGCTCCAAAATGAAAAAACGGGGCATCTCTTGGAGAAACTAGATGAGGATATTCAAAGCATAAACTATATGAGGAGCGAGTTAAGGAGGCGGCAGCAAGAAATAGAATTTAAACAACAAGAGGCAAAGGCGCTAGAAGAGCTGATAATGAAAGAAGAAGAAAGACTGAAGTTGGAGGAAGAACAAAAGCGCTCATCGGAGGAGCCTGAATGGCTTTCAAACAAGAGTAGTGTTTTGTACGAGAACATTGATGTTAAAACATTCCGGCAATATGAGCTAGCCAAAGAAAAGGTCTCTAACTTTTACAAGTTACAGCATGAGAAGCAGACAGTCCACTTTAATATTCAAGCAAGAATAAACTTCAAGACAAAGGTTAGAGATCGTATGACGATATGGGAAGCATTAGAGAAATTGAATAAGTTGATTGATGAAAGTGATCCAGATACTGAATTATCTCAAATTGATCACGCCATTCAAACTGCAGAAGCGATACGAAGAGATGGTAAACCCAGATGGTTTCAACTTGTGGGGCTTATCCACGATTTGGGAAAGTTGTTATACTTTTACGATTCAAAGGGTCAGTGGGATGTTGTTGGTGATACCTTCCCCGTCGGTTGCAAATTTTCCAAAAAAATCATCTTCTATGATTACTTCAAGAAAAACCCTGACTTCAAGAACTCGTTGTACAATACTAAGTATGGAATTTACTCAGAAGGTTGTGGATTGGACAACGTCTTAATATCATGGGGTCACGACGAATATTTTTTCAGCATTTGCAGAAACAGCTCCACGTTACCGCCAGAGGCTTTGGCTATGATCAGGTATCATAGTTGTTACCCACTACATACTGAGTCAGAGTACCAATACTTGATGAACAGCCACGATAAGGAGATGTTGAAACTGGTGCAGGCCTTCAATCCCTATGACTTGTACTCTAAAACCGATGTGCACTACGATTTGGAAGAATTGAAAACTTATTATATGGAGCTTATCGATGAATTCTTTCCTAAGAAGGTTGTCGATTTTTGATTTATACGACAGTACTATTGTTTTAAGGCGCTTCTGTTTAATTGGGTTGTGTTTTTCTCGAATTATGATATATTATAATGTAATGAAAGGACGATTTATAAATATGTTCAACAATAGTAAGCCGCAAAATGGTCACATCACAAATATAGGAAAACTTATGGGAACACCAAATTATCAATGCTGGGAGCGGATTTGTTTAAAATACTTGTGTACAAATACAATGGAAAAGGAGGTCAAATCGAATGTAAATATCAAAATGTAACAAGACCTAAGTGTCATATCATGAAGTTTCAGAATTGAATTTGGCTTCAACTCGAGTGATGGCCAACATATCAACTAAATGGTCATCAATTGATTTTCTTAACAGCGTCCTCGTCAGTCTCATGGTTTTAAAATGACTGAAATCAATTACGTCCCATATTATAGATGTCGTTACACTTCTCTTCATGACTTCGTATTCACGTAGTACCTCTTCAACATGTGACAAAAGCACTTGATGGCGGTCTCTGAACCTCAACTTGAAAATTTCCTCCGATGATGCAAAGATGGCTTTAGCCTCTTTATAGAAGTCTTCCTTTCTCAGTTCGTCACGATTCTTCGTTTCCTCTTTTGTTGAACTTATATATTTGTCAAATGACATGGTTTTTGATAGTTGCGCATAGCTGGCAATCAGCAGATTAACCCTGGCCGATGAATCTTTCAAATAACTATTACATAACACGGTGTAGTTAGCCTTGTACTTGTGAAGAAACTCCTTCTTGATTATAAAAATGGCTTTTGTGATATAAGGAAAAATCAAGTGCCGAGGTATAACTGGATTCAGTTCGGTAGCTAATCGCTCAGTGCAATGATCTGTTATCGAAGACTCAAGACGTATTAACAGATTTATCTCCAAGTCCACTTCTTGCTGTGACGTGAACTCCATCTTTCAAGTTTGTTGTTCGGCTTGTTATGTTTGATTAGGTTGCACTTGTGAATTTCTAATTTTTCTACACTTTTTTCTGTTAGAACTTTTTCTTGCTAAAAACGACCTTCACTAGATATGGTCCCAGAATTTGGGGATCGCTGTCTAGTGACTTTCTTTGAGGTGCCATTCAGAAAATGGGTTGCACTAGCTACTATTCGAGTTTAACACTTGCTGATTGGGTGCTGTACTGAAGATTCGTTCAAGAGATCAAATGTATTAGTAATTGGCTGTTATAAGAGAAGAGATCTACTGCCTGCTTTATCTCGAATCTTATATTTTTTTGGCCTGGAAGAATGAAAAAAAAAAAAAAAATATTACTTATCAAAAAGAGTAGATCACAAGGACAAAAAGTCGATACCGACATGACATCATTAGACCGAAAGAGACAGCTGTTGGAAGAGTTAGATGTGATAGAAGTGGAAATAAGCCGAAGGCTCAAGAGAAACCCTCTACTTTGGCAATCCACTCAAACACATAACGTTTTGGGAGGTAGAAAGCGGTCCTTGAAGGAGACCCTTCTACAACAACATGAGATAAAGATGTTCGTTGACCAGTATCAAAAACAATGCAGCTTCCTCATGGAAGAGCTTCAAGAAGCACAACCGTTACTCGATCCAAACTTGAATGTTTTCAATGATCTATACAATGAAATCAAAACATTTCATCAAAGATATCCTGATAGACTGATAGATGATCCGTCTTCAATTTATCGAATGCATAGTTCTGCTAGCAAAGTCAGCAGTGAGGAAGTTGTGGATTCAAATGGCAAAAGGAGAAAGTTGCTGAAACCACTTTTGAGTTCTTTTGCAGCTAATTTGAATCTAAGTGAAATCTTCACCGATGAGGAATACTTTGGAAATTATTTGGACTTGGTTTCATTCCATCAGCTGTGGTTGAACTTACCGGCTCATGACTTGAAGCTATCATATGCCGAGTATTTGGACATTTTCAGCAAGTTGCCATTCCCAACTGACATCAATTTGAAATTGGATAGAGGTACAAGTCAATATATCGAGTATATAACATCGCTTAGTGAGTACTTGAAGAGATTTTATGTGAAAATTCAGCCTTTGGGAAAGCCGGAAGTAAGTTTGAAGAAGATAGCAAGTGACTTTGGATCCAAGTGGGAATCCGATTTGAAACATAAAAATGATTTCTCTCAAAATGAAAAGGACAACAAATACGAAATCAGAGATGATGGCTCTGTGAATTGTCTTGTGTGCAATAAACTGTTTAGCAAATTCACTGTATTTAAAGGCCACCTCAGCAGTAAAAAGCATATAAAAAACTTGGGGTCATCGGAGCACAAGATTGTTGGATCAACGACTCCAGTATCTGAAGTAGATGTTGAGAGAATATTACGGTCAGAGTACGAGATCAAGGAGTTGGCCTCCTTGCTAGCGAGACAAATTTCTGCAACCAGAACAAATACGGAACGTAAGAAGTTGTTGACTGACCATGAAAGGTCGCTTGAGGTGGAATCATTCAGGAAAATGGAAGAAGAAGGGTTGTACGAACAATCAGATGATGGTAAAAATGGTGGTGATGATGATGAAGATTCTGATACCGAAACTACAAGTAACAGTAATCCTTTGAATTTACCATTAGGTGCTGATGGTAGACCAATTCCATATTGGTTATTCAAATTGAATGGTCTTGGCTTGGACTTTTCGTGTGAAGTTTGTGGTAATTTCGTTTACCAGGGTCGTAAAAGTTACATCAGCCATTTTGGAGAGGCAAAGCATTTGAACGGATTGAAATGTCTTGGAATTGATACCTCGTTGATAGGGACTTTCAAAGGTATTTCAAGGATCGAAGACGTGTTGAAATTAAAAGAGAAATTGAGCATTGAGACAAAAAAGGAGACTAATTTCTTGGAAGGCGTTGAAGAGGTGGAAGATGAGGAAGGTAATGTGATGTCGAAGAGAGATTATGAAGATTTGAAAAAACAAGGTCTTATATAGAGAGGTTCTAATTATATACATATATGTTAAAGTAGTGTGATATGTTTCATTTCGTTGGTCAATCTTCAATAATTACAATCCAATATCGATAAAAGCGTTAACGGTCAAAACATCTCCCTCTTTCCTTTAAAAACGGTTTGAGTTACTCTTTTTGGCTCTTTTCTTCGTTTCTTTTCTTTTTTTCTTTCCTTGTGCTAAGCAATTTTTTTTTTTTGTGTTTTTGAGTTCTTCTGCTTTTGAGGGGCGGCGGTGATGAGATGAGATGAGATGAGATGAGAGGCGACGGAAGGACTACAATTTTAAATCAACAGTCAGGAGCATCTTAACTTTGAGTGGTGAAGTGGTAGAGAGGAGATACAAACATCTATGACCGCTTGCCATCTTTGGTTACGAACCGATGGTCTGGGATTGTAATAAATATTTTCCAGTCTGTAGGAAGAAAATGCCTTGGAGCAAAAATAATTCCGTGCGGTTTTGTAACCTATTCCCTTCAAAGATGATTCATTTGACCGTTTTTCCTCCGAAACCCTTCACCTTAAAAAGAAACAAGAGGAGCAAAAAAAATCAAGCTCGTGACTACTCCACCTGAAGTAAAAGCAAAGGCAGAGCAAAGCGGCCTGAGACCGCTGAATCATCCCATACAGAAAGGGAAAAGGATGAGTTTGGGAAAGAAATTTTTTTTCCTTCTTATGAGTCTTCCTTCCTCTTCGCTTATAACTTTTCTTTCTGCTGGGAATATATATATCTTGTTCTTCCTCTCCTTCTTGTAAGTCGTTGATCAAACTCTTTTTGATATATTGCATTGGACTTTCTCATCAATGTCTTCGAAAATAGAAAACCAAACGTCGAGCGAGTCTTTCGAAAAGTCAGACTCTGCAAGACAAACAGAATCTCGTCCTACTTCATTCGAGACTACACAGCACACAACGGTTGAAAATGAAAGGAAACCAAACATATTTACAAATTTCATCGATGGTTTCAGAGAAATGAAATTGGATCACGAATTAAACACAGAAGGTTTAACAAAAATAGAAATTGCCAATTTAAAAGTTTCAAACTCTCCATTGGCTAAATCTTTGAAACCACGTCATATACAACTGATTGCCTTAGGTGGGTGTATCGGTACAGGTTTATTCATCGGTTCTGGTACAGCTTTGAGAACCGGTGGTCCAGGTTCATTATTGATTCTGTGGGCCATCGTTGGATCCATGTTGTACTGTGTCATGAATGATTTAAGTGAGATGTCAGCTGCTTTCCCAAGTGCTGGTGCCTTTGTCTCATATAATGTCAGATTTATCGATCCTTCATGGGGTTTTGCCATGGCATGGAATTATTGTTTATTGTGGTTGATTGTTTTGCCGTTGGAAATCATCGCTGCTTCATTAACTTTACAATTTTGGAACTCTAACATCAACTCACTGGCTTGGGTGACAATATTTTACGTGTTTATTTGTTTTATCAACTTATTCGGACTGACCGGTTATGGTGAAATGGAATTTTTCTGTTCATCTGTCAAGTTGGTTACAGTCATTGGATTCATCATCTTGGCAATTGTCTTAATATGTGGTGGTGGACCAAGTGGTGAGTTTATCGGTGTTAAATATTGGCACGATCCTGGTGCTATCCGTGATGGATTTAAAGGTCTTTGTACTGTGTTCGTCACAGCTGCCTATTCATTAGCAGGTACCGAGTTGAGTTGTGTCGCCATCGCCGAGTCACTGTCACCAAGAAAGGCAATTCCAAAAGGTATCAAACAAGTTTTTTGGAGAATCATCTTATTCTACTTTATCACTTTGATGTTCATTGGTTTCTTAGTTCCTTACGATTCGGATAGTTTGTTGGGTGGTACAAGTTCTTATGATGCCAACGTTTCACCATTTGTCATTGCTATCAAAGATGCCGGTATCAAAGGTTTACCAAGTGTCATGAACGTTGTCATCTTGATTGCAGTCTTATCTGTCGGTAACGCAGCTACTTATGGTTGTTCAAGAACCTTATGCTCCTTGTCTGCTCAAGGTTTGGCTCCAAAAATTTTCCAATACGTCGACAGAAAAGGAAGACCAATAATTGGATTCCTTCTGTCTGCAATTGTTGGTTTATTATGTTACATCTGTGTTAACACAGAGGCACAAACCAAGGCATTCACTTGGCTATTGGCCCTCTCAGGTTTAAGTACTTTGTTTACATGGGGTTCCATCTCATTTTCACGCATTCAATTTAGGCGTGCTTGGTATCACAATGGAAAAGATGTTTCGGAATTGCCGTACGTATCCAAGACAGGACTTTACGGAAGTCTTTACTCAATCCTCATCAATTTCTTATTACTTGTTGCTCAATTTTGGATTGCATTGTACCCAATTGGAGCTCAACCAAATACTGAAGTTTTCTTTGAGAACTACCTTAGTGCTGTTGTTGTCTTGGTCTTTTACACTGGTCACAAGATCTACACAAAGAATTTGAGATTTCTTTTGAGACCTGAGGAAATCGACGTTCATACCGGCTTCATTGCTACTGATATAGATTTGTTGGCACAGGAACTTGAAGAAGAGAAACAAATTTTGGCTTCTAGGCCATTGTATTATAGAATTTACAATTTTTGGTGTTAGTTAGTTCTCTTTGCATTATTTATTGAAATTTAATGAGCTTATGTATTGTATCATTTGATTGATTAAGGATTGTAAAAGAAAATTGGTAACTTAAGATTTACTCGGCTCCCCCACAAAAAAAAGAGTTATCTGAATGAAAAGTCGACAAAAAAGTGTAACTTTGAAAACCAAACACCATTACAAAGGAAACACCTGTAGAAGATGACAGAAATTGGTGACCAGATACAAATTGAATTTGACAACGGCAAGTCCTCGAAATTGTAAGTAGCGCTAATTTTGTTTTGCTTTGAAACCTCAATGGTTCACTAACTAACTTTCAAAGTCATTATATATGGCTACGTGATCACTGTCATTGTCGTGAGTGTTATCATCCCGCAACCAAACAAAGATTGCAAAATTCATGTTTCATTCCAGATGATATCAGACTGATTAAGGCCACCTTCAAAAAGGATACTTTAGAAATAATCTGGAATCATGAAGATCATAAGAGTACATATGATTTAAGCTGGTTGTATTTACACTCTTACAATCCAATTTTTGTTCTTCACGGCTCCAAAATTCCAAACGAGTCAAGGTTAAATCCCGAACTTTGGAATGTTGAGAAGATAAACAAGACCCTTCCGCAAGTTCAGTTCGAGGAAGTCATGAATTCTATTGAAGGGGTGCAAAAATGGTGTTTATTGACTTGGAAGTATGGATTTTGTCTTGTTGAGAACGTTGCGGTGAGCCCTGAAGCTACTAAGAAGTTAATAGAGAGAATTGCTTTCATTAGACCAACTCATTACGGAGGTTTCTGGGATTTTACCGCTGATCTAACAGTGAATGACACAGCGTACACTGATATCGAGATTCCTTTGCATACTGATGGTACCTACTTTACAGACCCTCCTGGGTTGCAACTCTTCCATTTGTTAAAGCACACAGGAACAGGCGGTGTCACTACTTTGTGTGACTCTTTCAACTGTGCCAAATTATTAAGAGAACAAGATCCAGCAAGCTATGAGATCTTGTCTAAGACACTAATTCCCTCACATGCGGCAGGAGAAGAAGATGTCTTGATCAGACCCTCCATGCCAAAGCCTGTCTTGAACCATGACCATTTGGGTAATTTGATCCAATGCCGTTGGAACACCAGTGACAGGTCAACTTTAGACCTACCTTTCGAAGATCCTGACAACGATGTGCCAAAGTTTTACAAAGCTATAAAGAAATGGAACAGCTTGTTAGAATCTAAAGACAATGAGTTCTACCATGTCTTGAAACCAGGCCAATGTTTGCTTTTTGACAATTGGAGAGTCTTTCATTCGAGAAGAACAAAGTTCACGGGTGAAAGGAGAATGTGTGGTGCTTACATCAATAGAGATGATTTTGTCAGCAGAGTGAGCTTGTTGAGTTTGAAGAGACTGGACATCTTATCAACTTTGTAGTGTTAAGAAACTCAATGTCTATAGTTTGTTTCAAGCGTATAGTTTAAGTTTGTTGGCCGCTTATTTCTCAGCTTTGAGCCAGCCCCAGAAAAAGGATCATTTTAAGGTTTCACATAAGAGAATCTGGGCTTTAAAAAAAAAATAATAAGGAAAATAAAATTGCAGAACAGATCTTTTGTAGCAAGTAGCACAAACACAAATTCAAAACCAACAGGCTGTTACTCAAACTAACAGTATTTGACTCACTTCAACTTTAGAGATCGAGATCGAGTTGTGATGGTGAATTCTGCTACAAATGCTTCGGAATCTGCAGGTCCTCCACCCGATGACCTGCCAGCAATAATGGGGAAGGGTAACTCTGACAATGTTAGGAAGATGCCTTCAAGCAGACTGGTGACAGAAAAACCAAATAAGAGCAGCAATATGACTGTTGAAACGGAAACCATTGATACTTCATCAATCAACATACTACCGATTAATGGTGACGCTATACCCAGAAAATCAACCGCTAAGAAAGAGAATAACGTGATTGATGATAGCAATGAAACATTTCTTTACGATAATACTCTGCAAGCCCAGCTTGCTCAAACACAACAATCGATGACACCAGCTCAGCAGTTACAGCTGCAAAATTCACTGTTGATATCCCAACTGACTTTGCCTCTCAGCAATAACAATAGCAACAACATTATGACGACTAACAACAATTTCAGTACGGCTTCGGTGAACACGACAATACCCAACGCCAACCAACCTTTCTTGAGTGGCCACTCCATCAAGAATGGTACATCGATGAAGAAGCCTCGTTTTATCCACAGAAATGGTTCGATGCACAGTATCCAACAAAATGTTTTATCTTCAATACCCAGTGGGGATTCCGATCATAGCGGCATGGCGACACATACGGACTTACCTGCTGTCACCGGGAGCACTTCGCACCATTCTGCTAATGGATCCTTGACGGATTTTACCTTGACTAACAATCATACAGTGCTGAGCAAGTACTCTGATAATGAGGAAGATGAAGATTTTGATTCATCAACTTACGAAACACGATCGCAGATCTCCAACACAAATGTCTCACCAAGGGCTTCTAAGAATTTACCGGCAAGACGAGTTGCCTCTCTGAAACCGCTACATTCAAACAGTCTGCCTCAAGATTTGAAAAATAAACCATATAGCACTCTTCCACAAACATCCAGCGAAACAGGAGGAGGGGGAGTAGTTCCACCTTTGCGGACTATTACCTCAAAATTGTTCGATTCCAAAGGCACCCTGCCCAGGAGGTATTCAGGCTTACCTCAAGATATTGATTTTGATGATTTCGATGATGATCAACTTGACGATTACGGGTTCGAGTTCAACGGTCCTTCAAGACCAAACGATGAGGAGAGCGATGTGGGGGCTAACAATGGAGAGTATAAAAGTCTCAAGTTTGGTAGTCGGAGACCTAATTACGGTTCGTTCAATTCCAATGAATATCGAGGAAGTAACGGAGAATTTGGTAGTAACAATGGTGGAGGTGGCGGTTTCAATTTGAACAGATTGAAAAAGTTTAAAAGAAATAACGATTTGTATTATTCGCCACATGATTTCCCAAATTCCAAAGGTAAATGGAGGCAGCTAAGTAGCTTCTGCTACACATTCTTGCTCATCGTTATTTTGTTGCTTTTGGGTTTCATTTCTGGGTTCTTATTGGCGTCTACAAAGGATTTACAAGGGGTTAGAATTGTAGACGCATCTGAAATTATCATCTCTCAAGAAGAGTTGGTATTCAATATGATTCTTGATGGATTCAATCCCGGTTTCATAAATATTGAAATCAGTGACGTTGAAATCGAGGTTTTCGCCAAAAGTTCTCACCTTCACGATGGAGATTTTTACAAAATGTCTTCAAACGATGGAATTTTTGAAACTGTTTTGCTAGGAAGCATCACACAGTTGGAAATTCCGTTAAAGTTCCAGGGTGGATTTTTTTCAAGGCAGAAAAATATAGCCATCAGTGAAATCAAGATATTAAATCCCTGCTCGAACGACCCAGATGATACTCCAACAAGTTCATCTTCTTCATCCTTCCAGACGCCCACTACAACAACTACAACGGTGTTGTCAAATGGATCACCACCGACAGTTATAGTGACCACCACTCTTACTACGGAGATGGTTGTGAAAAAGGAGAAAGAGCGACCACCTTCTCCAGGTCTGGATAAATGGCATAATATTTCACAACATCCCTTTGATTTAATAATAAGAGGTGTATTGAAGTATAGATTACCGATTTTGAATGAGCCGAAGACTGTGGGTGTGAGCAAGGTCATAATGGTAGACCCTGATAATTTGAGTCTTTGAGATTTGGGTTTTTCAAACGTGTTTTGTTACAATTATTATTATTTACTTCTTAGAATAAAGTGGTGTTTTGGTGATCAATCAGAGCATGCTGTTTTTTATTCAGCTAATAGTAAATGACTGAGCGTTTTCTACTTTGTATCTCGTTAGTACAAGGGCCTTCCTCCCCTGTCATCTAGCTCATAATATATACAGGGTATTCAAAGACATGGGTGCTTCTCTTTGCAAATGCTTGATGAGTAAAAACGAAGGTGGAATGTTGTTATTTTTTGATTCAAACTTGATTTAAGTTTCATCTGTTCTTGCGCGTGTTTCTTGATCAGATATCTTGAGTAATTTTCAAATTGGAGCCAGAAGAAACAGTCCTGAATAGCCAGTTTTCTTTCTGATCATATCCTTGTAATAAAGTTGTTGTTGTTGTTGTTGTTGTTACTTTCAGTAGAGAATGTTCTTGTTAGTATTATTCTCAATGCTGCATAAAGGTGATGTGCGCCCTTAACTAAATCATCAAATGGGCACAAAATATAAAATAAACTAAAAACGCGCCTCCGAAACAATCAAACTTTTAGCAAAGAAACTCACAAAACAAAACAAAACAAAACAAAACAAATCAAAACAAATCAAAAAATGTAAACAAATTGATTCTGATCTTGTGGAGATGAGAGAATGGTAAATGGTGGCAAATAATACCAAACCATTGTACAGTTGTAAGGAATGAAAAGGGAGTGGCTTTATATTAGCAGTTGAGTGACATAACAAAAAGACACCTTTGGATCTTTTGTACCATTTTCATGTGCCAATGGTGTGAACTCTCATTCTGAACGACCCACTAAGCTCAGGATTTACGATCCTCAACAAAAGTGGCACCCAAAAGGAAAAAAAAAAAAAAAGATCTGATAGGCGATCATATTTGAGACAGAGAGCAGAGAGCAGATAATCGTTTACCAGATAGTCACTTTTATCGATCAAGAAACGATTTCGTCCATGTTCAATTCGTCGAAGAGGAAGTAAACATAAAAACGTTGAATCTCCAGGCCGCCGTGCGGACTCATTTTGTCTTTTAAAAGTTTCTGGCGGGTGAAAGAATATGCACAAGTAATTCTATAAACGTTTTTGAACTATCTTTTTTTTCAGTATTATTCTCCTTGTGTCCGTCCCTCTTCATCAACTGAACGACTTCTCTACTGTACTACCAGGGCTACTGCCTGAATTTACACCGCTTTTATACATCAACTGCAACTGGCTGTGACTGGAATCTAGATATCGTTCGATATCTTCAGAAACACACTGTGTGTGTACTTTCTTTGCCATCCGATAAAATGAACAGAAGTGGGAAAAAAAATGAAGCATTTCAAACACGGACATACATGAAGTGGTGAAAGTAGAAATAGTACTTGCATGAAAATGCACTTGTTGATAAATTCCCAAGACTAGTAATTGGTGTTGATGTCTCTTAAGGTTTGTCGGCTAGTGGAAGGTGATCTTTATCGAACGTTTATTAGTCAAAACGGTTTTTAGCACCAAAAGTTGGACTGGGACCTGAAAATTTTTCCTTTGCAAGTATTGATGTAGTTTTAAGAAAGAATGTGAAGTTCTATGTAACCTTTTTTTGCATTCGTGTACAGGAATCTCAGTGCAGTCACTGCTGAGACTTATATGACCCGAAGATCATAGATTGCAAATGCATCATTGAAACATACACACTCAAAACAGATCGACGACGACACCTGAAGATTGCAAACTCCACCTCAAAAAGGTGGTGGTATTCAATTTCATATTGCAACCCTAAGATTACAGTTTAAATGGCATGCCTCAAGATCTCTTGGAACATAACACAAACCCCAAAAGTGAGCATAGCATGACAAAATTTTCAAAAGTCGCTGAAATCATAAAATTACATTAACACTCTATAGTTATACATATATGAAAACAATTAGATACCAGATCTAAAAAATTATGTTGTTGGAAGATTATCATCATTTTGGAAGAAGTGAAGCGCAATTGAATCATTACATGGCTTCACTGACTCTGATGACTATCTTATTCTTATTAACAGCGTCTGCTAAATCTTTGTTTGTCCTCAATGGTTTGAAAAAGCCACTCTTGAAATCTTTGTAACTCAACACATAATCAAATTTTTGGATTTTGCTGGAAATTGACAATTTTAAAATCGTCAAATTACTGTCCTTGAGCATCTTCATCAGAATAATATCTTTCCCCTCGTTGTAAAATATTTTAACCCTGATATACTCTTCAGGTCCACCATGGGCTGATTTTTGAATGGAGTCTGTAGAACGCCTACTTCTCTCGCTTATGAAATCTAACTTTGGTTTGTTGTTGTGGAATAATGGTGACGTTGGAGAATATTCCAAACGTGTATCCACTTTTAATTGTTGTTGTTTCTTGGGTGTTGTTGGTTCTTCGTCCTGTTTATCAAAGGTTTTTGGACTCTCAGTCAAAGGTGATGGTAACGGTGATGGCTCGGCAGAGTCTAGTAATTGAACGTTGACCACATCCATAGTGAGTGGCTTGTCAAAGTGTGGTATTGTTCTTGCCAGTGGTTTATTATTAGTTTGTTGTTGTGATTCTTTTGAGTGTGGAATCACTGGAGACACTGGGCCTATCATTTTATTGATTTCTTCCGTCTTCAACGAGTTGTAATCTGATTCATCTATATCAACATCTCCTTCCCTGATACTCAACCAATTTTTGAAAATCTCTGATACGCCCTCTATCTCTTTCGAATCAATGCTGACAAAGGAGAGTAATTGTTGGATATATGAATTTAAGTCATGACATCTTTGCAACAACACTTCTGGATCTGGTCTTGGGATAGGACCAGGTAACCTAGGTATGCTAAATCTTAAATCGCTGTTGTGAAATTGATCATGAATTGCAGCGTGCAATGAGTAAAAATCTTGGTAGTAACGGCACAACAATAATGTTTTTCCTGTAGATAAGACCACATCAGTTCTATACCAATATCTTCCCTTATGACTGGAAACCGTTTTCACCGATACAGAGTTGGCGAATTTTTTTGCAGATACTGGCAAATCTTCCACACTAGACAATGAAGTTGGTGACGTTCTATCCATAAAATTATCAGATGAAGTTGTAGAACCTGAAGTGCCAGCACTGGATCTATTCTTATAGTCATATCCCATGTCTTTCATGGTCATTTCCAGATCGTTTAAAGGTAATGATATATCACTACCGTTCAACCATTCCTGATCAAACGATCCAGTGGTGTTCACGATAGAACAATAGGCGCTTGGTACCAAACCTGGTCCGCCAAGCCTTCCAATAGGCTTAACCAATACCCATCCATTACCTTGACGGGATAATAATTTTAAAGGCTCGCTTGCAGAAACTGTTAACTCTTTTGAATTATGTGCTTGGAAGTTGTGTTTGGCTATCAATATAATTGCAGAGCTCGTAGGTGAACCAGGCCTTGAGATTGCATTGTCGCTCTCATGTTTGTGTAAAGGTGATACTGTTTCTGATCTGCTGGTTATTGGTACAGCTTGGATCATTCTTTCTGGGGAAGATACATCGTTGAAGCTGATTGGGTTGGATATCTTCAAGTTGTTTTTTCTCTTGTTGAAAAATAGAGACATCTTCTAATTGCTACTAATGATGAGTTTAGTTGTACTGGGTTTAAATGATGATGACTTGAAATAATTCAAACTTGACATAAACCATAAATCAAAACAAGTCTGTTGTTTAGTAAAAAGATAGAGATGGGTTTTATATATATTTACCCATTTGAATTTGTTTATTTTATTTTCAATATTTGTATCACTTTATGTCCCTTTGTGTTCATCTGTTGCCCTTTGTCTCAAATAGGTGCATTTCCATCTTGCGTATTTATGCATGAACTGCACAATTCATTTTTCCCAGTTTCTTATTGAGGTAAAAAAAAAAAAAATTCTCGCTCAACTTCAATCGGTCAGAATGTTTTGCCTTAGTGTGTCTGTCCTGCAAAATACAAATTCAAATACAAATGCAACCTTGCCCTTATTTTCAGATTGTTTTAAATGTAATGTGTCGCTTTTGTTTTTCATATTGGGAAACTCTAGCACTAGCAAACAACGTCTCTACCACCCATCAATCCCCTAATTCTAATTCAATGTTTTTGTAAAATGAACTTGGCATATCATGTCCTATTCACTCAAATAGTTTCGCAGAACTTTAATTGAACTCTCCCGTACAGTGAATAAAGTTTCCAGTGGTGTCGTGAGGTTAGTACAGTGAATAAAGTTTCAGTAAGGCGTGAATACAAGTCTCAAAACAAGATCGTGCGTTATCACTGAATCCCACCCGAAAGTTTGTTTTACTCCGTCTAGAACTTCGAAATAATCGGAGATTGAGTATGGTATGAATCCTTGACACAAGAATTTATGCGGGGGCACATAAAAAAGAAATACAGGTTTTGTGAAACAATTTTAACTTTCTTCAAGAATACAGTAATTATAAAAAGACATGTCTGTCACCCCTTGCCTTCAAACAATAAAAGTTAACGTCTTACGAAATAAAGGTATTGAAACTTCGTAGGGATTCTTACATGTTCCAGAGATACAGTTGACAGAATCTTTTTCTAAAGGCTGGTAGAACAAATACAAGCTAAGTGTTCGATAGTTGCCTCTTGACGTATATGCTTCACTGGTGAACTATCCCCTTGAGGCTTTTCCTTGCTATTGATCAAAATGCTGTCCTCTTGTAATAGTCAATAAAGGAGACCTTACGGTGTAGATTTAAATTTAGGGAAGTACTTAAGTCACCGACTGAACAGCCCCTTACAATCAAAAAGACGGTAATCTTTTATAGACAGTACTTTTTCACAGTACTAATAAATTAGGCTAGATGCCTTATTTTCTTTTAGTGCGTATTTTGTTTCTTGAGAATTTTCTTTATACAACTTGATGCCTCCCCATAAAATTTGTGAAGTTTCAGGTAACTTTTGAGACATTTGCATTTATCCCTCGAACCCCAGGCGATCCAGAGATCGAATGAAATCAGACCACATCAGACCACATCAAACCTCGTCAAATACCAGCTTTGAACTGTTAATAGTTTTGTCTGTTACATCGTGGGTGGATAATTATCATTTTGATTTTTCCTCCTGTTGCTTTGAAAACTTAGTCCCTTCCTGTATATAAGTCCAACGCTCTATTTGGTCTGCCTTGTATGTGTATCAGTGTACCTTGAAAATAGAACTTGTGTAATTCTTCGATGTCTCAAGCGCCTAATTAAGCAGCAGTTGGAAGAGATTGTTCTTGGTGTTTTTGTAAAATAGAAGTACATTAACCATCTGCTGCTTGATTTGAAGTTTTTTTGTTCCAACAAGCGTCGGCTATTTGTATATAAGCCGTATTACATACACACAAAAAAATTTCACACAGGCCAGGCTTTTCCTCTTCTATTGTACTAACAACTTTATCTTGCTGTGCTTGTTTCAGTGATTTTCTCCTCCCTTCTTTGAATCTGAAGTGGAATTTTAAAACAAAGTGTGTGCCTGTCCCTTTATCCTCTTTCAGCGTGAAGGCAAAAAAAACTATACTCTTGATTATTTGCTTAGAATCAATTTTTGCTAATGTGCTCGGTTTGAAAGCTGATAAGTAAACATTGCAAAACACCGTAAGATAACAGTAATCCTCGAAGAATGCCATTTTACCAATCAGTTCTTTCTCTCTAAGAACTTCTCAGGAATGTGGGTAATGAGAATCGCAGTCAAATGTGATGAGAATCTGTGCGGAACCAAAGAGAATTTTAAAGATGCATTTATATGAGCTATAAATTTAAATTAGAGGACAAGATTCCCAAGCGTAAAAGCTTTACGAAACAACCTTCACTTCAAAAATTGAGATTACCAGCATAATACTTTTCACTTTCTTCGGCATCTCTTTTTCATTACTAGAATGGGCAATTCATATTGTTGATCTGGTTCCAATTTGGCTATAATATCTACAAAACTGAAAAGAAGACAGCTTTAAGGCATCATTATTAAATTAAATCATGCAGGGTTATGGGTTTGGTTTCATCTCACCCTCACTGTTTCTCCTCAGTCGAGGCATCCTTCATCTAAGAAGAGAAGGGAAGAGAGAGGGGTGTTCAAAGTGCTCCTGTTATTTGCATGTACAACAGTGAACACCGTCAGAGATTTAAAGCATGCTTACAACATATCAGAGGAAAGAGAGCTCAGAGGAGGCATTGTATAATTCTCTTTGAATGACCTTCAATAAAGCTGTTTATCACTTTGATTGTAATTGTGATTGTGATTATTATTGTAAAGCCAATCCCGGATTTTTACATAATTTCGGTGTTCAGCTACACGACAATATACAAAGAAGAAACGTTAAAAAAAATTGTGTGGACTTTAACCAAAAAATCATTTTTTATTCTTTGTAATAGTTTTTAGTGCTATATAGCAGTTTAAAGACCTTTCACAAATTACAAGACACACAGCAACTTAGAATGATGATATCGTTGAGAGCTACTAGCAGTATAGTCCGCACAGATAGGACAGTAGTACTCAGGAACAGCAACAGGCTTCTGTTCAACTTTGTTAACATCCGTAATTTATTTATTCAAACACAGACAACTCCAAATGAGTCAGCATTAAAATTCATACCCTCGATGAGAATATTACCACTGGAGCAAACAATGGAATTTCTCTCTGGAAGGGAAGCATACAAATCTCCGTTGGCATTAAAATTATTTTCAGTGGACGGTATAAAATCGGTGATGTTGGGACCTGACTTCATAACCATTGAAAAGGATATTAAGATGCAAGAATGGAGTTTAATTAAACCCGAGATATTTGCCATACTCACCGAGTTTCTCACCTCAGGGGAGCTGATTGTGGAAGAAGGATATGAACAACCAATCGACACCGCCATCGACGATGATGACGATGAAGTCGTATCAATGATCAAAGAGTTGATCTTCACCAGGATCAGGCCCGCGATCCAAGACGATGGAGGAGATATCGAATTCGTCAAATTCGACGAGGATGATGGAACAGTTTACTTGAGATTACGCGGTGCTTGTAGATCTTGTGATTCATCTTCGATTACGTTGAAAAATGGAATAGAATCAATGTTGAAGCATTACATCGAGGAAGTGGAGAACGTGGAGCAGATAGATGATGGGGCAGAAGAAGGAGAAGATGGAGAAAATGGGGTTGTTGATCCATTGGTGGAGCTGAAGAGAAGGAGATTGGAACAGCAACAACAGCAGCTGCTGATGAGTGAAGATGTTCCACCTGTTATATAGTTATGTGTCCCATGAGTTTTTTCTAATCTATTTATTCTTAAAAGTGATTATCATGATGAAACCAGAACTCCATCAGAACATTACGTTTGAAATAGATGTAAGACCATACAGCTGCCTTCCATTAGTACCTACTTTTGAGAAATCATCCATTAAAAAAAGACATTAAAGAAGAAAGAAAAACCAAAAATCCCCCGCCCCGAGACAAACAAACCATCTTAACCGGTAAGATAAAGCAAAAAAATATGAAAAGAAGCCTGACTGATAGATCAATACAATCAAGAACAATGAGTAGCAGTGGGCCGATGTCTTCAAATAAAACAGAAGCACCCTAAAAAACAAAAACGAAAACCAAAAAAAAAAAATCTTGTCTCTTGCAACTCAGTCATCCTTTGCAGAATAAATAAAGCCAAACGACTATTGTGGTGGCAGTGGATACCTTTGTAGTTGTGATTGCTGCAATTGTTGTTGTTGAGATGGGTATCGAGGGATCACACCACCAGGCACCATCCTGCCGTAATAATCAACCCCATAGTTGGGGGTCATTATTGGTGATTTCGTCCCTTGTTGTTGTTGCAGAGAGGCAACATGCAGGGGGGATATATGGGGTGAAACGTATAGTTGTTGTTGTTGTTGTTGTTGCTGCTGCTGCTGCTGCAGTTGTTGCAGTTGTTTTTGTTGTTGCAGCAGTTGCAAATACAGCCTGGATCCACCTTGTGGTTGTTGAAGTGGAGGAGGCGCCAGTATTGGTATCATCGTGGCTCCAGGAGGATAACTGGATGGAGGTGGAAGTGGACTGTAACCTCCTTTTCCAATCGGTCCTTGTTGAGGTGGGTAATAGTAATACGGATAGAAACTAGCATACTGCTGACCTCCTGGTAGGGTAGCGGAGTTTTGATCTTGAGGGGCTAACATTTGTAAAGGCAACGTACCAGATCTCGGCTGATTAGCTAAATCGCCACCACCTCCGCCATTACCACCTCCGTATGTAAAATGATTTTGATTGTAGTGATGCACTATACCGTTGGCACCAACACGGTTATCTTTTCTTTGTGCAAATGAAACGTGTAATGTATGCAAGTCATCAATAGCATAGTTGGCCATCTGTATCAACGCCCTCGAAGCGCACTGTGGAGATTTGAAGCATACAAAGCCATATCCTTTAGAATGTTCACCATCGGATGTGATGACTTTGGCACTAACAATTTCTCCAAATGACTCGAACAATTCTGTTAGTTCATCATCACCGACATCCAAAGGTAAATTTTTAATATACAAATTTGAATCCTGATGATTAGGGCCTGCAATAGGTAATCCCCCTTTCATTCCAGGATTGTATAATTGAGGTGGTGGTGGTGGAGCGGACAGGTAGTAGTACTGTGGCTGCTGTTGAAGTGATGGTTGACCACCAGGTCCAGGACTGTTGGTGTAATAAGGGCCCAGTGATAATGGGGGTTGCCCAGTGGTTCCCGGCAGGTACATCCTCAACCTGTTAAAGTCTCTGGAAAGTAATTCCATATCATTAATATTCGATGGCGTCAATTCAGCACTATCTCTCTCTTTTTTTTGAGCTTTCGTCACCATGATGCGATGACCGGGGATGATTTCATAGTTGTTCAATGATTGTTGCGCTGTTAGTGCATCATCATGATTGGCAAAGTTGACAAAACCAAAACCTTTTAGTTTCTCAGAGTTTTCTTCATCTTCATCAATTGTTGGTAGAAAGATAGACTCAACTTCTCCGTAATGGCTGAAAAGGTCGGAAACTATATCGTAAGAAATATTCTCTGGTATATTTTTGATGTACAAGTTTGTATAGCGAATCTTTTCCAATTCCAATTTTTCCAATCTTTCCTTCTTTGAAATGTGATGATTGATATAGAATCTATTACCGTTGATTTCTTTGTTATTCAAATCTCTGATTGCATTATCAGCTGCGGATTTTAAACTATAGTTGATAAAGCCATAACTTTTGCTGTTGTCATTATCATCAAAGACTATTTTACAGGTGGTCAACTCGCCATATTTTTCGAAAATCAGTCTTAATTCATCAGAAGTGGTCTCTGGTAGCACCCACCGAACGTATAAATTTCCCGGATGAGATAAAGTGTCATAAGAAATTTCGATATTGTACTGTGTTTCTGGAATGTTTTTTCTGACATCTAAATAGCATGCATCCGCCTCGTCTGCTTCGTCAAATTTTATGGTAATATGCTGTGTGAAAATGGATTCATTTGCAAGTGATTCTTGTTCTGGATCTGCTGTTTCAGTGTCAGTACTGGTGAACAAAGAAAGATCCAGTGCATTGTGTTTATCCACTATTTCTAGCACTTGTTTTCCAATTACTGCTGTTGTATGGATGCATATAGTGGAAGGGTAAAACTTATTTCTGAATTTATTTACATATGTTTCGTGATCGTCATTATTCAATTCGTCTTGCACATCATCCGATATGTCAGTGGATAACGTTGATTGATATAGTTCGCTGTTGATATCTTCATTGGTGGTGCTACGTCCATCTTCATCCTTCTGTGGCTCGGTAGACATGGCGGTGATACTTTGGGGCTATGAGGGCAAAAAAAAGTAAGATGCAATAGAATCTTTCAACAGATGGTGAGCAACTCAATCTAAGCAATTGATACTTTGTGTTGCGTTATGTTGTGGATTGAATTGAGTTCTATGGGAGTATTTGGGAAGAAAGCGGAAGAGACAGCTTTATTGATCTGTAATTCTTCTTCTCTCCAAGTTTTTTCTCTTTTTTGAGAAAAAGGATATAACCAGGAAGAAAGCAAGCAAGGGCAAATGGACAATTCAACGTTTAAGTGAGAATTGAGTACGATGTTGGATCGGATGAATTGGAATGAGTTGAGTTGATTCCGATTGATTCAAATGGAAATACGTATGTTACTAATTGAATTGTAAGTATGTCTAATCACTTCCATTAATTTTAAAATTTTACAGAAACAAAAGTCTTCTTCTTTGGTTGTTTTAGAGGGCAGGGTGAACAAGGGAAAAATCAAAAAAATATGAAAACAGTTAGAAACATAGATATGCCATAATATTATTACATAGTTTACTTTATAGGAGACAAACGGGGAATAGGGGGAAGAAAGAAAGAAAGAAAGAGAGAAAGAGAGAGACAAACCTGGTAAGTAATAATCAGTATTCTATATGTCATAGAAATACACACACCTATGTGTAGATGGCTATCTATTGTGTCTCTATATACTGTTAATCTCTATTGGATTGCGTTGTTGTACTTTTTTGCTTTGCTTTGCTTCGGTTCGGTTTTTTCGTTTGTTTGATTTCTGGTTAAATACAACAAAATTGAGATGATATGAAGATAAGCCCAAAATGATGATGGTGCAGTACTTCCAAATTATCCCTCTCATATATCCAGTGGTTCTCACTCAGCTTCTTTTGCATAATCAAGCTTACTGTGTGTGTATGAGATGTCAAATTCTGTTTTATGCACAACACTAGTTAATTAGGCGCATATGGAAGAATACAAGTTAGTCGACTTACATTAATTTCCCTCAAGGCCTTGCATACCCTATTATAAGCCTTTATAATAACATTGAATTGCAACCAATACATTGATTCGAAATTGAAGATGATCCTCTTTCTTCTCGATAACAGAGCTGCTGTTCAATCATTATTATAAGGGTTTCCTCAGTTACCCGATTCGAATATGATTTTTTTTTCTTCACCTTCTTCTCCAACCTTTGCGTCCAATACGAAGCCGAAATCAATAAGACAAGACATGACATGGAACTATTTATGGTACTATATAATTTTATTTCGAATGACTACTTTCTTCTTTATGAGATCAAAATACTTGATACGGTAAGTCAAGTCAGCTTGAGTCTTTCATGAGTCTCAATAACAAACATAAAACTCAAAAGATTCAATCTCCGCAAAAAATCTTTTGTACGAAAAACGAAGAGAGCAGAAGAAAAAAACATTGAAAGATTTAACTTCCCAAGAAGGTATAATTGTAAATACGTCACTCACTCATTGCATTTGTTGAAAAGTTTATGAATTTGAGTGCAAGGTCTTAAAGATAATGTGCTCCTATCATGCTACAAGTGCCCTAAGTATATAGACATTCTGTAATTCGAAAGTCTAGATATAGTATTAGTCACAGTAGTAGTAGTGGGGGAAAAACTTTACAGTGTTTCGGTTGCTTTTGTTACCCCATTTTGCTCTTTTTTTCTCTGTTTGCATCGGATAAAACTGAATACCCCAGACTTTTTTGAGGCATGCACAATAGGAAAAAAACATACTTTTCAGTACTTAATATGCTCTGCTCTGCTCGACGAATATAACCGATGATCATCTACCTCAATATAAATATAAATACAGAAGAACGTTTCCGTTGTCTTTTTTTCATGTTGAAATTTCACTTGTAATCAACCACAAGTTATCTATCTACGTTCGCTTTACTCATAGAAAACTATCACAAGAACATGAACTTTGAGTTTATCATATTCATTTTTTTATCATTTGGATTGGTACATTCATTCCCAATTCAACTACCACATTATGACCTATTATCGGCAACTTCCAATAGATCCTACATTGACAAAGACACTTTGTCGTATTGGAATAGAGATCAAGGCGTTTTGGGTACCGACAAATATCAAGAATTGAATACTTATCACTATCAACCATACATTGCCAATGGGTTCATCGGTTCAAGAATTCCAAATGTTGGGTTTGGATATACACATGATCAAAATGTGAACTCCACGAGTGAAAGTTTGCTAAATGGATGGCCCTTGTTCAACGATCGTTTCAGCGGTGCGTTTATTGCAGGATTTTTCGATTTGGAAGATAAAGAGTTTGAAAGTACAAATTTCCCAGAGTTATACAAAGATGGTTACGAGAGTGTTATTTCGGTGATACCACAATGGACAGAATTGAATTTTAAAGTTGACTATAACGGCTCGACTTATACATTAAATCCAAGGTTGACAAATACTTCAGGAGATGAGATTGGTTCTATCACAGAGTATAACCAGGAGTTGAACATCAAGACTGGAGTTGTCACTACATCTTACAAATGGCTCGATATCATTGAGTTTAGAATTCAAATGATTCTGCACAGGTATTTTGAAAGATTAGGGTTGGTCAACGTTGAATTGAGATCTGATATCGATATAAATGTGGAGTTGGAAGATTTCATCGATTTTAAAACGGCATCGAGATGTGATGTTGTTGAGCCAAATTTTGATGACGATGGTGCATTCATGATATTCAAACCACATTTGGTCAAAAGCACCAACGGAACCATATTTTCTAGATTGGAAAGTGATTCATTCACCACTTCATTGAATAAGACAGTCAACGGAGACTACGTTTCACAATCGGCGGAAATAAGTTTGAGCAGTAATCAAATTCACAATGTTACCAAATACGTTGGTATTAGTAGCACTGATTTGGATGATGATTCATATTTTGATAATGCCAAAGAAGCAGCACTCACTGAATTGTCATACGATCAATTACTCATCATCCATCAACAGACTTGGTACGATTTGATAGGCAAGATCCAAATCAACATTCCATCTTCCGATATAATCAGCCTCACTTCGGAAGCTTCGTTATATCATTTGTTGGCGAACCAACGTTCTTCAAACACCGGAGTCATCAGCGCCCTTGGTGTTGGTGGATTGTCATCAGATTCTTATGCCGGGATGCAATTTTGGGACACGGATCTATGGATGATCCCATCGTTATTACCATTTGCTCCAGAAATCGCCAAGCTGGTGTCCGAATATAGAATCTATTCACATGAGCAAGCTTTGGAAAATGCGGAAAGCCAAGATAGACAAGGACTGGCTTATCCCTGGACCAGTGGACGTTATGGGAATTGTACTTCGACTGGGCCTTGTTTCGATTACGAATACCATATCAATGTCGCAGTTGCATTTTCATTATGGAAATTGTATTTGAGTGGTGGGATAGATGATGATTACTTGGTAGAGGAAGGCGGATACCTGATTTTCCAAGATGCTTCAGAATTTTTCATCGAGTATGTGCAATACAATGAAACTTTGGGCAAATATACCACCAGTAATTTGACCGATCCCGACGAGTATCTGAACCAAGTGAACAACGGTGCTTACACTAACGTTGGAATTTCACAGTTGTTGAAATGGAGTACCATATTGGGGACGCATTTGAATTTGACGACGAATCCTGAATGGGAAGAAGTCGCAGAGAACATGTATTTGCCCAAGTCCGAATATAATATCACGATGGAGTACGATACGATGAATTCTTCAATCGAGGTGAAACAGCTGGACGTGATCATGATAACTTACCCCTTGGATGATGAAGATGGAGCATTGGAGCAAAATTTCGGGTATGACAAGCAAGCACAATTGAACGATTTGTTTTATTATCTGGAACATCAAAGTGCACAGGGCCCGCTGATGACGTTCCCGGTTTTCAGCATGGTGAGTGCCAAATTGAGTGAGACTGGGTGTTCATCAGCGAGTTATTTGTTAAAGAGTATCGAGCCGTTTATCAGATTTCCGTTTGCACAGTTGAGTGAGCAAAATTATGACGATTTTGATGCCAATGGTGGGACACATCCTCTGTTCCCGTTTTTGACTGGACATGGTGGGATCTTACAAAATGTGGTTTACGGATTGACCGGAATCAAATTTGGATATTCCATTAATGGTGAAGGGAAAATAGAAAGGAAATTGTTGTTTGATCCTGTTAGATTACCATGCTTACCAGGTGGGATTCGTGTGGATTATTTCCAATATCAAAATGTATCATTGTACATCGAGATCAACGATAACGATGCCATATTGTACCACCATGGTAATATAAACAGGACAATCATCATCGAGGTAAATGAGAGAAATCCACATTCTGGGAATTACACATTACATCCCAACGAATCTTTACAATTCTCATTATATGAGACTGGGAAAAATGTTGCCGGGTCGATTACCGAATGCTCAGCAACAATTATTGACTCTTCGGAGAGTATTCATGGTGATGTCGTCAACACTATAAATGATGGTGATAATACTACAACTTGGCAATCGACACAAGTAAATAACTCATTTATTGTGTTCGATCTAGGTGATTCAAAGAACATCACTCAAGGTTTGATCGTATGGGGAGCTAATCCCGCCAAGTCGATCAATCTATATTCATCCGATAATGAAGTCTCCACTACATCATTGAGAAACAATTCAAATTTATTGTTGTCGAATTATTCAATTGCGATAACTAGTGAATTTAGTGTCGCACAGGATGCCAAGATTGAATATGGAACGTTAAGAAACTTTACCAGTTTCACACTTGATGAACCAGTGGAGAGTGCTAGGTACGTTTTGTTGGAGTTGCAAAGTTCGTATGATGGTGTTGAAGGTGCTATTATTGCAGAATTTAATTTGATGTGATTTTATTCTTTGTTTGTTTATGATGCCTATGTTTTTTTTTTTTTTTTTGTATATTTTTTGTACTAATAAATTTCATTGTACTTTTCACTTGGTATCAGTTTGATATAGAGCATTGCAAAAACAACGGATGAGTCAAGGACCAAAAGTGCGAGGAGGAGCAGGAGCAGGAGGGGAACCTAGACATTACGATTTTTATTGTTGTTATTTATTGAGATCCCAACCCAAACCACGATCATTTTACATCGGATCAACACCTGATCCGATAAGAAGATTACGACAACATAACGGTGATTTGAAAAGTGGTGCTTACAAGACCAAAAGAAATGGATTTAGACCATGGAAGAATTGTATGGTAGTATATGGGTTTCCTACAAAAATCAGTGCGTTGATGTTTGAACATGCATGGCAACATCCTTATCAAACAAGACATATTGAAGTTAGTGATAGGATAACAAAAGCCAAAACATCAGGGAATGGATTACAACATCGGATTGCAAACGTGAGATTGTTATTAAACAGCAAGTTTTTTAACAAGATGGGTTTACACTTACAAATTTTTGATAATGAGATTTATAACCAGTGGTGTTTGAACAAATTCAAGATTAAATTGGTTGATAATGTGATTGTGGATTATAGTAGTGATGACAAAGAACAGGATAAAGATCATCAAGAACAAGAGACACAGATGATTACAGGCGGTAATTATAGTCAATTGAAAGAGTTTATACTGAGGGTGAAACAAAACGATGATGAAATGTTTGAGAAAATAAGAGATGCGATATTAAAGATGGATGAATATAGATGTGATAAATGTTCAAAGACAATAGAGGTTGAAAGAGATGATGTGATGTGCTGTTATCACTGTTATTGCCTTACACATATCTATTGTCTGGACATTGAAGACAGTACTGAATTGATTCCCAAGAGTGTTGTTTGTAATAGGTGTTCAAAGTCGTTAAAATGGACTCAAATAGTCAAGATTTCTAAAAATATCAAAAGTCACTGGAACGTCACGACAGCGCAGTAGTGACATCTTACGTCATAGAGAGAAAGAGAGACAGAGAGACAGAGAGATATAAGCATTTTTTTTTTTTTTTGTTTTTCGGCTTGGAGCCGACGGGATTGGACTGGAAGATTAAATTTTGGGTGATATGTGAATGATAAATTGAAAGGAAATGCTTAGCTGATGATGCTTAGTTATGTCTTAATTAAGTAATACTGTTTTGGTACAACCATGGCTGAAAGTATTTCTATCTTCCTTAATAATATTGTACGATAAATGTAAAAAGCTGAAGAGACTGAACCGAAGTAAAAAATAGTGATAAACCAAAGCGGGCTAACTGACTGACTGACTGTACGTTCGCTCGTTCAAAAAAGTTGAGACTCAAAAGTGAAATTGAGGTTTTTTTGTTGTGTTGTGTTGTGTTGTGCTGTGTTGAACTGAATTGAGCTGAGCTCAGAGAAAAAGCCCGAAATTGAATTTTTTATTTTGTTTTTGTTTATCTTTTTTTTCCTGTGTTATTTATTTCTTCTGCAAGTAATAACTTACGGCGACAAAGTGACAGTGACAGTGACAGTGAGTGGTACCTTGAGCGAAACAGGTACAAAGACAGAATAAGAGACAGAACAGTAATGAGACAAATGATCATATATGTTCTACTCTATATGTCTATCCCTAACCAGTTATATATAGATAGCAGTCTATAATGGAAGAAGATGGATTTGATGATCGTTATTTGTTTATATGCAGTAGAAAATAGACACTGACAGGTTTTAATTGTCACCTGTATCCTTTCTTAACTTGCTATTGCAGATTCTATACAAATCCTACACATACGTGGCAGTGACACCACATACACACACAGACACACCTATTTCTACAGATTGCAGTACAATAGGATGGCATTGTTAACGTCCTAAACTGATATATCCAGTTTTTCATATATTAACATCCACGGCTTAACAAAGTTTCTTATAGTACAGTACAGTTCAGTACAGTATATTCTACTACAATAAATTTCTCTTGAGATAAAATTGAGATAAAATTAAAATTTGCAATAGAATAAAAATAAAATAATTTCCCTTCTGTTGATAATTTTATCTGATTTCATTCTAAGATATTTATACAATACATACAATACATACAATACATACAATACATATACATAAACAACGAGCTTCCTTCTTTTATATCCACCATTTCATCATCACCATATTCATCTGTTTCATTCGTTTTTAGCTTTTGGTTTGTTCATTTTGATCCAGTTTTGTTGCAAAAAAAAAAAAAACCATCACAATCAAATCTCACTGCAAATCCCAATTTCATCTGTTCAATTATAGAATTAAAAAAAGAGCTCATAACTCAACATATGTTTATCATACATCAAATAATTATCATCATCATAAATTAACCGCCATCATTTGATACTGCTTCCAATCCACAACTTCATCATTTGAACTGAAATGAGTTTAAACTCAAGTGATTCAAGAGAATCTTTTAAAAGGAAAAGTTCAATAATAAAACATTTTAAAAAAAAAACTGACTCCACCAATTCCCCATCCTCCTCTTCAACTTCAACGATAAGCTCATCAGCAATAACAACAACAGCAGCAAATGCGGATGCAAATGGTGTGACTTTAAAGAGCAACAACAACAATAGCCAACATTCACCATCCACATCTCCATCAAGCTCCCCCAGATCAAATTTCAATAAATCTATAATGCCGCCTTCTCCATCTTCCCTCGTATTAAACACAGCAACACCAAACAAGGAAAATACAAGGAAATCAAATGATCATATCAAAAGAGTCATAAGAAATTACAAAAAATTAGATCAAGGTTTGTTGAAGTTCGATTCAAAATCAAATGGTATACTTAAGACAAACATACTTCGAGTCACTTTACTTCCCTTTTTGAGAACAAACACTAAAGATGCCTTGTTGAATTGTTCTTTCAACAAAACCATCACAATCACTGCTGTCACCTCACTCATCAAATGGTGGACAAGTTTATTACACTCTTTACAGACCACCCAACCATCGGTGTCCACTTCTGATCGAGCAGTTTATTTGGAATGCATCTCAAGAATCATCACACGGAAAGAATGGAAGTTATCATTACCAACATTTCAGAAATTATTAACTGAAACCTTGGAATACAGTATCTCTAGGTTGAACTTGAAAAATGTTCCATTGTCAACATCTGCCTTTGTTGGTAAAGTGTTGGCTTATAGCTTTTTCCATTTACCTGATGTTTCCACTCTGTTGTTGTTCTTGTTGGGAACAAAACAAAATTCTGTGGAGAAATTGTCAAAGCAAATTTTCCACTCAAACAATCAGCAAAATACATTTGAATCAATGGATGCAGCTCTGCATATAACCAAAAGCTTTTATACACCTTATGTCAGACATATTGTTGGTTACAATGGGAAATGTCAAGTCCCCAAATCTGAGAAAAAATTCCTCAATGCAATGATGCTGCCATCACTGCCCGTACGCGGTATAGTTGATCCAAAAGGGTTGTGGGTCAAACGTTGGTGTTGTTTTGATTCTGATGTCTTTTGTTCCTTCTTGAGACATTATTTGCATATTGTATCAAATTCAATGGTGGAGAGTGCAAATGATTCGATCAATTTGAACAGTTTACCAATGAACGTTATTGCATCGGCCCCTGGTATAATGATCATATTGGCCCACTTTTATGAAATCATCAACGACTCCGTTGTGCAAAGGTGTAAGAAGACAAGTCAGAGAGACAGAGATGTGAACATCAGCATGTTCAATCCAATGGCAGAGCAGCAGCAAACATTATATAACAACACAAAAAACAACAAAACGGTTGACACCACTACTAATCTTTCGATGAGCGTTTTGAAAGTGTTGAAAACTTTGAGAGATTTTTTACACAATTCGTACGATGAAAATGAGATGCTCATAGCACCATTTGTCGTTCATTTGTACGATCAAGTCTTACAATGTTACGCATCACAAATAAGCGCTTATAACTCAGAGTTAACAAGCCATACTTTGGACATCGCATACGAATACATGGTGAACATTGTTAAAAGATCAAGAGAATCTAATTCTTCCGTGTTGCTCGTTTTGTCTTTGGATTGGAATTTTTGGATTTGTGCTTTACAAAATATGTTACAAACTTCGAATATCAACTGTGAGTTGAAAGCCTTTTCACTTTTGTTTAACATGTGGGATTTATTACCAAGTTTTACCTATGAGTACAGGTTTAAGAAACTACCAAAATGGTTTACCAATGATCAAGAGAGTATCAAATGGAATTTGACAAGTTGGTTGTTGTCGTTCCCAACTTTCAACAAATATTTTTGTCATTGGCAACCATTGGTGAGATCGTATTATCAGCGTTTAATCTGTTGGAGGTTGATCGTCTTCACAAACTCTGAAATCATTGAACAAGATGAAAGTATAAGAAGGGTTATTGAAAACAGATTGAATTGTGTTTTTGAAAATTTGACCGATTTGGTAAAGGATTCGACTGCCAAAGGTTTCAAGACTCCTGAAATGTCACTGGCAACTCCAATGGCAAACAGGAAAATCGTCATCAATAGAATTTTGCAAAACAACGAGTTCTTCATCTCGGACAATTTACATCAAAGTGAAGTATTGTCGATAAATACCGATGACTCAATGACTACGAGGAAGATTCACGCATACGAGATTTTTGACGACGCCATATATTGCTCCAACAACGTGATAGATCCACGCAAGACACCAACGAAGAAGAAACTCACCTCGGCATCTTCTTCATCATCTTCTTCGTCATCATCACTATCATCATCGTCACCTTCTACGAGCTCATCGAAAACATCCCTTGTCGGTTCGGCGTTAAGATTTTTCAAGAAACCAGCACCGATCACGGAACAATCACTGCCATCACCACCACCGCCTTCAAAAACATTCAATGGATCATCACCTACAAGAACTGCTGTACAAACTTCATCGACGAGATTATCTTCAATGCTTAGTTCGCCAACAGCAAATGTTACCAAAACTATATCATCGTTATCTTTATCTTCAAGATCATCTTCACCTAGTTTGATGTCATCTTCGAATAATAACTCACCACCTTCTTCATCGATATCAGATTTCTCCGATTTGGATTCTTTGGACGGCAAGACCGATCCAGACACAACACTCGAAGATGATTTCGAGAATGTTAATCCTCCACTACCACCTGAATTAGACAAGAGAGCACCAGAAATTATCAGACCGATCTATAGATTCGAGTTGGTTTTCAACGAGAGTGGGATACAAAAGCAATTACAAGTAATCAGAGAATCCAAATTTGTGCATAAACAGGTAAACAAATTGGATGATTTGGAGATTCCAAAAAGTGTCAAAGTACCAAATTTGACAAAGATCTTAAACAGCAAGGAAACTTCACAATATCATTTAGACTCTGAATCTGAATCTGATGATGAAGTATTTCAAGATTCCCAGAGTTTCATATACATGAAACTGGCGCCTTCTTCTAAGATGAGAAACTTTGAGTTTGCCAATTCTAATCTAGAAATGATTGGTAAATCCATCAATGAATGGAATTTGATCGTTGATGAATTAGAAAATTTTTTGGAAAATTATTTGGCAAATGGTGGTAATTTACATTTTATCGACAAGGTGGTTCCATTTCTAACAGTTGAATATCCAAACAAAGCAATTAACGCTTATTGATCATTTCCAATTGTTCACAATGATCTAGATTTCTTTTGTCTTTCACGACTGACAATTAAAACTAATAAACTTACTCATTCATCCTTTTTTTTTTTTTTTCGTTAAATTTTAGTTTTGGGGCGGAGCGGTTACCGCGGCTATTTTCAATCAATCATTTACATATAGATTCATTTTGACTTCTCATTTCATTTCATATCAGATTATATCGTATCGTATAAAACAGCATTGTGCTGGATAGAGGTATAATAATGTACAATAAGAGCTTTCTTTAATTTAATTGCCCGTTAAATGTTGTAGCTATTCAGTATGCTTGAGAATGACAGAGGCGAAAAAAAAATAAAAAAAAACCAAACGAATGAAAATAAAAACATTAAGAGAATTATTGACGAACTGCCGTGCTTGTTTGTGAAATAACATACAATTCTAGGGCATACAGCAGAGTGGCCATTTCCAGAATATATAGAGGCATACCATTCGAAATATAGTTGTCTGTTTACTTGTAGGGTTTCAATAGTCTCACAGAGTACCAATTAATAATCAAGAGAACATCGAAGGAAAGAGCTTGAAGAAAGAAGTCGAACTATATACAAGCGACGAGTACGAGAAGATGTCAGATATAAAGAGAAGACTGTCCGAAGACCAAGAGTCGAATGGCCACCCTTTAAAAAAAAGAGCTTTGGAAACACTCAGTGATGACGGACCTTTGACGCAGGAAGATGTTGTCTATTTCCAAAAGGAGCTGATTTGGAGACAGATGAAGCAGTACAAAAAACAATACCAGTTGATCAATTCACAATTGGTGAAGTATCAGAAGCAACTTGGGAAGGACCAGAAAAAGATCGGGTATTTGGTGTTGTGGTATAAGCAGGTGATACTGAATTTTCAAGTTTCTGAGACGAGTTCGGACTCGGTTGATGAAAACTTACTTCTGAAAATCGATAGCATAGAATTTGAAGGCTTAGAAGATGAGGACAGCAAAGAATTAGGAGATATACGGGAAAAGTTTGTAAAGATATTGTCCAATGTGAAAGGAACTTCTGGGGAGAAATCCTTGACGATGAAGATTGATGAGTTGAGTAATGAAATACTAAAAATATCGAGTGAGAATGAAGTGTTGAGTAAGAATGAAAAAATTACAGCAAAGCAAGTGGAGTTCTTGCAAAACCAAGTGTTGGACTTGAATAAAGTACTTGAGAGAACGAACTCTAAGACTTTACTGAGGATAAGTAATGGAGACGTCAAGAAGGAAGAAGAAGTAAAACAAGAGATACCCGATAGCAATGGGCTCAAAAAAGAGGGAGAAGCAGTGGACAATCAAGAGTTTGAAAAACTTAGTGTTCAGTTGAACGAGTTGAAAGATGTAAACTCTAATTTGAGTAAGCAGATTAACGAAGAGATTTCATTAACATCTAATTTAAAAAAAGAGTTGTTAAGTGCTCAGCTCAGATTGACTAACTTCAACGAGGATGATTTGAAGAATTCCACACATTATCAGTCGATGCAAAAAGAAAATGTGGGGTTGACTGAAGAAGTTGCTGATCTCAATTTGAAGATGAAACAGTATTTCACCAAGATTACCGATTTGGAAAATGAGAAGACACGTTACAAGTTGACAATCACCGATGAGTTGGCAAAAGAAAAAAGCGAGATTTTTAAACAGCTTGACAAACTGGAGCATGATTTGGTCAGAATAAGAGCCAATAGAGATGATTTGATGAGTAAAAATAGTGTATTGAAAAGTGATAAATCATACAAGGAATTAATAGAGGAGATGACACAATTAATAAATTTACAAAAAAAGAGAATAGAGGAGTTGTCTAAAGTCAACCAAGAACATTTGAACTCGATAAGCATTGATAGCGGTAATGAGTCTAGCAAAGAAGATTTGTTGAAACAAAATGCATTGTTGGTGAGTGAGTTAAAGGAATTGGAGATTGCATTTAAAGAAGCACATGAGTTATCGACTAAAAAGATAACAATGGCTGCAGATTCTACATCCTTGGTGAACAAATTGCATGTGGAGAAGGCAAAAGCAGATCAAAAATATTTTTCCACGATGAGAGTCAATGATTCATTGATCCAAGATACTAAACTTTCAAAAGTTACAATCACTAAGCAACAAGAACTTATATCATCGTTGAAAGAGATGGAGAAGAAATTTTTGAATAAGATTGAAACAATGGATTTGAAATTCAAAGATTTGAAGTTTTTGGAGAATAATCTCGTTAATGAAAATCAACTCTTCAAGAAGAAAAACGCCGATTTGATAAGCAGGATAGAATCAATTACGAAACATAATGTCAAATTGGTTGAAATTTCAGAAAAAGTGACATCTGAAAAGGATTTAGAAATCAATTTGAGAAAGCAAAAGGAAAATGAGATAGTCAAATTGTCATCAAAATTGAAATCTGTTGAAGTCTTGAATGCCAAATACAAATCGAATTTAGCAGGCACTGTATTACAAGAAGATCAAGAACAGATCAACGCATTAAGAGCCATGGTCAAATGTTCTGTATGTTCCAAGAATTGGAAAGATACAGTGATCAAGAATTGTGGACATGTTTTTTGTAATGATTGTGCACAAGAGAGATTGGCTGCAAGGTTAAGACGTTGTCCAACTTGTAACAAACAGTTTAGCTCTAATGACTTGCTAAGTATTCATTTGTGAAATCTCTGTTTGATTGTGTGAGATATTGCTTTTTACCCCACCAAGGTTACCACGATGACCACCATTTTGCCATAATATTATTAATGATAATAATTATAATAATCATAAGTGTATTTTTAGTTACTTCTTCTACTTAAATAAAATTTTAATGTAATATATACTATGTAATGTATCTTTATTCAAAACCCTTTTGCAGGAACACCGGTAATAGATCAGTTTGTATTATATAGTGTAGTAAAATATCGCACTGTATTGTATGACATTTTACACTCAAGGAGATGTCCGAGGCATTGCAAACTCTTTTTTTCCAATTGGTTAAATTTTGCAAGATGAGAATAAAGTTGTTAGTTACTCATTCAAGCAGAACTAGCTGTAACATTGGTGATCTCATCGATTATTAGGATGATGGCGAGGTCGCAAAATGGCAAGAATTCGGTCCTTAAAAAAGTGATATACAATAGTATTGATCCGTCGGCATTGATTGCAGAGCCCTTGTTGTCTTAGTCAAGTCAAAAACCGCCGTACAAATGCGCCGTTGTTGTTGTCTTTTTGCTGCTGCAAAATCTTTTTTTTGGGCGCAACGCATTAAAATATTAAGTAAGAGTCGTGAACTGATAGTGAAAAACTTGTTCAGTTGAGAAATTTTGTTAGATAGAGAGAGAGAGAGTTTGATAGAGATTGATAGTGATTGTTGGATGTGATTCGCTGAATAGCGAGATGCCTTTTTGTTTTTTTCGTCTTTACTTTGTAACAATTTTGATCGTTGATGATGCAGTCTTCATTTAAATACTCTTGACAACCCTCTCATACTCCGTTCTTCTCGAGGAAAACTCTGTTATCTAAACGTCATCTCCATTTACTCTGACCCACAGAACTAATAATAATCATACTAAAATGTCTACCATAGGATGGACTATTAAGGACTGGGTTCAATTTCATCAAGATTCAACTCCACAAGAATCGTTGAAAAAATTGATCTCTTTGCTCAGTGAACAATCGTTAAACGATCCAGCATGGATTTCCATACTGTCTGAAAATTTGATAGAACACCAATGGACGATTTTACAATCAAAGACTTCTAAGGAGTCTTTACCCTTATACGGTGTCCCAATAGCTGTAAAGGACAATATAGATGCAAAAGGTTTTGATACCACCGCTGCATGTCCTTCTTTCAAATATACTCCAGAACAAGACTCCACTACGGTTCTGTTGTTGAAGGCTAAAGGTGCAATAATAATCGGTAAGACCAATTTGGATCAATTTGCAACCGGTTTGGTTGGTGTTAGATCACCATATGGTATTGCGCCAAATGCTTTTTCTTCAAAACATGTCCCTGGTGGTTCAAGTGCTGGTTCTGCTTCTTTAGTAGGTAGAGGCATAGTACCAGTGGCATTAGGAACAGATACCGCAGGATCTGGAAGAGTTCCTGCTGGATTGAATAATTTGATAGGATTAAAGCCTACAAAAGGTGTATTTTCATGTGCCGGTGTAGTACCAGCATGTAAGTCCTTGGATTGTGTCTCCATTTTCAGCTTGAATTTATCCGATGCCCAATTGATTTTTGAAACAATGGCACAGCCTGACGTTGCCAAGGATGAATATTCGAGACCTATGCCTCAAAATCCGTTACAGAAATTTGGCAAGGCACCTAAAATAGCAGTCCCAACCAAAGTTGACTGGTTCGGCGAGACTGAAAATGCAAAAATTTATAACAAAGCCGTTGAAGATTTACGCAAAACTGGGGCGGAAATTGTCAGTGTTGATTTTCAACCTTTATTAGATTTGGCCAAATGTCTTTATGAAGGTCCTTGGGTTGCTGAAAGATTCAGCGCTGCAAGAGAATTTTATGCTACAAATCCTCCGGTGGAAGATTTGGATCCAACAGTGACCAAAATCATTAAAACAGGTGACACTTTTGATGCCGTTGCTGCATTCGAATACGAATACAAAAGACAAGGTATTTTGCAAAAAGTGAAAATCCTGTTAAAGGGAATCGATGCTTTGATAGTTCCAACTTCCCCATTAACACCAACTATTGCCGAAGTACAAGCAGAACCAGTGAAAGTCAACTCTATTCAAGGCACATGGACCAATTTTGTCAACTTGGCTGATATGTCAGCTTTGGCTATTCCAGCCGGATTCAGATCCGATGGGTTACCTTCTGGTATCACCTTAATTGCCGATAAATTTGAAGATTACGCATTGTTGGAATTGGCAAACAGATTTTTGAAAATTGCATTTCCAAAAGGTAGAAAATTGGGCGCCACCGAAGTATTGGCTTCTGTAGGTGACGAGTTAGACTCCTCGATTCCAAAACCAAACCCAAGTTCCTCTATCAAATTAGCCGTTGTCGGTGCCCATTTGAGCGGTATGCAGTTACAATGGCAATTGGAAAAAGTGAATGCCACTTTGATTAAGGCGACCAAGACCTCCAAAAATTACAGACTTTATGCCTTACCAGTTACTGGACCGGTTGCCAAACCTGGTTTAAGAAGAGTTAGCCCAGAAGTTGGAGAGCAAATTGAATTGGAAGTTTATTCTGTTCCAACTGAAAATTTTGGTACTTTTATCTCAATGGTTCCAGAGCCATTGGGTATTGGATCTGTTGAATTGGAGAATGGCGAGTACGTCAAATCCTTCATATGTGAAGAGTTCGGCTACACCCTGCAAGGTACCAAGGATATCACCCATTTTGGTGGATGGAGGAAATATATTGACTCGATCAAGACCTCCTCAAAGAAGAAACCATTTGATATCGTATTGGTTGCAAACAGAGGTGAAATTGCTGTAAGAATTATCAAGACTTTGAAAAGATTGGGTATCAAATCAGTTGCAGTTTACTCAAACCCTGATAAATACGCCAAACATGTTTTGATCGCCGATGCCGCTGTCCCATTAAATGGAACCTCTGCACTGGAAACTTATCTTTCGATTGACAAGATCGTTAAGGCCTGTCATGACACAGGAGCACAAGCAGTGGTTCCAGGGTACGGGTTCCTTTCGGAAAATGCAGATTTCAGTGACAGATTGGGCAAAGAAGGTATAACTTTTGTCGGTCCTTCTGGTGATGCCATTAGAAAGTTAGGTTTGAAGCACTCTGCTAGAGAAATTGCTGAAAAAGCTGGAGTTCCTTTAGTCCCAGGTTCTGGATTAGTTGCCACTGCTGCAGAAGCTAAGGAAATTGCAGCCAAATTGGAGTACCCAATCATGGTCAAATCCACTGCCGGTGGTGGTGGTATTGGTTTACAAAAAGTTGATTCAGAAAAAGATATCGAAAAAGTCTTTGAGACTGTTCAGCATCAAGGTAAATCTTATTTCGGTGATTCTGGTGTCTTTTTGGAAAGATTTGTCGAAAACTCAAGACATGTTGAAATCCAAATGTTTGGTGACGGTTATGGTAAGGCCATTGCATTGGGAGAAAGAGATTGCTCCTTACAAAGACGTAATCAAAAAGTCATTGAAGAAACTCCAGCTCCTAACCTTCCTGAATCAACTAGGCAGAAGATGAGAAAGGCAGCCGAGCAATTAGGTTCTTCGATGAACTATAAGTGTGCTGGTACCGTTGAATTTATCTATGATGAGAAAAGAGACGAATTCTATTTCTTGGAAGTCAATGCTCGTTTACAAGTGGAACATCCAGTCACAGAAATGGTTACAGGTTTGGACCTCGTTGAATGGATGCTTTATATAGCTGCTGATGATCCACCTGATTTTTCTCAAGAAATCAAAATCACCGGCGCTTCAATGGAGGCCAGATTATACGCTGAAAACCCCGTTAAAGATTTCATGCCATCTCCAGGGCAATTGGCCGAAGTCAAGTTTCCAAGTTGGGCCAGAGTTGATACTTGGGTTGAGAAAGGTACCACCGTCAGTGGTGAGTACGATCCAACTTTAGCCAAGATTATTGTTCATGGTAAAGATAGAGCAGATGCATTGAACAAATTGAGAAAGCTGTTGAATGAAACGGTTGTTTATGGTTGTATCACCAACGTTGATTATTTGAGATCAATTGCCAACTCTTCGATCTTTGAAAATTGCGAGTTCCACACCAAGATCTTGGATACTTATGATTACAAACCTCATGCTTTTGAAATCACATCACCAGGTGCCTACACAACAGTTCAAGATTATCCAGGTAGAGCAGGTTACTGGAGAATTGGTGTCCCACCATCAGGTCCAATGGATGACTACTCTTTCAGAATGTCCAACAGAATCGTTGGTAACCACAAGAAGGCTCCAGCAATTGAAATCACATTGAATGGTCCTTCAATCTTGTTCCACCATGAAACAGTTATTGCTGTCACAGGTGGTGATGCCCCTCTCACAATCAACGGTGAACCTGCGTCAATGTGGGAGCCAATCAACATTAAAAGAGGTGACAGATTGGCCATCGGTAAATTGAGCAGTGGTTGTAGATCATATTTGGCCATCAGAGGCGGTATAGACGTCACCGAATATTTGGGATCCAGGTCAACTTTTGCCTTGGGTAACTTGGGTGGTTACAACGGTAGAGTTTTGAAATTGGGTGATGTTTTATTCTTGGGACAACCAAACTTGGAGGCTTGTACCTTACCATCTCCAGTATCTGCTCCTATCCTGGCTCCAAAATCATTAGTTCCCTCCTATCCAGCAAAGGAATGGGAAGTTGGTGTTACTTGTGGTCCTCATGGATCTCCAGATTTCTTCAAATCTGAATACGTCAACACATTCTTTGCTGAGCAATGGAAAGTTCATTACAACTCTAACAGATTCGGTGTCAGATTAATTGGTCCAAAACCAAAATGGGCTAGACCAGATGGTGGTTCTGCCGGTTTACATCCTTCCAATGCACACGATTATGTTTACTCATTAGGTGCCATCAACTTCACCGGTGACGATCCAGTTATCTTAACCTGTGATGGTCCATCATTAGGTGGGTTCGTCTGTCATGCAGTTGTCGCACAGCTGGAGATGTGGAAGATTGGTCAAGTTAAACCAGGAGATTTGATTAAGTTTGTTCCAATTTCATTTGACTCAGCAAGAACTTTGAAAGAGTCACAAGATTTAAACATTGACCTGTTTGTTGGTGAACAACCACGTTTTGAAGAACTTGACAAACCAGAGGATCCAATTTTGAAAACTTACCAATCCAGCGCCTCTGCTCCAAAAGTTGTATATAGACAAGCAGGTGATCGTTATGTTCTTGTTGAATATGGTGAAAATACCATGGACTTGAATTTATCCTACAGAGTTCATAAATTGATCGAGTTAGTCGATTCACATGAAACAGTTGGTATTGTGGAAATGTCTCAAGGTGTTAGATCTGTTTTGGTTGAATTTGATGGATCAAAGATCTCTCAAACGGAGTTGGTTGACACTTTGGTTGCTTACGAAGAAGAGATTCCAGTAATCAATAAATGGAAGGTGAAATCAAGGGTAATCAAATTACCAATGGCTTTTGAAGATCAAAAGACATTGGATGCTGTTAAACGTTACCAAGAAACTATCAGATCAAATGCTCCTTGGTTACCAAACAATGTTGATTTCATTGCTAATGTCAACGGAATTGAGAGATCTGTTGTTAAAGATATGTTATACGCAGCAAGATTCTTGGTGTTAGGTTTAGGTGATGTTTTCCTCGGAGCACCATGCGCAGTTCCATTAGATCCACGTCACAGATTCTTGGGTACCAAATATAACCCATCTAGAACATTTACACCTAATGGTACAGTTGGTATTGGTGGTATGTACATGTGTATATACACCATGGAAAGTCCAGGTGGCTATCAATTGGTTGGAAGAACCATTCCAATTTGGGACAAGTTGGCTTTGGGTGCTCATAACAAAGATGACCAACCATGGTTGTTGACGCCATTTGATCAAGTGGAGTTTTATCCAGTCTCGGAGAAGGAGTTAGACAAGTTCAGCGAGCAAGCACAACATGGACACTTCAAAGTTGAGATTGTCGACTCTGTGTTTGATCATGCCAAGTATTTGGAATGGATCCAAGATAACAGTGCATCTATCAAAAAATTCCAAGATAACCAAGGTGGTGACAAGTTGGACGAGTTTAACAGATTGATCCAAGTTGCCAATGAGGAATTGGAGCAATCTGGTGGTCCAAAACAATCTGAAGATGAGCAGTTACCGGAAGGTGCTGAATTGGTCTACTCTGAGTATTCAGGTAGATTCTGGAAGCCATTATGCCAAGTTGGAGATGTAGTAGAAGACGGTCAAGGTTTAGTTGTTGTGGAGGCAATGAAGACCGAGATGGTTGTGAATGCTACCAAATCCGGTAAAGTTTTGAAGGTGCTCCATAAGAATGGAGAAATGGTTGAAGCAGGTGACTTGGTTGTTGTATTGATATAGGCTTATCTAGTATAATTAATTGAGACTTGTGACGAGATTAGAAAACACCCCCCGACAATCTTCTTCCTTCCCTTTCCGGTAATTGTAAACAAAACAAAACACAGCACAACAAAAACATAAACATAAACAAAAAACATTAAAAAAAAAAACTTCCTTTACAAATGTGGATCTTACTGCACTTTAAACAATTTTAACATTCTCTTTTGTTACATGTCAGTTTTTGAACCACGCTAGTCTAGTCAAACCACTTGGAACAGGATAATTTGACAGAAAGGATGAGCAGGGTCTTGTCCATCAACAACGAGAATGCCATCATTAATACCAATGCAATAAAAAAATCAATCACAACCATACCAACACCAACATCATCACAAGTAGGTCCTGCTAACAACAACAACAACAACAACAACAACAACAACAACCAAACTACAAGATCAAGTAGAAGAAATGGGTTGTATCTCACAAAGCAAGGGATAAATGACTACAACCTTGGCAGGAACAAGTTTGGCGCTCAATTGTCCTTGAGTGATATCGTCACCAGTGGGGATCTTCTGCATGCACCAGATGTCACAAACAATTCCACTTTCACCATCCATGAAGATGAGCCTACAAACAATTTGGAGCAACTCGAGAGTGCGGATGAAGAGGGAGAAGACAAAGATGAGGTGACCTCGATTCTGTCCAACAATTCAACTTCAACGATAAATAAGAGATCTTCGATACCATACGTAAATAACAGATACTCTTCAACCTCATCTTATAATGGTTCAAGTGTGAGGAATTCCAAAAGGTTCTCGATACTTTCGATGTCTTCCTCAGACAGTGAAGATGTCTTAGATGACGACGACGAAGATGAAGATTTCAATAGATGTTTTTTCAACAATCCACGTGGGAGAACGAGAAATTTGACCACTGTGTCTATCCATTCTACTAGCTCAAATGAATCTGCAGGTTTCAGGAATTCAATTGGTGGCAAACCTGGATTAGTTGGATCAGAATCTACACCACCTGTGAAAAAGGTAGCACCAGTAACTTCATCATCATCATCATCATCATCACAATTAAAGAAGAACAAATCAAAGCAAAAATCAAAGAATACAAATAACTACAAGAGATTCTCGCAGATAAGTTCTTCATCAGATAAAAACCAGAAATCTTCACTGCCTTCTGATAAGAGGTTTTCGCAGATCTCGACTGCATCTTCTGACAGGTCTTCTAAGAGATTGTCGTTGATCGGATCCTTAAGGCATCATCAACCTGAGCAGCAGCACCATCACCATCACCATCATCAATCGCAAAGGCAACAACCACAGCCTGTCTCCCATCATCAACAGCAACAACCACCACATCCACCACAACAACAACAACAACAACAAGCAAAATCTGAAGACCTAAAACCAGCACAACCACTTCAACAAACTAATGAACACAAACCGGCACATATTGCTCCTTTTAAAGCTCAACATTCTTCAGATCAGCAAAGCATATCACAACCATCATCATCGAGAATTCATAGATTGATGCATTCTGTATCTATACGATCGGGCTTATTCAAGCTGAAAGAACCCGTTTCTCAAAACCATCAACCAGAGGAGAAAAAAGTACAAATGAAGAGATCTTTTTTCAGTATAAGATCAGGTTTAAACAGATCTGCATCAACTTTGGACATTGGTAATAATGGCAATAATGGTAATAATTTTGATAGAAATATTATTTCTTTACCAGTGCCTCAGGATCATACACAGAAGAAGATTGAAGACAAATTGAGAAATTCTACTTCAACATATTCTCTTGTCAACAAAAAATAGAGACAATGAAATGCAATTACTTATGTACAATTATTATTGAAATGTGTAGTTTTTATATTTCTGCCTAATCATTAAAATTATATTACATAAACCGTTGATGTTTCTTCTTCTTCTCTAACTTTCTGCTTTCTTAACTCTTTCAGCTTTAGGAGCTGTGAAATCTTTGATCAAATTTGTAATTGTATCGAAAATACAATTGATACTAAAACACCATATAGTAATGCCTATAGAGTTTGGTGGAGCGCTTGGAAATCTCAATATCCAAACAATATAGCTCGGCAACATATTCGGTGGAAGATAGTAAATCGGTGTGGACCTGTACCAAAATGAGATGATGAAGATTGGTAGTCTTAACACGAGGTACATCACCGTTTTCCAAGAATTGTTAAAACTTGATCTTTGGGATGATATCTCTGTGGTGGTTTGTTCAATGTCCTTTTTCAACTGATCCAACTTCCTATTGAGTTTTGTCCAATTGGCATACTCATCTTGGGCACTTATTTGCTGTTGTTTCTTGTAAGTTTGGAATTGTTCCAGTTTTAAATGGTTCAATTTCTTCAAAGCTGAATTTTGTGATATTTTGATGAACAAGTTCCAAAGAAATTCAATGATGACCTCCTGTCCAATGATCTTGACAAAGTTCTGACAGATGGTAATGATCAATGTAAACACTAGTAAATTCATTTGTGTATAGGTTGGTTGTACAGTACACTGTTTTCCCAGTATTAAAGACGCCCAAATCCAAAACCAATTTCGTTTTTTTGCACAGAAGGAAGGAAAAAATTTTAGAGCTCGAAAATAAAGAAAAAACATGGCACAAAAAAGAGAAAAGGAGACAGACACACAAAGACTAAGTGATTGGATAGAGAAACAGATAGATATCACAAGAGAGATCACTCATTATCATTATCGACAGCATCACCACACTCTCCATGATGGCTGCTACCAATAGTCTTAAGGGCAACAACAATAACAACAACAGTAACAACAACGACAACAACAACAACAATAATGATAACAATATAATGAACGATGAATCATCAGATGAAGATTCTTGGATCTCCAATTTCTGTGCAATGTTCGGACATGACTACTACGTGGAAGTAGCTCAAGAATTCATCGAAGATGATTTCAACTTGACAGGAATAAGTTCATTAGTCCCATTTTATAGAGATGCATTGGATATGATATTGGATTTCGAACCGGAAGAGCCAATACATTTATCAAATTTACCACTTGTTGAACATAGCGCGGAATTGTTATACGGATTAATACATGCCCGTTATATATTGACAAGACAAGGTTTACAACTGATGCTGGAGAAATACGAAAGTCAAAAGTTTGGTGTATGTTCGAGATATTTTTGTGATGGGATGCATTTGATTCCTATAAGTCGATACGATCAACCAGGGATTGAAACGATAAGATTATACTGTCCGTGTTGTTGTGATATATACTTACCAAACTCTTCGAGGTATTTGAACATTGATGGTGCATTTTTTGGAACAAGTTTTGCTGGCTTATTCATCAAGATGTACCCGGAGATTGAAAGACAGTGTAATTTAAGAAGCAAGAATTTGTTTGAATTGAAATTATTCGGATTTAAATTGAACAAAACCTCGCTGTCGGGTCCAAGAATGAGCTGGTTGAGACTGAAGCCTAGCACAGAGGAAGAGTTGAAAGAATTTGCTGAATGCGAATTTGGAATACCTACTGAAGATGAAGACTTGGAATCCGATGAAGATGAAAATGATGACGATGATGACGCCGATAGCGAGATTGATGTACCAGGAGATAGCGATGAGCATATGCTGACAGCAAGTAACGACGATAGTCCCATGAGTATCGTAGCCCAATAGTTTATATTTATATCTATAAAGTGTACAACCAGCTAATAATGCTTTTGCGGAGTTCTTTAGTTTACAAGTATGTACTTCAGGCCAGTTGTTGATCCATCTTTTTTTTTTTTTTTTTTTTTGGCCCTTACAAAATATTTGGCAAGTAGAGTTGATGGCCCGGAGATCATGTTTTCACCTGACACTTTGATCATTGGCAGACCCATTTATGCCAAGGATAGAGATTGTGGGTATTGTCATGCTTCAAAGAAGAACTCGTATGCATTGAAGTCTTATAGGGACCAAAACGAGAGAGATGCAAATGAAGATCCACAACCAATAACCATGGGAATGTCATTGGAAAACATATCGCTTTCAGATTACGAGACCTTGTGTAATAAAGGATTTAGAAGAAGTGGTGATTTTTTGTACAAGCCGGATTTGTTGAGGAATTGTTGTAGAATGTACACAATAAGAACAAATTATGAGATGTTGAAATTGAACAAGGAACAAAGGAAAAGCATGAATAGGTTCATAAAGGGTATCAGTGGTGAGGAAACCATCACTTCACACAAGAAAGGGCCTTTGGATCTATATGAACAATTTGCAAAATTCGAAAAGAACATTGACAAGTCCAAATTTTACACCAAAATCGATAAACCAAAATTCACGAAGGAGAAATTCGAGCTATACAAAAAATATCAAATTGCAATTCACAAAGACAAGCCAAGTAAAATCACGGAAAGTTCTTTCAAACGATTCCTATGCGATAATCCATTTCACGAGCAGACAGATGAAGGACACGTTCATGAGTTGTACTATATAAATAACAAATTAGCAGCTATACTGGTGTTAGACATTCTCCCTAATGGTGTCTCCTCGGTGTATTTCATATGGGATCCAGATCATCACAAATTGGGATTGGGTAAAGTTTCTTCATTGCGAGAGATCAATTTGACAAAAAAATTGGGCAAAGATTGGTATTATTTGGGATTTTATATACCGGATTGTGAAAAGATGAAGTATAAGAAGAAATTTGGTGGTGAATTATTAGATATCAGTGATTATAAGTATTATAAAATTGATGATTTGGAAAAGATGGGATTGCTGACAGAAGAGATAGATGAGTTGTTTGTAGTTGGTGATGATGGTGTCGATGAAGGTCAGAGGGTGGAGAAATACATCAATGAGAAGAATATGTTTCAATCAGGTGTTATGGATGGGAAACAAAACGTTGTGGAACAAATATACGGGGTTGGTAATGACAACTATAAGCTCAGCAATGATATCAAAGCCAAATTTTCTTTCCATAAAGATGACAAAAATGAATTGTTCAATCTACCCAACATAGTGCCTGGTTTGGTCCCATTTGCACAACTTGAAAAACAACTTTCAGCATATATGCAAGAGCTGAAAATATTTGTGTATGATCCATACAGTGAGATTTCGCTTTTCAAATTTGGCCAAAATGATATAAAAGACAAAGTGATTTTCGATTTGATAAGAATATTGGGGTTTGATATTGTACAAGACAGTGTGGTTATCATTTATTAAAATACAGAGAAATACATTATGTGTGCATCTGATTTTTGTAGCCCGTCATCTTTTTGTATTGGCTGCTCATGAAATGGGCAATCTTTGTAAATCGAGGATGACCATTAGCCTTGGCCTTATATCAGTACAGATGATAATCGAGTGAGAAATTAGTTTAAAATTGAGTAATCTTTGTAAATGAGTAGTAAGCTCTACGTGGATTGGAATCTCAGAAATGACCAGTATGAAATGTGGGAAATCCTATGTTTTGCGAATGTTTTCATCATCGTGTGTGGTGCACCTACAATAGTGACGTATTTGAGGTAAGATGATCAAGATAGAATAAATTGCATTGTGAATACCGCAGGTCAATAATTGAATCTTATATATTAAACGGGTTATGCTTAGACTTGTGTTAAGCATCTCTATATTCAGTAATGGCCGTTGAGTCATTCTCAATGGTTGAGTCATCTTTCGATGGATCGATCATTCGGTCACACTTCCCCCATAACATTAAAATTGTACGCACACGCACAAATTGTCTTGGTAATTTCCGAATTCTGGGGTTGGTTAGAAGTCACGTGAGAACTGTGAAATATTAATTATATCTCAATTAGTGCTATGTGCTAATATTGGATCTAGGTGAATGATGTGTAAAAAGCTCTTATATTTACACAGAAGCATAAGCCAATATATTATCACCCACAGCCATAACACCGTTGCTGTTGTCTTAGTCAATCAATCAGTCTGTTTTTAAATCCACAAAGACGAAAAAAACTGATGATCACTTTTTTTTAAAGCTGTGGTGTGTTTATTGTTTGCAAAAGAGGGTAATCATCGAGCAAATCATATTTAACCTGACAATATCCACTTTCACCATTTAATTCATATACCAAGAAGTATATCAATAAATCAATCCATATACATATATATACGTATATATACATATATATATATATTAATCACAATAACAATGACTAGAACTAACAAATGGGACGGAGAATCACATCACGAATCTCATTATTTCACCCACAATCACTTATCATCCCAATCTCCAAACAATGTCAAAAAAAATGGTGCCGGCAGATCAAATTGGGGTCAAGTTGGTTCTGAAATCGATGACTTGGTCGATGATAAGGCAATTCCCCCTGTCTTCAACAAGGAAAGAAGAGGTTCGAATCACTCGCAACATGAAGACAGATTCAAAAATTTGCAAAAGGAAAGCATTGAAAGGTTGGGAGAAGAAGACGATGATGAGGAATGAATGGATACGAAATTTAACGAAATTATATGATTAGAGTTTTATGATTACTTTCTATCAATACAATTATTATTATTATAGCTATAACCACCACCGCCATCATATTGTAACACTATCCTGCCTTCTTCACAAATATCCGAATGAATTTCACCAAGAAAGAAAAACCACAAGTCAAACCCCATGATTAAACAACCTATATTTTATAATTTTTTTTATCCAACTTAACGGTGTTCTTCAACAAACCTCCCATTGGGCACAGTTGTACGTATTTGTTCAGGTAATGGTGGCAATGATACAGTTGTACTATTGTTGACCTGCTGCGATTGTTGAGGTTGTTGAGGTTGTATCTGATAATAAGGAAACCGAGTCCTGTTGAATGAACGCTCCTCAGGTAAAAATGACGAAGGCACCGTTTTGTTATCAAGATTCAAACTGGATTTCTCTCTTTGGTAGTATCTGACAAAGGTGCTATATGATTCATATGCATACTTAAAAGAGTCTCCACCTGATCTTAGAAAATTCGAAATCTGTACCATAGACTCTTCAACCTCTCGTATCTTTTCTGAATCATACTCAAAGTGTTGTTGTGAATCAAGGATATTGCTACCACGGTTGTTGTTATTGCTGTAGGTATTGTTGCGGTTCGCAATGGTGGCATTGTTATCCATAATCAATCTTTGATCGATATTTCCCTCGTGCATATTGTGTGCACCATCCAGTCTTAACATTTCCTGTTCGCCTTCCTGGATATTGTCCTCACCATCATCAGCTCCATTCAAGTTCTCCTTCTCTTGATAAATGTCATCGTTCAACCTTCTTTCGTGATGTAACCCTAAACCGTTTCTTGCCTTAAATCTATATATGAAACCTTTAGAGGGGCCCTTGTCAATAAATTCATCAGTCAATTTATATGTTTCTTGAAAACCTTTGGCTATCTGTTTCCATAAGGATATCAACACTGTCTCGTTCACCATTTCATCATTGTTCAAATAATCTCGCACCACGCTCTCCAAACTCTTCACTATTAATGGATACTTGAAAGTGGTTATAGTTCTTCTGGATAACAAGATAGAATTGGGTCTGTTGCCCTGATTGATACTATTACCAGACACAAGAGGATCCACGTGATCTTTCAACAACAAAGAACGGAGTTTGTGCTCCTTCACTTTCCAGTCACTCACCGTGGAAACACTGATCTTGAACGTGCATCCTATTGATATGAAATGCTTGACCAGATTCGATAATGAGCAGCTGTTCTGTCTGATATAGTCCAACACAAACAACTTTTGTTGCAAAGAGGCCCTGTGTGATATCAGAGCATTGTGCTTGATACATAAATCTCGAAGTTTATCTGAACCGCCCATTGTTTTTGATTTAAATAGCTGTCTTTCTTGTTTATCTCGTTGCAGATTTAAAGATCACTTTTTTTTTGTCCTTTTTTTGATATCTTACTTTTGACCCTGTGAAAAGCGAAAAATTCATCCAAATCATTTGAGAAATCATTTGAGAAATCACAATGACCTCAATATCTTATGATCAACCGGAAGATGCAGCAGATTCCAGAATCTGGATAGATGGTTGCTTCGACTTTGCTCACCATGGCCACGCTGGAGCCATGTTACAGGCAAGAAGATTGGGCAAAGAACTCTACGTTGGTGTTCATTCCGATGAAGAGATCTTGAGGAATAAAGGACCAACAGTCATGAATCTAGAAGAAAGAATGACAGCAGTGGAAGGATGTAAATGGTGTACCAAAGCCATTGCCGATGCCCCGTACACAACTGACCCAAAAGTCATGGACCAATTTGATTGTAAATATGTGGTTCATGGTGACGATATAACAACAAATGCAAATGGTGAAGATTGTTACCAGTTGATGAAAGATCTCGGTAGGTTCATTGTAGTGAGACGTACCCCTAATATTTCCACTACTGATTTGGTCGGAAGGATGCTTTTGGCTCAAAAGACTCATCATATCAGATCTGTGAAAGACATCGATTGGAAATCTAGTGATCATCCGCTTTTCTCCCAAGATACCTTTCAAAGGTTCCAGGAATACGCCACCTGTGAAAACGGGAAAACTGCAGGTTCATTGGTGATGATAAACACAGAAGAAGGTAAGTTGCATGAATTTGTTAAGCTGTCACATAGAACAATTTCAAAATTCAACAGGGGAATTTACTACATCGATGGTGGGTTTGACCTTTTCAACCCAGGCCACATACAGGCATTAAAAAAATTGAGCATGTTGGCACAAGAACAAGAATATGGTGTCATAGTAGGGATCAATGATGATGCCGAAATAAACAAGTATAAAGGTTTAAACTATCCAATCATGAACATCTTGGAAAGGTCATTATGCGTCTTGCAAAGTAAATACGTTGATGGTATCATAATTGGGGTCCCGTACAAACCAACGGTTCGCATGGTAGAACACATTGAAAATTTCGAAAGTTTTAAAGTTAGAAAGATCTTCCATGGTCCGATGACCAACAACAAGGAAGAAATTTACCATGAGGTTTTGGACTTGTACGAGGATTTAGGTCCTCATTTACACGATGATATCACCACTGATGTTATAGTCAACAGAGTTTTGGATAATAGGAAACAATACGAGGAAAGACAGAGAAAGAAAGGATGGAAGGCTGAATTAGAAAAACAATTGAAATTACAAGAAAATTCATATTAGAATTTCTATATTTTTAGTGAACGAACTATATACTATATACACAAATGAATATAAAGTGTGCTTAATGATATATCCCTGCCTGTTGTTGACTCAGACCCTTATTTTGACCTTGCCGTGTAGATTTCGACTTTTCATACAGTTGCACATTGTCAAAGTTACTCAAGAATTTATCAACTTTACCTCCCCACGATTGCTGTTGTTGCTGCTGTTGTGGTCTCTGTGGCTGTTGCTGCACCGGGTAGTTCGGTCCATTGTAGGTTCTCTGATTGATATCAGTGTTGGGATGTGCCTCATTGTGTGACACCAGTATCTCCTGATACTGTTTATACGCCCTTTTGGAAACGGTATTATAAATGATAGCTGCATTTCTTGTTGAGCAAGCATTGAGGAAACTCAAAAGGGATCCCAAAATTGGAGGTAATGTGATCAACAAATCGAACAAGATATTCAGCTCTAATTTGGCAACCGTCTTCGACCCAAGGTGGTATTCACGGTCGGCAAGGTGTATCAACCGAGCATGTACCGCGTACATCAAGATCGGACCAATTGCTGGAATGAGCGAGACAAGCGGAGCCAGACCAATTCCACAGTCAACAGGATAGCATCCCATGAAACACTTGTCGTCGAGCCATGCCTTGTTTTGAATTTTTTTGAATGTCTTTTGATCCTGAGCACTGCAATAGTTTGGGAGCTTGCGTTTCCTTGTCTTTCCGTCTGGTAATGTTTCACGATATGGATTTTTTGTTTGGAAATGGTCACCTGCGTAGTCATTCCATTTGTCGACAACATAGTCGTAGAATGGAAGACTCTCAATGTTATCCAGAAGATTGCTCATCTTGGTCTTGTTCAGTTCCTGTTTGCTGAATTACCCACAATCGAACATCAGTAAATGGATCGAATCACTTCCAAAAGGTAAAAAAAGAAAAATCAAAAATATTTTGGAAATTTTATCTCGAATACGCCAAAAGCGAGCGCACCACCGTTAAACACCGGGACCATCAAACGTTTTTACTAAGGAGACCATTTCCTCTCTGCAAAAGTGATCAACCTCTTGACACTCATCAACCATCTTCGAGTCTTTTCATCACTCATGATGTTTGACTTCTTTTCCATACCAGTCAATCTGCTATGTGCACTTCTGGCATGGATACCAATGTTTATAACCCCAATTGGCCAACATGCATTACCAATACTCAACTTCAAATAAGAGTCATTGCTCATCAAGTAATTTCTATCTTGTAAATACTTCAATGTTGTAGATAAACTGGCAAACACGTCCGGCTCGAGGGCCTTTTGACGCAATTTTACCAATAAAGGGACAATATCCTTCTTGGTCTCGAGTAACAATCTTTCCTGTTGCTCGTCACCTGGTAGCACAGATTTCTCCCAGGTTTGAAGCAAATACTTGATGTATGCTCTAAGTTGTACATAAACCTTGTCAGTATCATCACGAATGTCCTCCGACACTATGCTGAAATCGATATCCTTCTCCAGTTGTAACTGCTGTTGTCTTTTCTGCTCTTCTTCTCTCTTTGAAACAAGTTCATCCATTCTTTTGATCTTCTCAATCTTGGTTTCGCCAAATAACTGTGCAGGCTCTCCAAGCAGTCTGAGTTTGTTATGTAAGTCCTCGTCGGTGATGGATTCAGATTGAGTTTGATCTTCGAGCCTTGTTCTATTTGACTCTTCCGCTGCTTCTTCTTCCATGAGATTTCTCTTACGTAAATTGATATCCTCTAAAACTTGTTGCCTCTTGCCTTCTTCTACGTTCGCCACTGTTTCATCACTCTCTGTTGACTTATCGACTTCGAAGTGTTTTCTCTTGTGAGCTCCACTGACGACGACATTATCTTCTTTCAGCTGTAGCTCCAGTCTCGTTGCATACACTTTCTTGTTTGTCCCTCTCAGAACTTTGAATAGCAGCTTCTTCAGCTCTATCTCTTTGGTCAAAGACGAGAAGTCCATTTGTGTCTGGTATATATATCTTCTCCTGATGCCTGTAAGTAGAAGAAGTTCTTCTACACAAAAACTAATACAAAAAAAATAAAAGAACGCTGTGAAAAAAAAGCTGACAGAGATTCAATTCATCTGTTTATGGACACCGATAAGCACCAATACCGCAAATGAGTTCTAATGGCAATCCCAATGGCGTGAGACCATCTGGTAATAGCAATAACAACAACAATAATATTAACTCTGGGGATGGCCACTTTAATGAAATATACGAAGAAGAAGACACAGGAGGAAAGATTATGACGATGAGAGAGAATGGACAAATGGTTGAATACCTTGGGCCTAGTATTGATGAAATAGAGGAACAAGAACCGGAGTCTTTAGATTTGGACATGGGTGGCTCATCACAGAAAGTTTGGTTGGTTAAGTTGCCGAAAAGGTTGGCAGATAGATGGAAAGATATTGATCAAGTTGAAGGAAAGGAATTGGGAAAATTGAGAATCAAGAATGGTAATGGGAATGATGTGAAATTGATGTTGGATGAGATTGAAGGTGTCACAGAGAATTTACCTTTGCAATACAAGATAATGATGAATAAAAGGGTGATAGACAATGAGTTCATATTCACCGAACAGAATTTGAAGAACTTCAAAAGTGAAAGAACTGAAGTGGCAAGTCTTCCAACCCAACCAGAATTGAAAGACTTGAGTGACAATTTCGATCAAAAACTGGAACTGAGACGTAAGAGGTTCAAGAGATTGAGAGAGATGAAGTTTAACAATAAGTCAGAAGACCAAAAAAGTAAACCGAGATACATCCCATATGTCAAAACCATTCCTAAGAAAGCTGCCTTGGTAGGCACTGTGTATCATGAATGTCAAGTGGTGCCAACCATGACCGATAAAAATTATATCAAGCAATTGAAGAAGGATATGAAACCAAAAGCAAGACTGTCTGCTACTTTATTAAGTGAAGCTCCTGGTTTGATTCAAAGTAATACAGGACCTTCCATCACCAAAGGTAACACTTCACTGTTCTTGAGACAAGATAAACATAAAAACAAGTCGGATGGTAGAGCTATAAGAATGCCACAAAAGGACTTGTTGGATCTTTTGTTTAGATTGTTCGATGAATACGACTACTGGACTATGAAAGGTTTGAAGGAGAGAACAAAGCAACCGGAAACTTACTTGAAAGAGAGTTTGGAGAAAGTTGCAATCTTGATTAAAAGAGGTCCTTATCTGTTGAAATATGCCTTGAAACCCGAATATAAGACTCTTAGAGATCAGGAAAAGGCCAAACTGGCAAGTGCTGCTGGTAACAATTCTAATGAGAAGAAAGATGGTGATAATGACTCCGAATCAGACGATATGGAAATGGAAGATATTACTTAGTTTATATGTTACGTATAACCTATGTACAGCTCATAAATCAAAGTGTTCGAGTCTGCGATTGTGCGATAGTAATTGTTTGTTTGCCTTCTGCTTTGTGTTATCAACATCGGGGGAAGCAAAGAAAATAGTCAAATTAAAGAAGGAAAAAAAAATATCAGAAGACAATTATTGCAAAAGCAAGAAGAAGCAGAAGAAGAAGTACGAAACTATTCAGGACAATTATAAAAACAATAAAATGTCACTGAAGTCGGAAGAGTCACTGGCTTCAACTCCACCAGTTGTCATCTCCACCACGTCTGGAACCGAGGGAGAAGAAACAAGGGCCAATTTCACCGGTAAATCGAATTACAAAACTCCTACAACTGGGACAAACACAGCATCGTTGAACGCCTCCAACATAAAGACACATCTGCTGGCTACTCATGAACTGGAGAGCTCGGCCCCACCTCAAACATCACCGTTGCTTTCATCGACACCGCCAACGGTGAGCAAGGCGTTGTTGAGATCGTATCCATATCTCTTATTGTGCAATAAATTATTAGGTGTATTGACCTGGACAGGGGATGATATATGGTTATCGATATTGGTTGTAGGAACTTATTCATTGATCGTATTATATTTTGAGCAGTTAGTAACGTATTTTGGCCATTTGATTGTTGTTGGAATTGTGACCGCTTATACGTTGTTGAACAATAACATTATTGAAGAACAAGAACTGAATCCAACTTTGGATAACGTTGTACACAATTTGACTACTGTCACAATAAGAGCAGACATGTTGTTATCCCCAATTGTGCAATTGAGTTTGACATCTTATGATTTGAAAAGATTGTTGTTCACCACAATTTTCTTATCACCTATTTATATCATTTTGACATATTTCTTGATCACACCTAGAACTTTGTTGTTACTCAGTGGGTTGTTTGTATTGACATATCATTCATCTTGGTCCAGAGTGACTAGAAAGATTCTTTGGAAATCTAAGACCGTAAGATTGATGACATTTTACGTTACAGGATTGGATTTTTCAGGAAATCATGGAAATAACAAGAATACATTGTTCAAGTTGGCAATGTCAAAGGCCACATCCCAATTGAAAGGTTCCAGTGGTACAGCTCTGGCACTGTCCAAAGATGGTCCAATTAGATTCACCTATGTTTTGTATGAAAATCAAAGGCGTTGGTTAGGTATTGGATGGACATCAAACTTGTTGAGCTATGAAAGGGCTCCATGGACGGATGAATTCTTAAATGAAAGTAAATCAAAGGATGATTTTGAATTGCCAGAGGTAACAGATGATTCAAATATGCAATGGAGATGGGTTGATAAGACTTGGAGATTAGATTTAACGAATGATGGGGCTATACAATTACCATCTACAAAACCTAAATCTACACTGGATCCAAGACCAGATGATGGCTTTATCTATTTTGATAATACTTGGAAGACTCCGTCTACCGAGGATCTGTTTGGGAAATATTCAAGAAGAAGAAGATGGATCCGTACTGCGGAATTGGTACCGTTGTCAACATCAACATTACCAGGTAGTGGTAGTGGTGTTGGATTTAATGCACCTACGTCACCTACATCGCCTACATCACCAACAACATCAACTGAGATAGTCCAAGCCACTGGAAGTACAGGTGTTGATACTCCAGAGGGGAAGCAAAAGAAAAGAAAATCTTTGAGATTTGACTCAAGCATATTGGAAAGTGTAAAACAGTTGGAAAACCAAAATCAAGGCCAAAAGAAACTGAGTGGAATTGATGATAGCAGTTCTGACAAATCGGTAGAAAGTGTCAAGGCTTTGAATAGTGAAAAGAAGGATCTTTGAAGTGAGGTATAGATCCATTTATTTAAAATTAATTCCCTCTTAACTGTACCTTATTAAATAAAGACCATGACATGATGAACTACGTACACATCCATTTTGATTTCTTATGTTTTTTTATTCTTTATACCTTTTTATAATTATTATTGAACCATACATAAGTAAACTAACATGAACCAGTATTGAACTGAAAATCGCAAATTCAATTAGGACATCATCATTTTCCAGTTCCCCTTTTGTTTAAATAACAACCTTTTTTTATTTGAGAAGTTGAGTTGTAATTGACTTAGATAGTTTCAACAGTTAAAGTTGGTGGTAATGATTGTTGTAATTTCTTTGATTTAGCAACATCCTTGACGACCAAAGTGTACAAGTTTTTGGAACCTCTAATTTTGAATTTGGTTTCGGTGACCTTCTTACCAACCTTGTTGAACTTGACGTTGGTCTTGATGGTAGCGGTTTGGATGTCGCTTCTTCTTGATAATTCAATGAATTGTTTAATGTCTTTAATTTCTCTAGCCATCTTGTTGTATGTATGTAGTTTGGTTAATCGATTACTTCAAAGACTCAAATTTATTTTTCATCTTGTTTTTTTCTCTTCTCTCACAAATTTTTTGTTAACAAAAAAATAAAATTTGAAATGAAAAAATTACACAGGTTAGGTCTGGAAGCCCTATGATACTGCTACATCGCCACACCAGAAAGTGATCAAGAAAGACATACATATAGACAGACAGATAGATAAATAAATAAATAAGGATCGTCATCTATGAGAGGTTGGGTGTCGAGTTTCACTTAAGATCAGGCGAGTACCAATCTCGATCAATGGAAGCTCAGTGGAAGTGCAATTCACAGATTTTTCTAATTCCGCTGTTATTCACATTCAGATTCATTACTCACTTCACACGATCTCACATCACTTCATTTCGTTGCAATCCAGGCACATAAAGCAGCAGATCATAGCCAAAGATGGTTCTCGCTATCATTTCATTACCTTAGCAGTGCCACTCTGTCTTCAACATCCAGGTTGAGACAACAATCTTTTCCTTGATCTTCGAAGCTCATCTCCGTGTTTTGTAAACAAATAAGAAAAAAAAAAAAGGTCAGAAGAAAGACAAGGAGATAACAGTGGCGTAAGAGGTATGTTCAAAAAGAGAAACATCTCAACCACTAATAGCTCTAGAAAGAAGCTGCTAACACCTCTCAGTAGTGGTAGTGATAGTGATGATAGTGAAAACGAGCGTCCTGTGGTGAAGACTATAAAACAAACTGGATCAACTTCCAAGTTTAAAAAAATCAAACCGAACACTGATAAGAAGAAGATAACAGGGGAAGTTGATTTTGTGGTCACTAACACGAATAATCCAGAATTGAAAAAGGGCGCCGACGCTACAAAGCAAGATAGGTTACTCGCAGAAGATGAAGAAGCGTATAGAATTGCTTCTGAAAAAACGAAACCCACTGATCAGCTAGATAACGAAGACAATGATGATAATGATGACAAACTATACAAGGGCCAAAAGGGCTATACCAACTTTTCTAATCCAAAACTGAATGGACTGAAACCAACCAACAAGATTGGTCCGATGAAAAATGCTTCAAATATACGATCAACAACAACATTTGATTTCCTGCCCGATGTGTGTAAAGATTATAAGCAGACTGGATATTGTGGTTACGGAGACACATGTAAGTTTTTGCATCTAAGAGATGACGCCAAGAAAGGTTGGAAGTTGAACAAGGAGTGGGAGAGTGTCGGTAAGCCATCTTCGAGCAAAATTGATTCTGAATTTTTGGAAAAGATCCCATTCAAGTGTCCCATTTGTAAAGAAGATTACAAAAATCCAATCGTTACCCCATGTCAACATTACTTTTGTCAGTCTTGTTATCTTTGCAATTATAAAAAGAAGAAAAACTGCTACATCTGTAAAAAGAACACTGGTGGTTCAATGGTGATACTGAAAGATTTGAAGAAACACTTACTGGAAACTAGCTAAACTTTGTATATTATTATATATCTAGTCAAGATGTCATTTAGAATTTTTCGAGATTCTTGGTAATTCTATTCTCAAGCATTTTGATAAAACTTTGTTTACCCTTTTGTGAATCAAAAATCTCTTTCTTGTTCAGGACGTACCATGGGTCCACTATCTTGGACCAACATTTTAAAGAAATAGAATATTGGAAAACTTGGTTGTTTTGCAAATAAACAATAACAGATCCATCGGAGTCATCAATAAGTATTTCCAAAATATTGGGCACCTTGGTGAATTTACTTTTCCTCCTCTTGTCATCTTGGTCGATGATATAACTGAACTGGTTTAAAACAGCCGCAACACTCACATTGGTCAAAACTTTGCATTTTCGAGTTAAGTTCCAGGAGTTAAATAATCCATTATTGGTCAAGCATGATACATAGTTTTCACAACATGAAAGATTGGCTATTGGTGATCCAAGTTGTACAGTTGGGGTTAACAACATACCATTGGCCGAATAAAATTTCAAATTTCCTGTCTCTGTGGCAATACACCAAAATTTGTCTTCGAACCCCACTGCGTGGGTCACTTTGTCCTGTTCAAAAATTTCGAATCTTCTGTTTCCCTCAGAATCATTACTAACAATTCTTGTCATCTTACTCAAATTTTGGTAATCATCTTCGTCGTAAGCGCCACTGTTGTAAAAGCTATCTTCTTCTTGCTCGTTAAAATTTCTAATTTCAATAATCGATCTCTTGCTTGAATCTTTACTATTGAAAGACAAATTCACAATCACTGAAGGTTGTGCTCTCAAGTCGTTGAACACTGTGTTTGGCAACAACACAGTCTTTGATGCAAATTCAGGATATACAATTTGCTTCGCACGTTTTAAAAGATGCTTTGTGGCTATTCTTTTCGGCCTTCTCATAATATGTTCAATAGTATCAATGTCGTCATCATCTGATTCTTCAAATTGAGCTTCTTGAACGAACTTGTTACGTAACCCAGAAACTGCGGTCTCGATCCCAAGTCTTGGTAATTGGTACGGTGTCGACGAAATTAGCTCTTTTTCAAGATTTTTTTGTATTTTCTTAGATTGGATTGATGAAGATATTAGCGTTGCCTTGAGAGGTTCACTTTTGGAAACAGTACTGGAGCTAGTTGATGAGATGAGCAATGGTGCGACTCTTTTCTTACCTGTCTTTGTCACTGTTACCTTCTGTGTTGATAGCTTATTGATAACTTTAGTGCTGGAGGTGTCATTTTGAGCGCTTGATTGCAACGGAGCAACCGTAGGTAATGGCGAAGTCGGCGTAGGTTTGGAAGCCGGTGCTGAAATGAGAGTAGAAGTCGAAGCTGCCTTGCCGTCTGTCACACCCATGAGCCTGTCCATATGAAACTCTTTTTGTTTTTCAAGAAATTTCTTCAGTTCCTCTTCCATTATGAGTTCCTCCACACTTTCTGGTAACACCATTCCTTCAGAACCTGTACCATAACGATTTAATTGTGCATCGTTTTTCTCAAGTGGAACTTCAGTACCTAATTCATTCTCTTCGAAAGAAACCACTGTAATCGTCCCATCTAAAGAGCTCAAAAATAAGAATCTCCCATCCGGTGACCAGCACATATCAGTTATCGTCTTGTAACAGATCTCATCCGCCACAACTATTGGTCTAGATCGATATGTGTTCCAAATTGCAAGTTTCTTGTCCTGTCCAGCAGTGGCAAGTATAGTTGCCAATTGTGGTTCCTTCTTGTTTACATCCTTGATTTCATACAACCTGGGAGAGAAGCTCACAACTTCACATGGTGATTCATGACCTATCAAACTGATGTCACTGTCCCACGTTCCCCTATTAATTATCGCAACACTTGACACTGGTCCATTTTTGGCATTCGGTACAGCAATGTGTTGTCCGTCAGGGGACCACGATGACCTTCTGAAGTAAGTTGTCAAGGGAGATTTCTTGAAAGGATCTGTGATAATATGCTCTATTGAGAATGTCACATCAGTTGTAGATGTCCTATGGTACCTGAAAATACGGACAGTTCTATCATCCGATGCAGTCATGAAGTACTTATTAGCGGGGTCGAAAACAATACCTTTTACATGAGACTGATGAATATCGTATCTTTTGATTTTCTCAAATGTGTTACCATTCCAAATAATGATAGACCTATCGAGTCCCACGGTAACCAATATGGAGGAATCCGGAGCCCATGCCATATCTTGGATATCATTATCGTGAGCCACTAATCTCTTTCGAGCTACCCAGTGCTCTAAATCAGCATCCTGTTCTCCGAAAGCCTTCGGACGAGTTGAAGCTTCTTCATCTTTCTCCCAAATCAATAGAATTCTGTCATCAGAGCCAGAGGCCAAAAACCTGCCAGAAGGTGAAAATCTAACACAAGTCACAGCGCCCGTGTGACGACCCATTGAGCATAACGGTCTACATATTGATTTGTCAGGTAAATCACCATTTTGCTCTATCTTAATGGAGTCTTCCAGAATTTTTCGTCTCTTTAGATGCTGCACATTCGTATCATCTTCGTTCGAAGACAACAATGTGAATTTCGATATTGTATCGGTCGACCATATTCTGATCTTTCCATCCAACCCTCCGGACGCTAACCTGGATCCATCAGAGCTCACTGTGACGGAATAAACCTCAAACTTTCTATTCTCCTCTAAATGATGAAAAAAGTCAGTAATTTTGTAACATTGTCTTGCTCTAGAGTTGAGTTTCACTTACCTGTGTGAGTAAGCCATGGTAGCTTTAAGATGTGCATGGTATCAGGATAATTCAGATGGTGACCCCGTTGATGTTTACACTTCACTAGATTCTGGTTTTCTTTTACGATTTTTTATTATTTTTCATACACCCGCGCTCCCTTTTGGTGATGCCATGAAAGAGTCCAGTTGAACGAATACTGCTAAAACTACAGTGAAGTGTCTGAACTCGAGTATGATAATAATATGCAAATGTTTGATATATACACTTAAGCTAGAATGAATCCAGACGAGTCACCGTCGTACGTCTGCCAGCCGGATATGAGGAATTATCTCTCAAGTTGGTTGGAGAGGTATTGAGATGTTGGGGAGATTCCGCAAAGTCAGCTCCATTTTCATTTGATCCTGCCTCACTGTCCAAAGACTCCAACTCTTGATCAATGTTCTCATTACTTGGTGAGATTGATCTCAGATTTTGAAGTGGGTTGTTCTGATGCCCATTCTGGCCGAGTGAGAAAACTATTTGTTCCGGTTGATGACTGGAATTTTTTCTTTGAACTTCATGATGCGGAAGCCTACTATCAAGCCAGTTACTATGCTCGATATTTCCACCCACATTGAAAAGACCTGCTCTCAATGTTTTAACCCTGTTGAATATGTTGGTTCTCGTCCTGCTCTCCGTTGTGTTCATCGTGTTGACCCTGCTGAAATGTGAATGGCCATATTTCTCTTGTAATCTATCGATCAGTTTCATCTTATCAGATGGTAGGATAATGGCACGATCCAATGCATATGGAAGACCTCTATGTCTACCTCTTATCATCATCGCAATTATGACCAATTTAGATATAACGCTGAATTGGCCACTGAATGAAGTGGAAGTATTAGGAAAGCCTAAAGAAAGACCAACTGTACCATAAGCAGAGACAATTTCAAACAAGACCAGAAATATAGAAAAATCAGGGTTGTCTTTTTGAAGTTTTCCCCCGTCTGCAATGCAAATGATAAATAATCCTAAGAAAATAAACCATAAATCGAAAGACAATTGATTTCTCAAGTGTGTGGCAACAAAAGTTGTTGGTGTCTTCTCAGGATCGCCTTCATCCTTTGAACCACTATAAATACCCAAAGATTGCTCCTCGTAAACATTGGTTCTTCTAATGGAGATAGCTAAAGGCAAGACAGAGATATACATCATCAACATGTAACTAACTTGTACTGAAGGATGTAAGTTTGATAAATCAATAACAGCGAATCCAGCAGTTCTGGTGCTGAAAGCTTGGAACAAACCATCAAGGACTCTGTATCCTTTCGGAATGGACGACAATGAACTGTTGTGTAAATCCAAAATTATAAATAAAATTAGGTCTACCGCATTTAAGGCAACCAAGATGAAGAATAACCACCAGGTAGGCACAGATGGGAACAACAACGTGAAGCAACGTCTTGGGTGGTCCAACAAAAATCCCAACGATTCCTTGAACAAAGATAATTGTTTGGCCAATTTGAACATAACCCAAATCAAAAACCTCAAAAATACAGGAAAACCTGTGTTACCAATGATGATAAAAAATCCAGAGATCAATAATATGTATGCATTTTGATAGAAAGGGTACATTGAGTCGGGATTGAGGGTGTATCCCAAATCGTTGAACACGCTCGCAGGTGTGAAGAATCCCCACCAGGCTGGGGTGAACCCATCTGCTTTCATGACACCGGAATAGTGAGGCATATGAAGGATAAATGGAAGATAACATATGATAGCAACGATATGAAACCCAACGTAGTATGCAACGACGATCTTACTGAGCAACTTTATGGCACGATATTCAACTCCTCCCAACTCTTCCTTTTGGTCCTCAGTGAGGGCAACAAATGTTGAGTTTCTGGCAACTGTTGGTGTCCATGACAAATAATTACCGGACATTGGATTACGAGATGTTGATCTTGACAAATTATTGCTTTCTTCATCGTCATCATCGTCATCATCATCGTCATCGTATGTTGAGGCACGACGTGAGAAACCTCTTCTTTTTCTTCTCTTTCTTGATCTGAACAAATTCTCAAAAGTTTGAGACTGAGAAAGCGATGGCCTTCTCATTGGATTCACATCGAGGGTATTCGCACGCTTATTGTATTTGACACCTCCTGTTTGGTCTGATGATGGGAGTGCTAAGTTTGTCTGAGCTTTCGAGAGCTTATACTCCTCGTTATCTGAATTACCACTTCCGGCGCTGTTATCAGAGGCATCTTCAGCGTCCGTCAATACGTTCTCTTCACTTCTGCCTTTCATTCTATTCCAAGAAGGTAATATTCCACCTGATTTTGTTCTAGATTTTGGAGGAATGGGTACCTTAAATTGAATCATGGATTTTCTTCGAGCAGGGGTGCTCATTTCCAGGTCATCGATGTTTTCATCAATGTTCAGGTCATATCTGAATTTTCTAATGTGATGCTTTTTGTGCTTCTTCTTTGCTTTCCTCTCTCTCTCCAGTGGGCCCTTGATAACCAATGCTGGTCCGTCTTCGTCGTTACTATCGTCAGGATGTTGAAGTTTATGATTATTTTGCATCATAGCAATCGACATGTACATATCTTGCGGTTCAATGTCTTTTTCTCTTCTATTTGGATGAGGCAAGTCCTCGGCAAATTTGATATCCTTCCTAGTTTCGTGTTGAGGATCCGCGAATGTTCTTCTTCTCTCATCGGGCTCTGAATCGCTCGGCTCACTGAGATGATGTACATCATTATAGCTGTCCCGGGAGTGTGCGTCTTCGCTATCCACATTCGAGATAACTCTCTGGGTTGCATTAATAGGTTCCACGTTGTCCGCTGCCGGAATTGTGCTGTTGTTGTTATTGCTAGATTCTGACGACGGCACTTCTTTATTTGGTTCTGAACTTGACGGCGAACCATCGAACAGATTTTCTTCGTGGGGCAGGTAATCGAAGAAATCAGCACTTGATGTGATTCCTGAAGTTTGGCCTACAGCTGTCTTTGAACCAGTGGATGTTGCACGTGCGAATTTTTCACTAGTTTGTTGTGTGTTGATAGCCAGTAAAGTAGCCGTTCTTCTCATCTTATGATTCAGCTTGGAGGTCTCTTTAATATCGTCAAAGTATCTTTCAAACCAGTAAAATCTTAAAAGTAAAATGAATCCGTGAATAAAGATAGGCGTACTCAAAAAGCACATAACATATATCACCATTTGCTGAAATAGAGTTAGCTCATTAAGATTGACCGTGTTCAATCCAGCTTGTGTGCTCGCTCCAGTGGCCAAAAACAACGCATCGATATACGCTATGTTCTTCTGCGGATATATGAGAATGGAACCAAGTATCACACAAAAAGTGATGTAGGCATAATGGGCATAGATAAAAGAAGGAAACAACTTCACCAGATACGGTCCAAGCTTCTTTTCAACAACCGCTACTTTTGATCTGATCCTGAAACCTATGGTGCCTTTGGTTCTTCTAGATAAAAGAGACTTTTGTCGTATATCAGGCCACATGCTAAACGGTTGGACTGCTCAAGGGGGCGCCTTGCAATTTCTTTGCTTGTTTATCCGTTATATGTCAATTTGTATGCTACAACGTTTTTGAAGTAAATTTTTTTTATTGGTAATATTTTTTTGTTGTTATTCTTTTGGAAATGATGCATTTTTGGTTTGTTTCTTTAGAAATTTGAAAGATTGCAAGCTTTTGAAGTGGAACGTGCGGAAGAATTCATGGTTAAGACACTAGACAAGAAAAAGCTTCGGAAAGAGTATGAGCTTTTGTACTTGAACTACCACAGAAATAAGAATCAACACAAGTCATCATGCTGGTTCAAGTATCTTAGCATTCTCATACGGCAGTTGCGAAAGGTTTTACTTTCCACTTCATCCAAGTTCGATAGAAGTTGCACTTCCCACTTGAGAAAGCATGTGATACCGAAACTGTTCTACGCTTTCAACGGTGTGATAGCTCAGGGACAATTTATATCTTTGGGGTTTGTGTTGGTTGGAAGTCTCTCAAGGGTCCACTCATTGTTGTATGAATTGCAGTCTGTACCTGTCAAGTCAACTATCAAGAATGTGCAGCTGACAGTGGGGGAGAATGAGCAAGATTTGGGAGAAGAGATCAAGTTGGATAGCTTGGATCCTCGAGGCAAGAATTCGGCCTCTTCAAATGATGCAGCTGCAGCCATACAGAAGCAAGGACCCGAAGAGAGGAAGAGAAAGACAATGGACGAGATCTTCGGTGCCAGTAAGAAGAAGAAAATTAAGAAGAAGAGAAAGAGTCTGATGGATGATATATTTGGTTAACTATGTTCTCAATAAACTACTTATTTCGATCTATATATGATCTTTTTGGCCCAAGTTGGATGGACGAAGCTTGCTTCGTGTATTTCAGAGTTGTAGTACTTGAACTTCAGACTTTCCTCTTTTCTGGTTATCGATCTCAACGGTTTCTTAACTTCATGCAACTTACTGCAGCACATAAGTCCTAATTGGCCCGAGGTGTATGTAGGTATCGTGACATATGAGCAGTCCACGATAGGGAACACCAGCTTGCATGTCTCTCTTAGCTCAGCTAATTTCTCAACCTCAAGCCAGCAGTTCTCCGATGCCTGCGTTATCACAATTCCGTCTTTGTTCAAAGCATTGTATAAAAGCTCGAAGTAGTGCCTTTGAAAGAATGCCTCGGCTGGACCCTCTGGGTCGGAGGAATCGGTAATGATAACGTCGTATTTCTCACTTGATGCCTCAGCTTCTTTCAAAAATTTGAAACCGTCGGTTAATACCAATGTAACCTTCTCATGACTGAAACCATTAGACATGTGTGGTAAGTATTTCTTACTAAGTGTTACAACGGTCTCATCTATTTCCACCAATGTTACCGATTCAACATGTTCGTGTTTAACAACTTCTCGCAAGACACCACCATCTCCACCTCCAATGACAAGCACTCTTTTCGGACTTGGGTGGGAGAACAATGGTATATGGGTGATCAATTCCTGGTACAGAAATTCGTCTCTCTCCGTACACTGAATGATACCATCCAACACCAAAACATTACCGTAATTGGTGGATTTGAAAACTAAAATATCTTGAAACTCAGACTTCTCTGCATGCAAGACTTGCTCAACTTTCAAACACAAAGCCTGGCCAGGAAATGAAGATTCCGATTTCTCTTCGAACCAACCATTCTTGATTGTAGGGTGATCGATTGAAGCCATTCTCAGATTATCATTGTTTCCGAAATTGTTCAGTTGTACAAAAAAGTTGAATTTGAAGAACTCGAGAAAGAAAAAAAATAAGAGTGAATCGCTGAGCATTTGACAACAACAATACACTACAATTCGCCCATATTACATTGCCATGAATACCCAGATGATGGAACATCTAGCTGATTACTCATCATCACAAGGGTAACATTCATTTCAAGAGATTGTGTATCATCTGTTTTTAACCCATGCATCTCGCAATTAACTACTTGTATGTGTGGCTCCAAGTTCAAGGACGTGTCCGCCAGGAACCTACCATAAAACCTTCTTGATAAATTGCTCAAATTCTCGAGGAGACTACCTCAAGTTAGGGTATAGTCGAACAATTCTAAATACAATTAAAGGTGTTCGGATGTATGGCCGAGTGGTCTAAGGCGTTCGACTCAAGCTTGGGTGCCCATCCTTCGGGACAGTGGCCCGGAAAGTAATCGAATCTCGTAAGAGGCAGGAGTTCGAACCTCCTTGCATCCAATATTCTGTGAGACTTTCTAATTAAATCTTGCACCTTTATTTTTCGCTTTTTTTTTCCAAACAGACCACATAACCAAACCATCGAATACCTCCGGTATCCTACCTAGTATAAGTTGCTCCCTTACTAGCAGCGGTCGTTCTTTTTAGTGCGTTGCCAATGGTTGCAAGACATGAACTATATTAATAGATTATATATCGGTCAGAGGAGATGAGACTCTGTGACTCGTGTTGCGTGAGCACTTTAAAACAAAACAAAACAAATACAACAAACAAAGCCTCTGCTTTCAAGAAAGCTGACCGGAATAATAGCAAGATTCAATACAAATAAGCTAAGAGTTCGGAATGAAAGGTCACCATTTGAGGAAGTGTGGCAACTAAAAAATAATACTACAAGAAGAATATACAAGAACTGGAATTTTTTTTAAGCCCATTTCCCTCTCCCTCCACCTGTTCTCATTTTGTCGTGTCTACGAGTCTTATGAAGCTTGGTTCATTTTTCAAGTTCGTTACTCGTGTGAAGTCAAAAAGCTTCCTAAGTTTCAGCCTTACATGCACCGCCCTATTTTAAAAGTCATTATGGATTCAAGGGCTCAAAAGTAAACAAGTCATGAGACAGTAGCTGCATCGTTCACTACATTTCTTTTTCTCATAGAGTCGAATTACGACTATTGAACTATATAAAAATATATTGGTTAAGCTTAGGCCTCGAAGTAAATCCCAAATTTCAACCTATCAACGCTGAAAACCCTGTTCTCATTATTCTAATTTTCTTATTTTAATTGTCATTAGGGAAGAACCTGCGGCTTATTGAAGATTATGTGTCTTTGTGGTATGGTAAGAAGATGTGATATACAATGCGTGAAGATGTCAACGCAAGAAGTACCTGACTGCTCGATGCAAATTTGCAAATTTAAAAAAGCGTTTCGAAATTAAACTTGGAAGCCTCATTTGAGTCGTAAATTAGATCGATGGAAAGCAAAGCTATTTACAAATTCTGAGAGGCCACCACCACCAGGTGGAACTCGAGCTTTTGTCGTAATCGATTCGATAATTATCTCATATGTTCATGTTACCCCTTTTCTTCTGATTACACAGCCGACAAACCCTCCACTTGCTTCTCTTACGTAAGTGATGAACTGATGATACGTAAGTTCATCCATTTGACTCTTTTTTTTAGTTTATAGGGCTTAGAGTTTAGAATTTAGAGACCCAATATTCTCATCTTTAAAATACATAAATAATAAAGTTCACATTTTGAGTCTCTTAAGTGAGACCCATAAAACGACTACAACTATTAACATAGTCACACTAGAAGAGTTGGAAAAAATATTTTGCTTTATAGCTTCAAGTCCGTAGAGGAGCTGCCTACCCCCCATGAAACCTCTCGAAAGGGACTAACTAGTGGGCCAAAAAGAGCTCTCTTTCTTGCCGTTTCCCGAAGGAACAAACGAAGTCATAAATGGATTGTAAATAAGAGAAACAGCCCCTAATATTTTTGATATTTAAAGTGTTTATTACAGGTTCGACCTTATAGGTCTAGCCTAGCGGTACATAATAAACCTAGCAAGCTATTGATATTTAAAGTGTTTATTACAGGATTCACCGTATAGGCTTCACCAAACTATATAATAAACCTAGACTACACAAGAGGAGAGGAAAAAACATTTCGTTTTATAGGCCTAAGTCTGACGACGAACTGCCTACCCCCCGTTGATCTACTATAACCCTTGTCAGGGGATATAGTAGTGGGAAAAAAACCTCGCGTTCT
>JAJLSS010000019.1:40320-223713 GCA_030567755.1 Nakazawaea pomicola | reverse complement strand
ACGCGAGGTTTTTTTCCCACTACTATATCCCCTGACAAGGGTTATAGTAGATCAACGGGGGGTAGGCAGTTCGTCGTCAGACTTAGGCCTATAAAACGAAATGTTTTTTCCTCTCCTCTTGTGTAGTCTAGGTTTATTATATAGTTTGGTGAAGCCTATACGGTGAATCCTGTAATAAACACTTTAAATATCAAAAAAAATTGCCCACACTACTTTCTACATGACAGTTAGATTTACTTTTTGGTGCTCGGCTTATAACAAAGATTGCCTTCCCTAAATTTTCCTCTGTTCGTTAAGCACAGTCAAAGTAAACAATCAAGGAAATGGTAAAATCTATGCAATGGATATGTCTGTAATTGTGAAAGAGAAAAAGGGACGGTATTAACAGATTAAACGCGCACTATACAATTCTCTTAACTGGTCCTCCAGGAGATTTCTTGTTTCTTTTGGTCAACAATTCGAATCCATCTTCAGTCACTAAAACCATGTGCTCAAACTGGGCTGAAGGCTTACCGTCAACGGTAGCAGAAGTCCAATTATCTGGCCATGTGACGTCCTTGTAAGTACCTGCATTGATCATTGGTTCGATGGTGAAAACCATACCGGCCTTCGCAACACCTATAGCTTTGTTTCGGGCATAGTGTGGAATGCTAGGTTGACAGTGAAACAACTGGTTCACTCCGTGACCACAGTAAGTCTTGACTACGGAGCATTTGTTTTTGATGGCATGTGGCTCTATCACATTTCCAAGATCTCTGAAAATCAACCCTGGCTTTACTTGCTCAATCGCCAAATCAAGGCATTCCCTACTTGTCTCGACAACATTGACTTTCTCTTTATTTTGCTTCGCTTTCTCACCAACATAGTAAGTCTCATTCAAATCGGCATGGAATCCATTTTTGTACAACGAGACATCCAAATTTATAATATCTCCATCCTCCAAAGGTCGTTGATCAGGAATTCCGTGACAAATGATTTCATTAACCGATGTACAAAACGCTTTTGGGAAATTATAGTAATTTAATGGCGATGGATAAGCGTTTCTTTTGATAGTCTCTTCATGACAAATTTCATCCAATCTATCGGTGGTGACACCCGGCTTTATGTGCCTCGCAACAGCGTCTAAAACCTCTCTTCCCAAAGAGGCCACTTTACGGATCTCTTTAATTTCATCCTCATCCAAAATTCTAATTTTGGATGTTCTATCGTTTTTGATTTCACTTATTGGCTCACCGTTCAATGCATAATCGGGTTTGCTAATCCTTGCTGGGACCTCACGACGAGGAGCTAAAGGATAGACCGGTTTTACGGTACCCGTGTACTTGAATTCAGGAAACGGCTCATATGTATCTGTGCCTTCCTTCTTATGTATAGCCTTGTGAAGCGCCCATGCCCTTCTAAAACAAACTTGATTACAGAAAATCGAGGTCACATCCTGCTTCAAACAGAGTGGACATTTCAAAGTAGAATTTGTCTCCTTACCACAGTCCGCAGCACAACAGTGGTGAACTTCATCTTCTGGTTGAATCATTGTAAAAGAACCAAGTAATTTGGAGTGATTACAAAAGAAAATTTTTTTTCGTGATTTTTTTTTATTTCAATTGATGTACAAAAAAACTGAGGGAGACCTCATAAAGTAAAATGAGGGAGTGAATCTCAGTTTATTTTAGATTATAAGTCACTAGCTTCCTTTCCCCTTATCAAAAATCCTATTATAACGCTTTCGACTTTTGAGACACTGGCATCTAGTGTTTCCATCTTTTTCGCTATTTGGAATGACGCATTTGAAAACTCCTGGAAAACTCCATTGCTTATGTTGATCTTGTTATCTTCATTAAATAACCCTGCTAAAAACACCTTCAAATCCTTTAAAAACTGAAATATTTTGATGGTTGTTTCCGAAACCGTCTCTTTATCGATATCATCGTCTGCATGAACAATAGCATACCTCATTAGCTCACCAGATAAGTCGAATAATCCCATAACGTAATCTCCTTTGAATATGAAACCTAGATCGATTGAGACATCATCCAATAATTCCTCAAGGCACTCCTGGAGAATCTTTCGTTTACCACCTCGCACCATAACAAGCTGTACAATTGAACTAAGCAATTCGTCATTTGACTCTCTCGAAGATATCACCAATAACTTAACGACATCGATCAATTCATGAAACGTGATCAATGTGTCTGTTTTGAGATACCATGTGAAAGTTAAGAACTCAATAAATTCCTCCAATGCATTGCTTACAGTTTTCTTATACTCAAAAAAGTTCTTCAAGTCCAAATACTTTTGATATATGCTATTCAAGGCTCTCGAAACATTTTTGAAGAGCCCAACTACTTCAGCTGTTGTTTTAAAATCAACACCTCTATGAGATGCGAATATAAGCTTTTTGGAGAATGATATCAAATCTCTACATTCTCTGATGATAGTTTCTCTTTCACTCTGTTGGAGTAAAAGGTCGCTTCTGATTGGAGTGAAAATCAGTCTCAGAGACTGAAGACTTTCACTCATTTACAAAATGTGTCTAATGTTTTTTTGAGCTCTTCGTGGACGTTTTTTTAATTTTTTTGTCGAGTCAGAAATATGATCACCCTGCAACATATTGGTAAAACAAGTACATCACATGCACGTATTATCGTCAGCCTCTATAATCGGAGATGTTCCTGACAACCAGGATCTACAAGTTATACCTTTGGAAAGTGAGACATTGTTTGGGAAAGCGATACGCAATACTAGTGAGGGATGTTGAAATCGCTGACAACTCCGTAATTTTTTTTTGCAACAGCATGGAAGACCAACGTGCTGATTATCAAATTTTTTGAATCCTATTCTCTGAGAAGCAAACTATATGTCACCTATTCTGATCCTCCACGATGTTCAACGCTCTGCTTAAATTGCCCTAACGAGTCCTCAGTTATTTAGCTTAGTATTCCAGCGCCGATCCTCAAAAAAACAAGACACGTCAAAATTCATGTATTGTTTCAAATATTAACTGTGTATCTTCATGTAGGAGCTCTAATTCTTGATAAGTATCGGAGGACTCATACTCTGTAACTCATAGCGCACCTTTCCAAAAATAAGCGGTGCAGTGTATCAGCTAATATGAAATAACACTTCACGATTCCTTCCCAAATTGAGACCTACCCAGTGGAAAGAGAGATCGCGGCTGTAGCTTGAAATAGACGGAAACACATGAATAAGAATACATCAAACTGGAGGATTACATAGAGGTGAGCGTTTATTATTAAGCTCCAGGGTTGGCTCGTATCCAGTAAATCAGCTATTTTCTTGTAATTCCGTCGGTCCTATTCTTTGATGATGAGTAAGCATGCGGGAGAAAAAGAAAAGTATGACTCAGGTGGATATTATCTATACGTCAAAAACTTCGACATGAAATGCATATGGCACTAGCTGCTTTTGTCGCTGATTTGCTCAGTTTCGACAGATAGTACGATGAGAGAGGTGCTTCTAATTTAAAATCAAGTCTGTCAATCTTTTTCGTATGCAAGTTTCACACTGTACGTCAAGATTTGATTGAGTAATTATCTTGTGTGCCCTTTTCTGTCTGAGCTACTATTACATAAGAAAAAAATGACTCTCTTGCTACAATTTCTTGTGCCAAAAAAGCTAAAGATGGTGACTTCATTTATATGCGTCCTGTTAAATTCCGTAGCCAAATTGTCGTGTGGTTACATGTGTACCTTCTTATTACAACGGTGCAAAGTGAGCTATCAGGGCTCTTTCTTATCAAATAAACAAGTGATCCAAATTTTTGCCGGCTATGAGGAATTTTACGAAGGTAACTTATGAGGCTAATAAATCGTTGGTTTCAGTATCTATGCTTGATCTGTGAGATATCGTAATTGTTGTTTGTAATCTGAAATTTTGCTTTGATGCTTCACGGTTGTAAGGAGCTTTCCGGTTGGTTAAGTTTATTTGATCGGAGTCAAAGAAGCAATAATTCCTAATACGGACTGTGTTTGTAAACTAGAGGAGTGCATGAGTTAAATCCCGGAGTTTCAACCAATGTGTGCGCATGTTGTGCTGCTATTTATGCTCCCTTGATTGGATCCTCCATCTCGAATATTTGCACGGAAATAAGCACTTAAACTTTTGCGTTTTTCAGGCTGTTTTTTTAAGTAACCGAGCTGAAATTTGGTAAACTCACAGATGATCAAGCGTAGATATTCAAGTCTTATTAGATGAGTGCTTGATACATGAGTGGCATGGGCCAGGAGAGCCTCACTCCGTCAAGTAAGGCTGTGTTACTTTCAGCAAAGCAGCCACTGAGATGCCCTGAGAGATCTCGCTTCTTGTTTTATCGATTGGAGCAGCGTAAAGGAACATCGTGATAATGCCTTTAGGTTTCAAGCAGTACCGTTACCGAAGCAATGGTATTGATGACAGCAATCCTCACGCCGATCTGTCGAAGCGCCTGTCGATATCAAAATTAGAATTTGATGGATTTCTAGAAGCAATCAAGTTTTGGAAATGAAATTATTAAGAAGGGGCACATTCCTAACGCATTTGCCCTTCTTCTAATTATGTAAAATCCGTTGCTTTTCGGTTGGCTATTTAGTCCACGTACCCTACTTTTACAAGCAGAGTTATCGACTTTATTGTACGTCTTACCAAGTAGATAATGCTTACTTTTCTACTTTTCTGAGTGAAAGCTATATATATTGTTAGATATCGGGTATTGCTGAGCTTGGCTGATCATTTTTGAAAATATATTTGTTCAATTTCGTATCGAGTTCCAAACTCCTGCTTTAAATTGGAGGGAGGTCCCATCCGAATTGAGTTAGCATCTGCGAGCATACGAAGGATCAAAATAATTCGAGTATATAATAATTAACAAATTTGAGCATTATTGGTATAGAAAGTCCTTTTAAATCCTTGTAAGTAAAACAACGATCTCCTTTGAGATTTTTATTTTTTACTTTTTCATGCTTCTGAGAATTCTTAACAATACAAACGAACGAAAAGGTCAACAGAAGGATTCGTTAAACTTTGTTTGGCCCCTACTAATTCTTGACCCCTCTTCAAATTAGTCTTGTCGTTGAGATAATACCAACATCAAGTGTTCGCTCCGTTTAACGTTTCTTCTTCATATTTTATAGGAGGATTGATTACGTATCTCTAAATAGAAGTGAAATGAAGCTAAAGTCTAATTCTGACTTATCTATCATTCAGAGTGTACAAGGTGAAATTTAGTCAGCAGCACTGCTCTGTCTAGAAATTACTGGCAGTTGGGAAATTTAATGCCCAGTAGATTGTCTCAAAGCGTTCTGTGCGAATATATTACATCTTATCTCGTTTCAAACATGAAGCAGTGAACTATTGCGAATTTGGTGTTTCAAAACAGATTCGTGAAAAAATTCTCCGTCCCTCAATACCCTATCTGCCCTTCAAGTGTCAAGTCAAAAAGACAAAAACAAAAAAATTGAGTTTATGCATTATTTTTGGTGAGCTGCCCGCAGACGCATGCAGCTGGGATATTTCCATATAAACTTTGTGAGCACCAATAGGAATATGGTTTACCTACGTTTCGTCATCAAGTTTCGATTCACTAATATAAATACATTTGACATTCCTCCATGATGTCCTCAAGACTAAGTGAGTTGACCTTCTTGAATCTTTCGGAAATATTTAATTACACTATCCAGACTCTCGCACACTGCTAGGGTTCAAGGATTATACAATGATCTCATCGAAGACTGCGAACTCCTCACAATTTCAATCAAGACCACCATACAAAGACGTAATGGAACACCCAAATAACCATGAATGGGGACCAGCAAGCGGTGCTAGAAATGATAAATCAGGCTGGCACTCATTGAACAACAACACGGGTGTAAGTCTTGCTAACAATTCAAACAATAACACCAACAATAATTATCATTTTCCATATAACGACCAGTTATACTCATTTGTTAACAATAGAGGCTACGAAGAAGGCTCACCTGCATCATCAAATCATTCCATAATTCCTTCAAATCCTTCGTCCCAACAGCCGCCTTACTACGCAAATCAACAGTATCAATTTTCAAGCATAGCTATCCAGCCCAACAATGCCGCCAACCCATATAACAATAATCATATGGATTCTGTGTTGTCACAAGCAAATTTGCCGCAGCCAGGTGTTCATTCGCAGCCGTTAATGATGCCTCAGCCATCTCAAATGGAAATTCGTACTGCTCTTCCCTCAGCCAAAGATGACACCTTCTTCAGATCTTCGAGGGCTAATTCAACAGCTTCCGTTCCCTCAAGATTTGCTAAAAGATTGGATTCAAATGCAAGTGTCGCCTCGCTTTCTTCTGATGAGGGCATCAGTGGATCCCAAAAAAAATCTAAAAGATCAAGGTTGGGATGCTTGACCTGTCGTCACAGAAAGAAAAGGTGTTGCGAGGCTAAACCAAGATGTACTGAGTGTGCCAGGTTAGGACTTAATTGCACTTGGCCAGCTCCGGGTACAGAACACAAAAATAGATCGAAGAACAACAGATTCAGTCACGATGAAATGTACCACAGTGTTTATGGACATATTAAAATACTTAGGGGTGTGGTAGAGTATAAGATGGATGATTAGTCAAGCTATAAATGACGCTATGATTTTTACGTATGTTCAACAGTATTACAGGTCTTTAGATGGTATTATGTATGTGGCTTTGTTTGTTATGCCTTCTTCTTGTGTTTTTTTTTTTTTTTACTTGTGAAATTATCAGGGTTTATTATCCATTTTTTAAACGCTTTTTGTACAGTGCAACATCATGTGTTTATATATATAGCAACAATGTTCTTCTCGCAGTTTCCAACAGGTAGAAAGTGCTACAGAGAGTGAAGTATTTACAAGCCAACGGCAGCTTAAGTAGACTGCCACCTAAGGATTGTGCTGGACTAAAAGATTATTGCTCCTGGGTCGTATCGCTTCAATAGGAACGGTGTACCAAAATAAATCGAAGTGGACCTATGCCTGCATTACTTCCAAATATGTTCGAAAGTCCTCCTTCTAGACCACACCACATGGTCACTTTATGGTGGTTTTACTTTTTTGATGTAGAGCTGCTAAAGTTTTACTAAAAAAAATTCAAGAGGTAACAAACCCGCATAAAATTAATTTATCATATAGAAGAAGACAAAGGTGCCCGTGATACTCGATACAAAGAATTGATTTGGCCAGTCAACAAGCTTACCCAAACTAGCTAAGTTTTGAAAAAATTGCTTTGAAGCCTGTAGAGTGAGTAAACTTAATTTGTGCAGGACGCCCCTTTTCTAAATTGGACGCTTGTTGATGTATTTCAGGCACCCATACTCTCTTCACTCTTATGCGAAATAAACTAACTTGTGGGTGTTGGAAAGTTATGACACTAAACTGATACAGATCTTGGTGCTTGCTTTGCTTGATAAATAATTCTTTGAATTAGTGCAAAACACACACAAAGACATGAAGCTCAAATATTTGTAGTGAATAGAAACTGTGATGCAGGAGCCATTTTTGTGACCATCAAGCAACCAAACTTGCATTAAAATTATAAGGCATACGTGTACATCCAAGACATGCATTTTCAAATGCTGTTTGGGTTTTAGTTACATAGTAACAGGAGCACTGAGATCGGTTATAAAAGAAGCTTCCGATATCTTCTCCTTCAAGAGGCCGTGATATTATGTTGTTGGAATACGACCAAAAGTCAGTGAGAACTCACTAAGTGGTCAATATTTCAACTTGTTTGTCTATAATGGAGCCGTGAACTAAGAAATATTCGTTATCCAATGTATTGTGCTTCTTTCCCTTAGAACGCATCATCAACTACTGCCAAGTTTATTATACCTTGATTGAATTTGCGTAGCTTCGAAAAAAGCATAACTCGCGAGACTAACAGAAAATGTTAGGTAAATTGTCATCATCAGAATCAACATCCGAGATACGAAACAACTCCATATCACACTTATGCACCCTTGAAAATTGATTCACCTGAAAGCACATACAACTTGAAACTTTTTGGAACTTTCCTATCTATATTCGACAGTCTAATTTCATTTAGAAATTATCCAGCGGGCTCACCCCGAAGTCAAGCGTCTAGGGTCCAACATAATGTACTTTAACAGCATTACAATCAGGTATTTGGTACTAGGTCAGTGGAGTACAGAAGAGAAGAACCGAGCCAAGTATCTATTGATTGCCCAGCTAGGATTCTGTTTTTTGCCGTTACAAAGTATCTGGGATGTCTACTAAATAATAAATCACGGTTTTTGACAAGGAATACATGTCTTACTGAAATACTGATGTTCACTTTTATCTCTGGTACTAGCCGTTGCTGAAGCTTAAAGGCAACGGGAATTATAGTCCGTTTATTTATAATAGCTTGGTTGGTCCTCATAATGGAGCAAGCTTTGAAATATGCGAAGTGCCAATAAAGTGGTGTTGAAAAGGCCCTTTCTCGGCCGAACCCCGTGAACGAAAGAAATCAGACCCAGCGCATTATTGACGTGGCCAAGTGGACGTTTACCTGAATTCGATGAACTCTGGATGGAAATACGAGTGCTTTGTTTATGTTTTTATGGGTTTGCAAAATGAAAACAATGTTTATTATATGGGAAGTGCGACAAATGTCGGGAAGTCACCAAGAAAAAGATCTTTTCAATGTCGATTAAATCGAAGCTCAGCGAATCTTTAGGTAAAGCACGCGTATAATAGGCATAAAGATTCGTGACAGAAAAAATATTTTTTATAATCGGCAAAGAATATTATCTGGTTAGTCCCGATGTGCCCTATTATCAGAAGGGCATGACTTTTCTTAAGCAGATGAGGGTGCATATGCATAGAAGTACCTAAACGCCTTCTAGAAGGAGACAGCAAACGCAGAATTTTTGCACATTTATCAATGCTTGCTTATTCATTTCGCCAAGAATTCTGTGAAATAGTAGCTGTGTTCATAATAGAACCGGTCATCAAATCACTCACCTCAAGCCGGCTCCATGTTTGGTTGTCTTAAACACATATACATTTGTGCGGAGGGTTTCCGGCTAAAGACAGTAAATTCCATTTGTTTGACCGATGTGTTGTCTTGAAAAAAAGGATAAACAAGGTTTGCAGTGAGAAAATCCGAGTATAAGGTATTCAATCTCGAAACTGTTAGTATCACTAAACAAATGCTCACACTGCTCGGTCGTAATCGAATCCAGCGGTAGGCGTGGGTGCTCGGCTGCTCAAATACTTAAAGCTGATCTCATGTTTGAAATGTTGCAGTACCAAAAAGGAAATTCGCTATTTAGAAGGTTATTTTGAAGTGTTAGAGCTTCTATGAGAGATGCCATCTAGTTGATCCCACTCACCACTCGCATAATAGTATGATACGACCCAATTTGCAGTGTTACTGGAACTTCGATACAATCTGAGATTTTCGAATTAAACCAGGATATCGATGTTCGCTCCCCTATCTTTTTGAAATACTTGAGGAACAAGAAGTGATTAGGTTAACTTTTCATTTCTATTGAGGAAAACAGAGAAAAGCCGAAAGCTTTCGGAGAAACAAGGACATAAGGATTTGGTAAAGCCTGTTCAAGAAAACAAACACTTTAAATAGAAAAAAAGAAGAAACAGAATTTATGTTGTTCAAACTAAACTTCTGCGCAGGCCAGAACCAAAACTGTTAAAAGGAAGTCTTTTCTTCAAGCTCACCGTTTGCAATGCGTGCAAATTGGTACGGGATATATGCTTTCATCAAAAGCTTTCGCGAGCAACTAAACCCGGCTGAAAGAGTCTCCACAACTCTTATGTAACATTGTGATTCCTTGGCTTTCGAAATATTTTGGGTTCGCTAGGTGTTCGAATACAGTTCGGAGTTAGATGCTCTTCTCGAAATTCTGTCTGGAAAGCGGAATTCTATTTCTGCTATTTCACTCATCCCAAAAGAAAAGATAACAAGACAAAAAAAATAAAGTGTACCGAAAATGTATGGTTTGGCTTGCTTCGTAATTGGATGTCAGAAATTTCGGACATTCAAGTTCTTAAGATAGCAGTACCTCATGCGAGTGTTGCAAAGCTAACTTCACCTCTCTTCAGTCATGCAATGAAGTGGTAAATTGAAAATAGGTGGAATATCAACAACAAGATAACAAAGTGGGCAACTAGTTTTGTTTAACATTTTGAAAGTTTTCCAGGCAACACATGTATCTCAAAAATTTAATCTTCCATCAAGATGGAGCTGTTGGCAGAGTCTTATCCCCTGCCAGAACAACTTCGAACTCTCATACTCTGGTTGTCAGATAACAAGCCCTCGTAAGATAAGAGTAGATGGGTCCAATAGGAAAAACAAATTCCCATTTCGCGCCGAACCTATAGGTTCATTTGCAATTCTTAGAGGACAAGACTACCTTATCTACCGTCAATCTCAACAAATTTAGTTCATTGGGATTTGACGTCTCCATAAGGATTTCTAGTCTTGAACCGGTCGAGCTGTGGATTAAATATCATATTTGTCGACGACTTGTCTTTAAGCAATAGTAATGATCCCTGTTATGGAGCCAAATGAGTACAGATAGCGAGCACTTTCAACATTTTAGACTAATAATAGTGAAAACGAAGGCGTCGTCACTTATGTCTTTAAGTCGAGTTTCACTGCTGCCTCACCCTCCATTTGCTGCCTAAATTGATTCGATTTGTTGCTAGGAAATGGAATGACTTGCTGTGACAGTAACTACACATCTTATGAAGTAAAAACTTATCTCAATCAGAAGAAGGATGGGCTAAATTTATCTTGATATCTCTTAAACGATAAAAGAAGAATAGGAATTACATAATTTGGATTATTTTGATAGAATCTTAAAAAAAAAAAAAAAAAAAAAAAGAATAAGAGGTTAGTTAGTCTGAGACATAAGTAGCATGCCCAATGTATTGAATGACGACAGCCTCGTTGAGCAGATGAAGAAGGGGTTATTGAACAACCAAAGTAAACACATGATGAGTTTGTAAGGATTGTGTGGTGTTATATCATATATCACTCAATCTTTCATTCAAGAAATCTAAATAGCTTAATTCGACTCGTATACAATTGTGAAAAACCATATCTATACACGTCATAATGAATCAGGTAAAATGGAGAAGCAAGTAGTACAACGGGAAAAAACCTTTGCGGTTTTACTGTAGAATGAGCCCCATTTCTGAGAAAAAACCATGATATATTGCGTATTTCTCACCAAGTAAAGTGAAAAGTTAGAAAGGGGATAATCGAAATTATTTGATAGTTGAAAGTTGAGATAGAATGAGAAGTGAAAAGAATATCGAAGTGGATTGAAGTCACATGAATGGTGTGAATTGGTATATCACCTTATACTCTTGATTTCTGAAATACAGACCTTCACAGTAAGATCCAAAGTATATGGAGTTGATGGGATCTTCTGGTTTCAGAGGTCTCTTGAAAGTTGTTCAGATTAAGTGGTACCGAAACAGCAACTTTTCGTGAAAAGTAGTGAGAATGAAGAAACAGATATAGAAAACGAACATGACAAGCAGAATAGATCAACAGGAGTAAGTCAATTTTGATCCTAATTGGGGTCATCTTCGCTGATGTCGCTATCTGATGTTGACTCTTCCCCGTCAATATTCATGGCATAGTCAGAGGCCGATCGGTTGTCTGAAACAATATTAGCTGCGAAAAGGTATCGTTAACTGAAAAAAAAACTCATCCCGTTTTTTTTCGCGTATCGCAGCTATTTGACGTTTCAAGTGCATATCACAAACCTTATTTCTTTATTTATATCAATCTTGATCTGAATAGCTCTTTTCGATTATAAAGCTAAGTGTTGTACCCTTTTATTTAACCCTAGCCTCAATCTAAGCAGCCCGAAAGCGATATTCTCATCGAAGAAAACCACTTTGGCTGCTTGAGATCTAAGTGTACTCGAGAATGCAAAAGAGTAAGTGATATATAATAAACCTAAGCATATTCATAGCCACAGCCCTCATTTGCCAAAAACGGCAAAATCTCAGACGGTATTTTGAATCGGGCCGTTTGGCGCATTGTAATTTCGCCATCCTAGTATAGTGGTCAGTACACCTCGTTGTGGCCGAGGAGACCCAGATTCGATTTCTGGGGATGGCAGTCAATTTTTACCTAACTCATCAACCATCTGATTCAAAAGCTGTTATGCATTGATATAAAGGTATAGTGTTCATTCATCATTCCTTTTTTTTGGAAAGGGTTAAGTATACTGCAAAGCCATGAAAAATACAATATAAGGTTTGATTGATGAGAGCAGCGATAGACGAGCTGACAATTCGCGCGAACGAAGAGGACACTATAAGGCTTGCGCAACGTATGTAGTAGCAGACAATCATTTGGCATGTGCTGTCTTCTGCAACTTCCCGAATTCACTTTGACGGAGAGAAGCCCGAATCAACAAAAATAGAGAGGCTTAGGACTGTACAAATGTGAAGGGAGCGTTTTGAGGATGTCATTCGAAGTAAATATGTAACAGCGGTACATTTCAGTCGGCTATGGAAATCAGGGAAAAAAGGATATATTAAAAAACGGGAAATCGAGTCAAAAAACTCTGCTTTGAGACAAAATAAAAAAAAAAACCTGTAGCTCCACTCCTGCAAGCTCAATTCTTCGAGTTGAGATGGGCAGGAGGAGGGCCTGATGGTCTTGTGAAATCATGTAGCTCGTATTGATCTTCATTTGTGTTGTTATTGTTATTAGTGTTGTTGTTGATGTTGTTGTTATTCACATTGTTGTTTGTAAAATCATCTCCGTATCCATAATCGACATCGGGATTAGTACTAAAAGAGTTTCCAGTTCTTGTATGTGACGGTGGTGGTGCCGAAGGTCTCTCATATTCACCATTTGAAGTGGCCCCGGTTTCATCACTTACAACTTTGGGTGGTTGTTGTGGTTGATATTCCGGATTTGCAATGAAGTTACCTTGATTATCGTAGTACCCTGCATCATTGGGCAGCGCATTCTCTGAGTAGGGTGGAACGTTTGTTGTGTTAAGTGGTTCATTGTATTGTGTTTGAGATTGGTAATAAGACGGTGGGGTCATCCAAGCAGTCCCTGAAATCGGCTTAGACCCATGACGAAGTCTTCTTTTGTTAATTCTTAAAGTGTATAATAGGAGAAACAATATGACCAAAATAAACAATGCGAAAAATGCCCATCTTGCACCACTGGACCCGGTACCGTTACCATAATACAAGTATCTTTTGGATAGCGCTGGATTGTTTAAGCTCAGCATTCTGCAATAAATTCAAGCTGAATCTTTTGTAATTGGCAAGAATAAACTTAACTGCTCCCTTTACCTCTTATATAACAAAGGCAAATTGATTTTCTTTTTCTCTGGTTGATATTCAGTACGAAAAAAACAAATGACTTTATGGCAAGAACAGCCTTGGACCATTTATGGAAACTTGACTTCTACACGACTTTCATTGCACTTCTTCCAGTGCAAGTTACATCCCTATATAAACCCAATTTTCTTATTATACGATATGCTGTCACTTACAGCATCTATGACCGACCCCAGAAACCAAAGCTTCTCGCCCTTGAAATACATTCTATACTGCCCCTTCAACACTTTGAAAGCGATCATTTTCTGTGGTTGATCTTTCACCACACAGTTTTCTAACCACTCTGGGACCATTTCATGGCCATTTACGGTACAAAAACATGCACCTAGATCTGTAATCATTGGAAAGATGTTCCGCTCAGTATCCAGGGGAAGACCAGGACTGAGTGGATGGAACAACAGAATCAACTTTCTTGCAGTCTTTCTCACAAATTCCAAAGTGGTAGCACCTGTCTTGGTATCAACGAACAATGTACAGTCCGTGGATTCTATCTGTAAAATCAAGTTTCGTGATACTCCCTTGTCCAGATATGGCCTTGAATACTTTAGACTTTGTTCTATCTCATCGCCATAGGGTTGTATAGGAAGAATCCCTTTCTTCTTCAAATCTTTCAAGTTCAAAATGATCTCTTCCTCCGCGGTGAAGGGATTAATTATAATCTTGTGATTTAACAAATTTTGCTCTAAAGCCAAAAGTTTATAATATCTACATTCTTTCAAAAGATCGTCCCTGTGCAGTTCATCAGTAATTGATATGCTCTTCCCTTGTAAACAACCTAATATCTCTTCAAAAAGCTTAGGTGAATGATTGGACAAAGCAGGTGGTTTTTGTTTTGGTGGTCGTAGAGATTTTTGGAGAGCCAGTGTTGCCCGAGGGTCACGAAACAAAGCATTAAAGCTGACACTGAAGTAATTTGGAAAGTTTCCCTCGGAGGTGATCAATTCCTTTGAAATTCTGAACGATTTGTCACCAATTCGGGTGAAGATATCACTTTTGAACAATATTTCTTTCAAGCCAGGCAAACTGAAATAATGTGCATCTGCAAATAAATAAACAAACTCATATTCATCGTTAATATCCAAATAGTATCCTTGCAAATGCAAATGGATCTTCTCGAAAACCAGTGGAGAGCGATCGATGAATAGCACTTTGCCATCATTCGGTGGCATTGAGAAGAAATTGGTGAAATATGATGGAGAGTCTGACGATATGGATGCTCCACTTAACCTGAATAATCTGTCTCCAACTTTTATGGAATACATTTTCTCATTCAAAAGCCCGCCAGGGCTAGCCCGAGAAGTAACACTGTCGCGAGGGGAATTGTAGAATGCAGACAGCTCAACCACATTATCTGATATATTTGACATTGATTAATTTGATGTTTTCAGCTTTAATTAGATGCATTGATTCTAACTTTTTCTGTCTTGTATCTTTTTTTGATCGCTGTTGTGGGTTTGAAATTTCGAGGAAATCTGATAGTCAGGGCTACAATTAAATAACTAACAAAATAAGACATCTTGGCTATTCGTGCCTATGTAAAGTCGAATAACTTCTAAATATCATGTATATAAAAAGCAAAAGCAACCCCTGAAGGTGCCACCAACACCATAAAACAGGTGCAGAAACAACTTCTAATTATTGATCGAGTTGTGAAGTCTATCATTGAGAGACAAACTAGCGAAACCATCTTAAATATCAGCAGTTACTCGGACTTCAACAACTCAACCATACTATATTACAATTTTTTTTTTTTTAATTGTCTTTGATCAGACTTCTTAGAATTTCATAGCATGTGGTCTGTCTCCATGTTTCAATGAAAATGATGAGGCCAAGTATTGTTTCAACAAAGGAGTCTTCTTGATTTCGGTTAACAAAGTTTTGTCGATGACTTTTTGATCTTCAATTCTTTCAGCCTTGATTTCTTTCTTTGGAGCATTCTCGCCAAAGAACTCAGATTCAGATTTCTTGGACTTTGATGATTTCTCCTTAGCAAAGTATTCAACTTTAAACTTGGCCAAGTCTAACGATGAAACATCAAGCTTAGTGGATGTGGCGATAACATATCTGGCGTTGACTCTTCTTAAAGGTACACCGTTAACTTTGAAGGGACCGCTAACTAACAAAGTGTTATCTTCTAAACTCTTCAAATAAACAACTCTTTTACCTCTGAATCTACCTGCTAACAAAATCAAGACAGTACCTGGAACGATGGAACCTCTCAATTTTTGTGGTTTAATTGATTTTCTGGTGTTCTTAGCAACTGGTGCATCTTGAGTTTCATACCATTTTGGAGCTTCGTTTGACATTTTGATGTGAATTGTGGTGGATATACAAATTCAGTCGCAAAATAGAAATTGAGGATAAACTTATTAATTAAAATAAATAAATTCCAATAACTGTTTGATCGAAAAGTGATAAAGAGACCTTCTTCACCCTCTAAGCTTCTCTATCAAAAAAAAAAAAAAAAAAAACACACACACACAAAACCAAAAAAAAAAATCTGAGTCATAACAGCCCCATAGATCTTGTTAGGGAAAGATTGACATGGGAAAAGCGTTGCGAGCAGTTTACAGCACATTTCCGCATTTGTAAAGAAAAAACATAATTTCTCAAGGCGGGCAAAACATTCACGAACACGGCATGTCAAGAGCGCTCAGCGCAGTCACTGTCGACGCTAACATCATTGCACCATATTTATAGGGTAGAGAGCCCTAGAGTCCTGAACTAGCAGCTTCTGATAACAACTGCGAGATCAAATTCATTCCTTTGACAATCCCAAACTTTCAAGGTTGGAACAAATTCGTATGACGATAGCTCACTCAATGTTTTCTTGGAATAATCTGGCAAGTTTGCCGGATTGCCGTAACAGACGCAATGGTAGTTAACATTGTTCTTGATAGCGGTTAATTTCGCAATATTAGTTTTGTCTAAGAATAAAGTGTCGAATACCTCCCCGTTCACTTTCCTAAAGCTGCTGACACCCAATTGTTGCATCTTGTCATTCGGTACACTATGCTCATCAGAGCTGTCATCGTAGTCTGTAACTATTGACTTGTAACTTAATCCACCCCACTCCACGTTGGCGTTGCGTGGTAAGTTGGTGACCTTTACAATTATTAGTTGCTCAGGTGACTCCAGTTCATACTGCCTCCAGGTATTCAGGACCAGATTCAATAATGTATCTGACGTTACGAACGCAATGGCCGACAAAGTCTCTTTCATATTGATCAATTCTTTGACAACATGGAAATGTTGCAATGACATGACGGTGGATAACTTCTCATCCTTACACAAGTCCATTGACAGCGGAATCAAAGGAATTTGACCACTGATGGTGGCAATGTTGTTACGAGAGTCATAGATCGACTGCGAGTAAGGTCCAATATTTGAAGGCGCCCAGTAACTTCTTCCTTGAATATGAATTCCCTTCTTGTCTTCCAAGTTATCGAGCACTGTCAGGGATAACTGTAAAAGCGAGTTTTCGGGAAGCATGGTCTCAACGCAAATCCTTGAAGGTGGTAATGGCGTTTTGAAATACGATTGGTAGATCGTGTTTATTGCTGCAAAATCCAGCATTGATGACACAAGCAACTGAGAGCTTTGGATATATTCGAAAGTCACATCTGCCTCTTTAAGCATATCATCTAGTTGTGTGAATACATCGATAGTTTGTTCCTGCAAGCCGGTCTTTTTCGAGGTTAAATTGGAAATGAACCATTTGTTGCTGATCTTCTTGGAGTTCATTCTCGCAAAACTGACTTGTGTCGAAGCAGCTTCTTTATCGGGATTTATCTCGAAATCGTCCAACTGCTCATAAATCTCTTGGAAGGTTTCAGACAAAAGCGGTGGGTCTTTGATATAACTTTCCCAGTTCTCTTTCGCGTTTGAGGATTTTATCACAGTTTTGACTTCCAATTTCAGATACCAAACATCTCCCGAATCTCTCACAACTTCCTCATGTACAATCTCCAATTTTTTACTTTTGAAAAAGGGAGCATCTAAGACAAGTGTCTCAAACTCGCCACCTTCTCCACAAATATGTACGTCGTACGACGAGTTCAAGTGTACCAATACAGGCAACATTTCTTGAATCGATTTCATGAGATGCCTCTCATCCAACCCAATCGCTGCCACTTTAATTAGTCTTGCATCGAGTCCCGATTGGCACATTTCAGTCATCAACTCCAATTGATCCCTTTGCCAAAGATATGCTAACGAAACAAGGCTCAACCTTTGACAAACATGTTCCACTCTGGTTCTTTGGTATGACGATAGAATGGCACCCACACTAACTGCTTCAATATCGGGGTGTGCCTCTTTGACAGCCTTTAGCAATTTGAACAAATCCTCGATCTCATCGTCAGCTGTGATAGAGTATTCCAACTTTTGGTTCATTGAGCTACCGGTTATTGCTTGTCTATACATCGGCACTTCGCAACATTCACTGTAGTAATCTAAGACGTCATGTCCCACTGTTTGAAACATGAAGGAGTCCAACTCCTGTTCGGCCTTGTCGGCAGGGTGTAGATTTGCCAACGCAGCAAGCTCATGTCCTTGTTTGGTGCAATGAAGAATGTTGAAGCATGAATCTTTGCCCCCACTTACTAGGGCCACAAATTTCATTGGATTGACTTTAAGTGGTAGGAGAGGACTATTTTTCAAAACTTTTTTTTCAGTGTGTGGTTTTTTCGCTTATGACTATAGGAACAAGAAAACCTTCGAAACAAACGTCCGAACTTGCTCCCCCCAATTTGTTCAAACCGACAGGTGAAATGAAGCTCATTGTGGAGCAGAATCTCTCAGGTTGAACATGATATTCAGTCAGGAGTGAATTAAATGCTTCTTTCTTTCTGATCGAACTCCAACTACGACCGATCATTTCTGTTAGCGCAATTATGTCACCGTGTGGTGTTTATTGAGTTTGTCACAGACCGAATAGGTCAAGACATGACTACGGCTGCTTCATATTTAAAGAAAAATTCTATGTTATTACAACAAATTAACTTTTTTAAAGAAAATCCATGCATCTGATCATTTGAGAAACTTGGTGAACTTATGACGTTTCTTCTCCTTCACTTTTTCCTGCACCGGTGCCTCCTGCTGCACCGGAGCTTTAGTAGATGGAACAAAGTCTGTGGTAGAAGATTGGGGAACGCTCGCCATTTTCCCGGAACCAGTAGCCTGTACTTTTAAAAGGTATTCAGGGGCGTTTCTTTGATTTAACTTCACCTTTCTGTCGGCGTACAAATTCATCGTTTGTCTATCAGCGTTTAACTCTACCACTGAGTTTATAAACTGTCTCGGTGTGACTAACTCGTCTCCACCTATTATAACATCTTTGTTCAATGATTGCGATAGCTCATATGCCGTTCTAGCCTCGGAATACGTCAATCCCCCAGCTACAAAATAAAAAAACCTCTGTCTTGGCGGAACGTAACCTACTTGCCTTGTCTTTGCCCAAGTGGCCTTATGGCGCGGGTTCTTTAGTGAAGACCCTACAAGGTCAGCCGACGGGCCACCTTCAGCTTCTTCGTGTAAAGGCTTGTCCTTGACGTAAGGAAAAATTTCCTCATCAAGAGTATTAGTAACAGAGGTCTCAATGATTTGCTTTGCAGCCGGTTTGAAACGCGATGTATTGAATGAACCTTCGTTATCGGTCTGATGAAATGTTTGCCTTTTAAATTTTTTACTCTTCAAGTTGGGTTTCAAAAGCAAAAATCCAAGATTTTCAAAACTCTTGAAGAGTGCTAAAATTACTGATCTCAAGTCAATGATTTTGCCAAATAAAAGCAATTTTGTCAAATCTTGCTCAATCAAACCACCTCTGTATATAGCGTAAAGTAATATCAACCTAAGCTTGTCACCTTCTTTGAAAATATCATGTGATAAAAGGTCCAACAAGTTGTTCGCAAGACCTTTCACCTTTGTCCCCTCAAAGTTGACACCATTGGCTGCACAGTCTTGCTCAAAGTCAGCGGCATCTGCCAATCCTTTGTCACCATTGATTTTTAAAAGCTCATCAATGAATGTTTTGTGAGCGGTTATTCTTCTTCTCTCTTCATCGAAGTCTTTCAAATGTGCTACTATGTACAATAAATCAGTGGAAGTTGTAGCCGTAGATCTATCAACCATCAACGGATTCTTCACTATCAAATCGTTGACCTTGCTGACCAACGTTTCGGAGGCATCGATGATATGTAAGTGTCTCAAGGAAATCCAATCTGGATCAAGATCATTTAATTTGGTACTTTTCTCCTCAAGCTCATTCTTCTCATTTTCGGCTTTGTATTTATACTCATTCTCATAGTTTCCTTCATGGTTACTTTCAAAATCTACGAGATCAAAACCCATAGCCTGGTAAGTGAACTCATGTAAAATAGGTGCAAATAAATCAAGTGTTCGATCGGTGATCACAAAGATAGACCTTGGTCTTTGATTATCAGCGGGTGGAAAATGACTGTTTATTCTAGCATACTCATCAATTCTTTGCTGAAGTTGAGTTGCAATCAATCTGGGAAGTGCAGCAGAATCGTTTATTGGATTTGGAGGTGAGTAATACCGGATCATTGGATACTCTCCGGTAATGATGCATAAGTTCAAGAGAGCATCAACAGTGCTCTCTACTTGTTTCGGAACTAAATCATAACATTCTTTGTTGTAGTAAATCTTCAATGAGTTGACATTGTTGGTAACAAATAAGTTCAGTTCCAAAGGCAACATTGAGAAATGAACTGTTTGTAAGTTTACAGTGTTGAACTTTAGCGAAGAGTTGCTGAGCATGTACTTCTCCAACTCAGGTGTAAGCCCGGGCAAGAACATCAAATGTGCTTTCTTGTATCTGTTTGGTTGAATGGTGAAGTCGGCCATTAAACAGTTTACTGAGTATCTCGTCGGCTCCAAAAAGTATAAGCCTTCGATGGACATTTGCGATTTACGCATTTGGTCGATTCTCTCAATGGCAGTCACATGTCTCAACAAATCATTCTTATCTATCAAATAGTGAACAAGATTCTCAGTGGCCTCGTCGAGTATTAAATACTTGAATCCGTTCGACGTTTTGACTGAAGCAATAAGATTTAGCAAATCTGCGGAGTATCAAACAAGTTGTTAGTACATCCTCAAATCAAAGTTCATGGAAGCTTCGACACTTACAGTTTCTCTGTAGTGAAACTAAATCAGTTGAACTCATTTCAGGTGATAAGGAATGGTTCTGGATAGACTTTTAGAGCCATGGAATTTTCAGCTGCTTCCTAACAAAGTGTGCGCTCTATTTATCTCTGTTTTGTTTTTACTTTTTTCCCAAGACTTTCAAATAGATCTCCAGTTTCAGTTTCTAAAATTTAATAGGCAGTTAGGTCCCGGACCCCCAAACAACGCTATGGCACAATGACTTTAGACTTGCCAACTTGCCAACTTGGAAGCTTGTGTATTAGATTGTACAGGGTGTAGCTCTTTCTACGCTATTTAGGACAACTGTGAATATGTTTTTCAACTATAACTGTTGATAGGAAAAAAAGTGATAGGGGAAGGTACCTGCATCGGTAGACCTTCTACAATCATAGCTTCAATGCTACTCTGGATCGACCTTTGCAATCACGATCTAGTAAAAAAGCATTATACACCTGAATCAGAGAAGGTAATCGTAGAGTATTTTAATTTTTCAACTGGCGGTGGTCCCCAGTTTTGTCCATTTCCTCTCGGGGATTACGTATTTTGTTTTACCTTTTTTTGGGGATTTGTGCCAAACTTGATCTCTGTAGAGATCAATTGATCATACTTATCAATTTCTTACTCTTCCCGCCGATACATTACTACACAAAGAAAGGGCCATCTCTTTCTTAATCTTATCACCGCTTGCATACTTAGTGATTTGGTGCTTTGCTATCTAGCCCAACTTTTAGGTAGTACAAGCTTCTCTCCTCAATTCCCAAGATGACTTGTATGCATACTCCCCACAAAGTGACAAAGCAACTGTCTACTAACATCAGAGGAAGCCATTATCAACCCAGCTGCTGATATATTCTCAGCTGCTATTGCAACATCACTGCCAGCTTCAGAATTTACTCAGAAGGCTCATCCAGTGAGCATACCATCTGGCGTCACAGGGAATAAAAAAGGCGCCTTAGGACCTATTCCTACAAACAATTTTATGTTCAACATGTTACTTGAGGATCAAACCAATCCAGTTTATTTGGATCCTTATTCCATTTGGTATGCTAACTCCGACACCGTTGGCTTGGCAATCAGTCATCAAACTGCTTCACAGCGTGTATATGCCTCCGGGTCATCTCCGGTAGAATTTTATTATAATGCAACTGGCGTCAAATCAATGATCTTGGGATCCAGCGATTTCAGTTCAAGAACTTCTTTGCAATTAGATACTTTGACAAACTTTTCAGCCAACATCAACTTTACGAACTCGAGCACTGAATACCTTTTAATTCCAGTTGTTCAAGGACAAGGATTTGTTACCGGAATATATTACAATTTAATCCCAAAAATCTCAACCCTGGTTGGAATCTCACTGGTAAGCGGCGCTAGTGCTCCCAGATCAAACATAAGCAAGTTCAAAATCAAATTAGCTAACGGTTATACCTGGATGATGTACGTAACGGTACCTGAAGGTCAATCAATTTCGTTTGCTCAAAGTGGGTCAAATGACATCATCGCGTCAAATTCAATTGATGGATGTGTAATACAATTGTGCTTCAGCGATAATGATCTGTATGATTCTGCAGCTGGATGTTACCCAACGGGCTGTGTTCTTTCTGGTTCTACTAGTGGATCGACCGGTTCATACAGTTTGTCTTGGAATACGTCGGGTACTTCAAACAGTGGAACAACCATGATGTTTGCTCTTCCTCATCATGTCAGTTCATTCACAAGCTCAATGGCTTCAGCAAAAACAGGTTTGACAATAGACTCCATGGTGAGTGGAACTGCTACTGGATATTTGGCAAACAGCTTCAAAATGCAAGTGACAATTCCTTCTTCTGTCTCATATGATCCTTACTCTACCATTTCAGGTGCATCATCCTCATATACCACTAGTGCATTGGCCGCAATAACAGCTGCTGCTCAATCAGAGTCTGCAGACGATGTTGCAACGTACTCAAATGTTGATTCGATGTACACCTCTGGTAAGATTCTTGACAAGTACGCGTACGTCCTTTATGTTTGTCATGCAATCATTAAGAATACATCTTTGACGAAGACACTATTGGCGAAAATGAAAACCGCTGTTGAAAGGTTCTCAACCAACAAACAGATATATCCATTGGACTATGATACCACTTGGAAAGGCATTGTTTCTTCTTCGGGTATTGGTGGTGACTCATCTTTAGATTATGGTAATACATACTACAACGATCACCATTTCCACTATGGTTATCATGTTCATGCTGCAGCAATCGTTGCCAAAGTAGATGCCGATTTGGGTGGCACTTGGTTGTCATCAAATAAGGACTGGGTCAATACGTTGATCAGAGATGTCGCCAACCCGTCGTCTTCAGATACGTACTTCCCAGTATCTAGAAACTTTGATTGGTTCAATGGCCATTCATGGGCCAAGGGCCTTCTCGTTGCCTCCGATGGAAAAGACGAGGAGTCATCTTCAGAAGATTACAATTTTGCTTATGGTATGAAAATTTGGGCACAGGTCATATCAGACAAAAATATGGAAGCAAGAGCCAATCTTATGCTTGGTGTCATGAGAGGTTCGATGAACGATTATATGTTGTACACAGACGACAATACAGTAGAGCCAAATAACTTTATTGGAAACAAAGTGTCCGGTATCAAGTTCCAAAACAAAATTGATCATACGACTTGGTTTGGTGCCAACGAGGAATATATTCAAGGTATTCACATGCTTCCAATTACCCCAATTTCATCATTTATCAGATCTCCTACATTTGTAGAGCAAGAATGGAATGAAAAACTATCTTCCATTATTGGGAACGTCACAGGAGGTTGGAAGGGTATCTTGATGTTGAACGTTGGTTTGTATGATCCAGCCACATCATACAAATTTTTCAGCGGCTCAAGTTACCAGTCTTCATACCTCGATAATGGTATGTCCAAAACTTGGTCGTTGGCTTATAATGCAGGTGTAGGCGGTGCCTCATAATGAAATCGGGATAAAAAGTTGAGCGACATTATGAAGCCACTTTGAGAAATTTGTAGCATCTGTCATCAAAGATGGGTTATGAGTTTATGTGTAGAGAAGGGAAAATAGGTTAATAAAAATGGGTAACAAAAAATCATTCCGTTTGTAAGAGGCAAAATCGTTTCACTCACTAAAAAAAAGCATATCGGCATCTCATTCCATTTTTTTTTGCCTTTCCTCGCCTTGCTTCACTTTGGCTTAGCTGATCTAGTTGTGCTTACATAAAGCTTCTGATAACAACAACAGGCGAATCTTGTCTCCTCCACGTAGTTTAAAAGATCGTTTAAACAATCTCTTGTGACTCAAAGAGAGAAAAAGCATAGCGTTCTTTTCGTTGCTTTCATAGAATGTGATAGAGAGAGTGAGGATGGTCGTTTCTCTCCTCAGTTCGTTTGGGGCATACCGCTCCTGACAAATATAGGAAGTACTTATCTTACTGATAACGAATAATGAGTTATATTGTATAGCAAGAAATCAAAAACCAAAAGACTGATCCAATTGACCAAACGAGATGTCGATTGACTAACTCCTCAATTAATAGCTTGTTGCAATAAGCCGCTATAGTCTACTCTGACTGGTGTGAAATTCTCAAAAATCAATGTGAACAATACGAATCGCTTAAGTTTTCCTCCAAAAAACTCGCTTACAACTGTAGCAAAACGAAACAAAAAATACATTTCTTCAGGAAGATAACAGAAGAGATGAGGAAATATAAATAATAGGATGTCACGAACATTTTCATTTCACTTCTCTTATAAGCTCCACCTTATAAAGAGTACAATTAGAGCATTCATTTAGGAATGAGCACTTCCTTGATCTTCAAAAGAAGCTTCGCTTCGAGAACTGTATCTACAAGGCAAGCACAAAGAGCCTCACTTAGATTTATTGGTACAAACGCACCAAAATCATTTCAAAATGCCGCTGTCGGTATATCAACTTCGAGCACCACATCGTCAATGCCGGCACCTCTTCCGAAAGCTAGCGAATCTAAATTAAAGTATTTGGAGACTTTAAAAGCAGATGAGTTGATTTCGTTTGGTGCTATTGGCCTTTGTACATTGAACAAGCCAATTTTAGATATGGTATGCAAATTATTTCCGTACACTCCAATGTTCTTAGTTAGAGCATTTGTCTACAAGCTTTATTGTGGTGGTGAATCTATTCCAGAGGTCATGGCAACAGGCGAAAGATTAAGTGACCGAGGTATCAAAAACATGATGTTGAGTTTATCAATTGAAGCATGCGATGGCAATGAAGGCATCGATATTGACTTCATCGTGAAAGAGACAAACAAGTCAATCAAAGAGATTCTTTTCCCACACACTATCAAGATGATTGAGGCAAATGTTGCTGAAATCAACAACATTCCTCCAGCTTACGTTGCTTTGAAACCAACTGGATTAGTCGATGATGCCGCGGCAGTTTTAAAAAACTTTAACAAACCTGAATATGCTCAGCAATTTGAAACTTTGGTTCAAACCAGTGGCCTTCTTTGTGAAACTATATTCAAGAGAAATCAAGAATTGGCAGCTAAGTACCCGCAAAGAGTTGCTCCATTCGTCGTTGCAACTGTTGATGCCGAAGCTCACCCTTTGCAACAGGGTGTTTACGAATTACAAAGAAGATTGTACAAGGCTTTCAACCCTGTCAACAAACCAATTTCGGTCGTCGGTACCATCCAGATGTACTTAAAAGAGTCTGGTCCCTTATTAGCAACCGAACAAGAAATTGCAAAGAAAGAAGGCTATAGACTTGGATTGAAATTAGTTAGAGGTGCCTACATTCACTCAGAGGCCAACAGAGGTGTCATACATGACACCAAAGTGGACACTGATATCAATTATGATGCCGGTATCGCTGAATCCATTAGAGATATTTTGTCAAGTGATAAAAATGGGTCAACAATTGGTCACTTGGTCGTTGCATCTCACAATGGCGCTTCACAATACAAAGCCACTTCTCAATTAAATGCTTCAGAAAGCCCCTCAAAGGCTAACGTTGTTTTGGGGCAATTATTGGGTATGGCGGACGACGTCACATTCGATTTAATCAACAATCACAATGTTCACAATATCATCAAGTACGTCCCATGGGGCCCACCAAAGGAAACTAAAGCTTATTTGCACAGAAGATTGGAAGAAAATGGTGATGCCGTTAGAGCTGATAACGGTTGGCCATTGGTTAAAGGTGTTGCTAAAGCTCTCTACAAGAAGTTATTTTCTATATCAGCTTAGAACCTTCTCACACGATCCCCACGAATAGTTTTTCATTTTGTATCGCATTTTTCGTTTTACATTCATTAATAGCATATATAGATCTTCCATCAATGTCAATGGTTTCATCAAAAGAGCAGCTGGCTCTGAACGTAAAATTGTCCTAATTTTTGTTTCCTCAATTGTTTCCTAATTAGGGAACTGAATTATCGGTGGATCTTGTGTGCGTATTTCCGTTTTTCTTACGAAAAAGTAGAACAAATGCGAAGGGAAGGAAAAAAGGCGAAAATAAAACTAGACATTGCATATAGGGCACGATAACGAAAAATGATTTGAGATGAGTTATAAGTAGGCCAATTTCTTCATTATATTGTTTAGTTCGGAGAGCTCATTGAAGATTGAGAAAATGGTGTTCAATATTGCCGACTCAGATGAAAGGCAAATCATTGAGCCTAGCTCATTACCTCATAGGGTTGTCAAACTAGAAGATGTCGTTATCAAAATGAAAGATGGGTGCAAATTATACGCCCATATTTGGATTCCTCAAGATGCTCTCGATAAGAGGCTCGAAGTTGGAACTATTATTGAATATTTGCCTTACAGAAAAAATGATTTCACAGCCATTCGTGATAGTATTCGTCATCCGTACTATGCTGGGAACGGTTTCGCATCGATGAGAATCGATATGAGAGGTTGTGGAGACTCGGACGAGACTTTGAAAGATGAATACTTGTTGCAAGAGCAAAATGATTGCCTCGAGGTGTTCGATTGGATAATTTCACAAGACTGGTCCAATGGCTCTATCGGTATGTTTGGTAAGTCATGGGGTGGATTTAACGGTTTACAATTGGCGTATAGACAGCACCCTGCTTTGAAGGCTATAATCACGTTAATGTCCACTGATGACAGATACTCCGATGACGTCCATTATAGAGGTGGTTGTGTTTTGGCTTCTGATATGTTATGGTGGGCTTCCACCATGTTTGCGTATAATGCAAGGCCCCAGGATCCACAGATTGTAGGAGAGAGTTGGAAAGAAAATTGGTTGCAAAGATTGAAAACAACACCTAACATTATCGACTGGATGTCCCACCAAACAAGAGATGAGTACTGGAAACATGGATCTATATGTGAGGACTACAGCAAGGTTGACATTCCTGTCTTGGCAATTGGGGGATGGAGAGATGGTTATACTTCACCTGTCTTTAGAATGTGTGATAACTTACCAAATGAAAAGAGCGCCTGCATTGTTGGTCCATGGGTTCACGAGTTCCCAGAAGTGGCTACGCCATCCCCAGGGGTTGGTTATGGCCAAATTTCTTGCGATTGGTGGGCGACACATTTAGATCCGGGCAGAGGAGTTAAATTGGAATTGCCAAAGTTGACTGCCTACATACAAGAGCCATGTGACATTCAGGATTCTTATAAGTTCAGGCCCGGTAAATGGATATCGACAAATTTTAAGGAGAAGCCGATTTTGCCATTAGCATTAACCGGTGATAAATCATTGCTTGCGGGAGGATCATCAGAAATGTTGGATATCTCTTTCAGTGGATCCCAAGAGCATGGACTTTTTAGAGGAGTTTGGTGTCCATTTGGTCAGGATGGAGACTTTCCAACTGATCAAAGAATTGAAGATGCTAAGTGCCTTTCTTTCGATTCGGCTGTAATTGAAGAGGATATTGATTTGTTGGGCGAGCCAGTCTTGAATGTTTCGCTTTCCTCCGATAAGCCATTAGCTAACTTATCAGCTAGATTAACCGATATATATCCTTCGGGTGAGTCGGTATTGCTCTCTTGGGGTATGCTAAACTTGTCACACAGAAACTCTCATGAGTTTCCAGAGAAGTTGAACATCGGAAAGATCTATGACATCTCATTAAAGTTAGATGTCGTGGGTACGAAGATCTGCAAGGGCCATAAATTGAGATTGTCCTTATCTCCTACCGACTGGCCCCAATCATGGCCGTTGGCTCAAACGCCAACTTTGACTTTACACAAGGGTTACTTGAACTTACCGCTTTTGAATTCTAGCGAAACTTTCGAGGCTCCGAATTTTCCGCCACCAGCTTCTTTAGCTCCATGTGAAAGGGAGATTTTGAGAGAAGAGTATAGGACAAGAAAATACGTGTTTGATGTGATTAATAATTCATGGACTATTGATGACTATTCAGATGAGGGAGCTAGAAAATTACCCTCCATTGGAAGTGCTAACGGTATAGAAATGGGATCATGGAACAAGAACAAGTGGTTTATCAAAGCTGGCGATCCACAATCTGCTTTAAATCAATGTGACTGGGAATTAGTAGTTGGAAGAGATGAATGGCAAACAAAATTATTGACCTCATCGACTATGACAGCTGATGAGGACAATTTCTACTTGTACAATAAATTGGAGGCATTTGAAGGTGACGAAAAAGTTCATGAGCAAGTCTGGGAAAACACCATTGGTAGAAACTTTGTCTGAGATCTATATAGTACTTGAATAGGAATGAAACATAAATTTGATAAGAAAAATCTTTTCTAAATACCCGAACAGAGAAGAAAAAAAAAACTAATGGGGCATAGCTTTTTGATCTATACTTTTAAAACCATCTTCAATGTCATCGTCAGCAACTCCCACTCCAAGTCAGCGTAGGTCAGTACAAAGAGGTAGCACACCTGTGTCTCTCGTGGGAAGGCCGTTAAAGAAGCCAACGGCATCTAGCAGAGTGAATGAAGAAGACGAGTTTTCTGCTTCCAAATTGGCAAAGGCAATATTTCTCACACTGTTGACAATAGGTTTGCTTATTGGGTTTTGTTATCATATTTCAATAATCGTTGACGATTTTTACTACAAGAGGTATGAGAGTCATTTGATATTTACACTCATCAGCGCTTTCAGTTTGCTCCTGAACCTGAGCATCAGCTTTAAATCAGTCAAGTTCTTGAACAAAATAATGTTCTTGAAAGAGGATCAGGCACTGCTTGAAAAGAAATACATTTGATAGGTATCCATGGTGCTCATATAGTTCATTTCGTTCATTAATTTGATTCTCAACTCAATTTTATACAATTTTTACGCGTCTGTTTCGTTGTCATCCAGTATTTCTTGCGAATTTTTATCATCTCCACCAATAACAGTCACTCCACTAGTGTCACAATACTCTTTTAATAAATATGTCTCAAGATCAATCTTCTTCTGAGTCAAGTAGTTTTGTAACTCGTTCATTTTGATGGGCTTGAAGAGTAGAAGTTTGGTGTGTAGCTCACTCTCTTGTTTGATCAGCAGAGTGATTCTCTCAAATATATGCGCCTTGGCAATTGATGTGTCTTTCTGTGATGGCTGGCCAAGAGCTTGAGACAGCGGTGCAGACAGTTGTGACTGGCTAATGAGCATACTGGCCTGCGTCAAAGTCTCCACCATTTTTGCTTTACTTTTACTGACTTTTAAGCCCCAAGAGCTTAGTTTTCCCTTTAATTCGTCCAAAGTGTATTGACTGAAATCCTTAACTTCCGTCCGGGTGCCGTCTTCGGTCTCTACGATGTTCTCTTCAGCATCCGACATAATTTCCTGTTGCTTGTTGGTTCCACTCGGCTCGGAGCCCTCTTCAAAGCCCAAAATGGCATTATGCTGAGATGACTTTTGTTGCTGACTCGATGGTACCTCAACCAGACTCGTGTTACGATCGTTATGTTTAATCTCTCTTAATATCTCAATCACACTGTAATCCTCATCGTCACCTGAACTGTTTGGGACCTCATCAGTATCAACAACGTTGTGCTTTACCCCCACAACACTAGTTGTTATTATTTGAATCTCATCATCACTTTCAACCAAACTTCCTTCCTCCTCTTGAATTAGACTCAAGTCATTTTTCTCTTTTGCCGCTGCTTTACGGAAAATTTTGGTATGAGGTACCGACTTGGGAAGTCTTCCATATACCACAACTTCAGATTTCATACCAAAGTTTTCTCTCGCGTCAATCACAGAAGAGCGTTCGAAGTCGAGGGGGCCTTGAGAGCCTGAAGCTGTATTGTGAGCCTGAGTGTGGTAAATCTGTGAGTGTGCAGTGGAATACACACTTTGGACTGAATCGCTTTCAGCCAATGAGTCATCAAGAGGTCTCGGGGGAAGTCCAGAGCCAGATAAAAATTGGGGAAGTTGATCAATGCTGTCATCGAGGTATTTTGATTCAACAGACAGAGTCATATCATTAAAAATTGATGTCGGCCTTGAGCGTATTGGAGAGTATGTAGGAGACGAAGTTATAATCTCGTTTAGTGGCTCTTTCAACATACTTGCTTCACAATGTTGTTTTAAAACTTTTGGTTGCCATGTGAAGCTCTCTGAAAATGATTTTGGAACCTCAATGCTCATCGTTCGTGATGACGGTGTTGGCACCCTTTTCTTCTGCCCGCTCTTATTGCTGACACTTTGAGCAGATTCTTCGGAACCGCTAGAAAGGGAGATGGGATCCAACTGACTACCTCCTTTAGTTCCAAAGCTCAAGTCTTGAAGCGAAGGCGCCTGCTTGGCTTGAGATTGAGATTTATCCACAATGTACACTTCCGTAGAGTCTATTGTACCCTTTTCAAGTGGGATGCAATCAGCCTGACTAGGCAGGTTGGGCAAGTCAGTTGCAGCTAAATTTGATGGCTCTCCGGGCACCAAATACTCTGGCTCTGGGGAAGAATTGGGTATTTCCACTTGTATGATCTCTTCTACTGTCTGGTCCCCAAAATTGATAGAGCTTCTGCTTTTTAAGACCTGCGACAACGTAAGAACGTTTCCTGCTTCGTCATCCAGAAAACTGCTATTGCCAAGGCGCAAGTCTGAATTGTGATCTTCGTCAATATCATAGAGCCAACATAACTCATCTCTGCTTAGTTTTTCGACAGGTGGGGTTGCAGCGGTATACCACAACGACGGCTGGCGTTCTTGTTCAAAATCATATAAAATGGTTTTACTTATTTCTTGCTGCTCCGCGGACGTGATTTCGTTCAATGTGATAGGTTCGTTGTCACTGTGATGGCGTTCATCCAAGTACTTGCTGGTGATGAGTCCAAGTGTTTGTTTGGACCGGCGAGAAAGACGAGGAAATTTCAAATTTATACTCTTCACAATCTGAAACCATTCATCCTTGTTATAAATGATGGTGGCTTTGGTTGTCGATCCCGGGAGTTGTTCCAGCTCTGTTGGATCGTCTTCTATTGATTTTATACGACTGATTATGTCGTTGACCTTCCTTTTCTTACCTGACAACATCCTCAAAATGGAATTTTGTTGGACCTTATGGGCATCCATGACATGGGATGTAATACTTTTCACTTTTTTGGGCTTGGTTACTTTTGAAGGTTTCTTCTTTCTCTTATCTTCGGGTACCTTAGCCGTTTCAATCTGATCTTGCAGATACTGTTGCTTCAAAGAAGAGAGCTTTGACCTTATTGAGTTCAGTCTCAACTCTTCCAGTTCCCAGTCATCAAGGTAGCCTTGTATCTGTGTAGATATGAATATGTTATCGTTTCCCATAAGCACCTTATTTCTCAATCACACACTCAATAGCCAAACCTCATCAACCTGATTTACCTTAGTGCGTCGTTTCCTTTTTTTCTTGTTATGTGTTTTAGATCATAAAAAAAAATAAAGAAAAATACGCGTTTCCTTGAATATTTTAATTATCGTTTTGCAAGTCTTCAACTAAACCATAAGATCATTCAAATGAACTAAAGGTCATGTCTACTCAATCGACATTACCATTCGCTACATTGGGAACACCAACAAAGTCTCCTTCGCCAGGAGATCAGGATAATAAAAGAAAATTCACAGAGGATGACGACCAAAGCATTATATCGATGAGCCCTAGACTGGATTTACCTTCACCTAAACCGGAAGGAATTGAGAAAGTGGAAATTATCCACGTACTGGATGACTGTACATCTGAACTTGAAGGAGGCAACGCCGACTCGTCCTTAAACAAGAACAAGAGACGGAGAACCTCGCAAAAAGCACCAGCTAACAGTGACAAGTTTCTGCAAACAAATCACAAACAGCAACAAATTCTCAATGAGGAAAAAGTAAGGCTTGAGAAAGAGAAGGATAAAGAACAAAACAGATTGAAAAAGGAGGAAGAAAAGCAAAGGAGAGAGCTCAAGAAGAAAGAGATTGAAGAGGAGAAACTTTTGAAGAAGTTGAAAATTGAAGAAGAGAAACTTTTGAAGAAGCTGAAAATTGAGCAGGAAAGAAAACTTAAGAAAGAACAAGTCGAAAAGGAGAAAGAGGAAAGGCGTAAAAAGCTCGAACAGGAAAAAGAACTGAAACGTCTCAAAGTTGAACTGGAAAAAGAGGAGAGAAGACGCAAACTGGAAACAGAAAGGCTCGACAAGCTTCTGGAGAAAGAGCTGGCTGAAAGAAAAAAGCAAGAGGAAGAGGAGAAGAAAAGCAGAGCACAGATGAGGATTGGCTCATTTTTCAAAATGAAAAGTGAACCGGTACTGGCACTGTCCCCCAAGCCAGCTACAAATGAGCCATCCTCTTATCTAACTTCATTTTTGCTGTTTTTCGTCAAAGAAAACGCAGAAATATTTCAAAAGTTATCTTTAACAACCGATGAGATAGCCATAAACAACGCGACTTTTGAGTCTTCATTGACAGGAGTGCCGTCAAATGCCAATGATTTTTTCCTGTCTTGCAAGAATTCTTTTAAAGCAGAGAAAAGAAAGACAACCGCATTCGAGATAGTACAGGCTCTCAATAATAATCACTCTGAGACTGAAATTTTGCAGCTTGTGGATAAAGTTCCAAAGAAATATTTATCCTTTTACGAAAATCTGAGACCGCTGTACTCAGGCACAATATCTAAGACAATTGAATCTGTCGATCAAGTTTACGGAATTGCAATAAACAAAGATCCATACATGAAAATTAACGATGCAACGATAGACTATAGCTATGACTCGGATCTTGAATGGAATCCTGAGGAAGATGATGAAGGTGAAGGTGAAGAAATTGACGACGAGGAGTTGAGCGCTGTTGAGAATTCTGATGATGACGAAGATGACGATGATTTCTTAGAAAAGGATCTGCAGTTGAAAAAAAGGACGTTGATTGGCCCATTGATTCCTGTTGTCAAGTTTTACTCTGATTCACTGGATGGAACAGAAGAGAGTAATTATTTTGAATCCTTGGAATTGGAAAGTTTAAGATTCCATCACCCAATCGACCCATTTAACGATTACTGGCTGACAAAATCTGAAAAAGTTGAAAAATTGGAAAGAAAAAGCGAGCCAGAGCTCATCACCATCTCTTCCCTTAATTCATCCATACAATCTCCGAAGACTGCATCATCTCCACTTAAGGTGAATAATAACACTGTCAACGTGCTAACGGGACATAAAAAGCCAAAACAGGTTATCACGAACGACATAGAATTGTTGAAAATTTTGCAATATGTTGCTTCCAACAATGATTTCTCCATATCAACACTAGTCGAATTGACAAGGAAATTGTTGGAGAACAAATATCCAAATCTGGTGGTCAGAGCTACGATAGACAAGTACTTCAACAAGAAAAACAAGAAAACTTATGAGTTAAACGATCCCAGCACAATAACCAATTTGGAAAACGTGGTCAAAGGTATAAGTCTGGAACTGGTTTGAGATGTCGTTCTTTGTATAGCGTTTTGTGTATGTATCAATTCAATCAATTTGAGATCATCATCATCATCATCATCAGTAACAACAACAACAACAACTATCCGCAGCCCCTAAAACAAAACGCGTCTTTTTTACTAATTTAACGCTTTAGGAACTTTTTCTCTTTTAGGAAATGTTATTGGTACTTTTCAATCTTTGTTGAAGTTTTTTTTTTTATTTTATTTTGAATCTTATAAACACCAAACCAGAGACGTGATCTGTTTTATCATAATTGATTGTAACTAACCTTTGCAACTGAAAACAACATCGAAAATTGGGCTCAGGTGAACAATGTCTTATCCAGGTGGATCCTCCCCAGTCAGAGACACACAAGATGATTCTGTAAACACTCAACAACCGCATCAATCAACTCAAAATGATCCAGATTCTTTGGAGACCCAAGACCATCAACCAATTCCTCCATCTTCACCATTATTCTTCCCTTCCAGTTCCCAACCAGGAAGTGATATACGCGGAAATCCTGTACAAACTCCAAGAGGTTCTCAACTGCGTTCCGATGCCAGAAGGTCTCAGCCAACACAAAGGTACGGTGATGTTTCATCCCCATTACATTTCCCTTCATCCCAAAATATTTCATCGGATTTTGGCCGTAGCGATGCCTTGAGTCAATTGAGAGATGCTGGCAGAAGGCCTTACGTTAGAGGTGATATTAACTCGTCAGACATTATATCTTCACCTCAGCGCAGAAGATATTTCACAGAAGGTAATCCAAATGCTGGAAGTGATATTCGAGGAACTCATGAATCTTCTAGCACATTGGCAAGTGAGGCAAACCAAGATGAACCTGTTAGGGTAATTTGGGGTACTAATGTATCAATCCAAGAATGCTCAAACAACTTCAGAACCTTTTTGATGTCATTTAAAATGAAATATAGAAAGATGAAAGACAATGTTGAATTCGATGAGGTCAAAGACAACGAGTTGTATTACTTAGACCAATTGCACAACATGAGAAATATTGGAGTCACAAATTTGAACTTGGATGCCAAAAATTTAGCAGCATATCCGGTCACGAGAAAGTTATGCCAACAGTTGATAAACTATCCGCAAGAAGTTATTCCAATTATGGATCAAACCATCAAAGATTGTATGATTCAGATTGCGATTGAAGGAAATGCTCATGGAGACTACAATGTGGATGATATTGAAACGACAATCTATAAAGTCAGGCCTTTCAACATCGATACTCAATTCGGAATGAGAGAATTGAATCCAAACGATATCGATAAATTGGTTTCAGTCAAAGGTTTGGTGATTAGATCGACACCAATTATTCCAGACATGAAAGTTGCGTTTTTCAAGTGTAGTGTTTGCGACCATACGGAAGCAGTGGAGATCGATAGAGGTGTCATTCAAGAACCTTCTCGTTGTAAAAGAGAAGTCTGTAATTCTTTGAATTCCATGCAAATTGTTCACAATAGGTCGTCATTTGCTGACAAGCAAGTGATCAAGTTGCAAGAAACACCTGATTTGGTTCCAGATGGACAAACCCCACATTCCATTTCGTTGTGTGTTTACGATGAATTGGTCGACAGTTGTAGAGCAGGTGACAGAGTTGAAGTTTCCGGGATTTTCAGATCATTACCCGTCAAAATGAGCTCCACTCAAAGTACAATGAAATCATTGTTCAAGACGTACTTGGATGTCGTTCACATCAAAAAAATTGATAACAAAAGATTGGGTGTTGATGTGACAACCTTGGAAACGGAAGTCAGTGACCATCAAGAAATCGAAGAAGTTAGAAAAATCACACAAGATGACATCGAAAAGTTGAAACTGATTTCTGAACGTGAAGACTTGTACGATCTATTATCAAGATCATTGGCTCCTTCTATCTACGAAATGGACGATGTTAAGAAGGGTATATTGTTGCAACTTTTCGGTGGTACCAATAAAGTCTTCAAGAAAGGTGGTAGATATAGAGGGGATATCAACGTTTTACTTTGTGGTGATCCATCTACTGCAAAATCCCAGTTGTTGAGTTACGTCCACAAGATCGCCCCACGAGGTGTTTACACTTCTGGTAAAGGTTCCTCTGCAGTCGGTTTGACTGCTTATGTGACAAGGGATATCGACACAAGGCAGTTGGTCTTGGAGAGTGGTGCTTTAGTATTATCTGACGGTGGTGTCTGTTGTATCGATGAATTTGACAAAATGAGCGAGTCGACAAGATCGGTCTTGCATGAAGTCATGGAACAGCAAACTATCTCGATTGCCAAGGCTGGTATCATCACAACCTTGAACGCAAGAACGTCAATTTTAGCATCAGCAAATCCAATCAACTCGAGATATGATCCAAACCTACCTGTCACGAGCAACATCGACTTGCCACCACCGTTATTATCAAGATTTGATTTAGTTTACTTAGTTTTGGACAAAGTTGATGAGAAAATCGATAGACAGTTGGCAAGACATATTACCAACATGTACTTGGAAGACACACCTCAAAATGCTTCCAAGAGAGAGATATTACCAATCGAGCTTTTGTCATTGTACATCCAGTACTCTAAAGAAAACTTTAAGCCTATAATGACCAAGGAAGGAAAAGACGAGCTTGTCAAGGCGTATGTTGAGATGAGAAGAATGGGTGAAGATATCAGAGCTCAGGAAAAGAGAATCACAGCAACAACCAGACAGTTGGAGTCAATGATCAGATTATCCGAAGCACATGCAAAGATGAGATTGTCTAACAATGTTGAATTACAGGATGTTCAAGAGGCTGTCAGATTAATGAAGAGTGCCATCAAAGATTACGCTACTGATCCTCTCACTGGTAGAATCGATATGGATTTGGTTCAAACGGGACACTCCTCGAGACAAAGAAAGTTAGAGGAAGACTTGTCAAAGCAAATCTTCACTATAATTGATTCGAACAACAGGGGCACTATAGGCTACAATGAACTTTTGAAACTCGTTAATGATCAAAGTCAGAGTAAGGTCGAAAACATGGAGTTAGGTGACGCTTTAAGAAGATTGGAGAGTGAGGGAAAGGTAACCATTATGGGTGAAGGTCCAAGGAGAGCAATCAGAAAGAATGCTTCTGTCTAGTAAATAACTGTTTTTTGTGTTTCTTTATGTTTTTCTGTTTTTTAAGGGGTTTATGGCTTTTTTTTATTGGTTCTTCTTTCATGTGCTTACAATCTTACAATAATAGTATCATTTTTATTACTAGATTCAGCCAGTGTAATTATATTCCTTCTTGTCTTCAAGAGACAGAGGATTTGCCTTATCCGATTTGAGATAAATTAAAAATTCCTCTAGAATCTTACTCATGAAAAACAGCCAAAAAGGGATATCTCCCAATATAGTAACTTCAATTTAATTGGCTGAAACAAAAAAATTCAAGGAAAAAATCAAAGCTCCTAACAAAAAAAAAGATGAAAAAAAAAATTCATCCGTCAACAGCATTCGAATAGTAAAGGAGCATTTCAATTCGATATCAGCAGTCTCAAGGTGGTCAGTTTGCACACTTACATAAGTAACGATTCCCCTAATATTCCTAACTTAATCACTCACTTGTACTCTTAATACACATTCCACGCTAAACATGTTTTCCAGATCAATCATCAACTTTTCAAAACAATCAATCACCCGTCCAGGCTTACGTTTCCAATCAACCCAAGCCAAGGCCACTTCATTCGTCTCGAAATTGAATGGTTACAAAGACTCCACTATCTACTGGTCAAAGGTCGTAGCTGAAATAAGCAAGCAAGTCTACTTAAAAGAAGGTTTCGCTCCACCATCAACCACCCAAATCCAACAAGTTTACGAATCATTATACAAACAAGCTTTATCTCTTGTCAAGACGAGTCCAAAGGAATTGACAAATACATTGAAGAAATCTATTTTCAGTATCAACAGACAAGTCGTTTTCCAATATGGTGCATACGGTATTCAATTGCTCGGTTTATTTTCATTAGGTGAGATCATCGGCAGAAGACAGCTAGTTGGTTACCCATCATTCGGTCCAAAAGCTGAACACCATTAAGTAGTATATTCGGATCCTTTATTTATATTATGTACATCATTTCTTTGGCTTCTACAGTCAGAGAAAAATGAAAATTTTGAATGATATTAAATGCTACGTTGTGTCTCCGCTTCACTTCAGATCGGTCTCTTCACTTTCCATCAGTTTCCTCTTCTTACTGGCCTCGATCATCTCGTGGTGAAGTTTCCTCTTGTTTTTAACAAGATGAGGAACAGTACTAATGTTTTTTCTCTCAATCGGCTTTTGCTTAACCATCTGCTTCTGCTTTTTGCTGATCTTTGAGCTTTTCTCCATCCAATCGCTAAAACCGTCTTTACAGCCACTTTGCTTCATAACATTGACTATTGGCTTGATTGCAATGGAATCCTCTTTAGTGAAGAAAGTCACAGCCCTACCTGTATTGCCAGCTCTACCAGTTCTACCAATCCTGTGCACATAGGCTTGTGCCGACTGTGGGACATCATAATTGATAACCAAATTGACACACTTGAAATCTATACCACGGGCCAAAACATCGGTACATATAAGGCACCAGATTTCACCATTTTTAAACCTTTCTATGATCTGTGTTCTTTGCGCTTGAGACTTGTCTGCATGGATCACGTCCACATTCAATCTGTCGTACAACAATTCGTGAAACAATGCCTTTGCCCTCACAACACTTTGCAAGAAAATGATGATAGGAGGTTTGAATTCTGCATTGGTTATCATATGTCTAATTGCTAACAATTTCCCCTGCTCGTTACCACAGTAGACTAACTTTTGATCGATCTTCGAGTTTGCAGCTTCTTTGTGCCCAATGATGACTCTCACTGGGTCGTTCATGATAGATTGAGCCATTTCTTCAACTCCGGAGGGAATGGTTGCCGAAAACATGGACTTACGTAACTTAACGTTTGAACATTGTGACAACAAATCATCGGATTGCTCAGCAAAGTCAGAATCAAACAACTTGTCGGCTTCATCGAAGATCAATTGTTCAACCGTGTCTAACTTTAGCTCAACGTCTTCGTTTTTGATCAAGTCAATCAATCTTAAAGGTGTGGATATCAAAATATCAAATTTCTTGTATGAGATATCTTTTCTCTTCAATTTCTTGGAAAGTGAAGTCGACAAGACACCGATCTCCAAATTTTTCCCTCTATTCAATCTCATTAGCTCATTATGTATCTGTTGTGATAACTCATTAGTTGGAGATATCACCAATCCCCTGATCCCATGATTTTTCTTGTTTTTGTGTAATGTTTGGACTAAGGGTATTAAAAATGCTAAAGTTTTACCAGAACCTGTTGGTGCACATGATATTAAGTCTCTTTTAAGTAAACTGATGGGTATGGCTTCACTCTGGATAGCTGTAGGCTCTGTGAAATCTGATTCAATTAAATTTTTCAACAACTTCCTATCAAGTTGAAATCTGCTGATCAAGTCTTCAAATGATCCTATCGGTAATGGTATATCATGACCGGTGACTTTACAGTTATATGACTTTCTCAAAATTTTCAGCTCTTCATCCGTTGTGATTTTGGGAGGTGGAACCTCTTCCTCTACTTTTTCATCATCCCCGGTCTTTGTTGGCAACAAACTTTCGGTGGTATGCTTTTTGGTATGAAAGAAGTCAGTCTCTCTATCGACTTGCTTTGACAAATCTTCCTTATTTTTTTGACGCTTTGACTCAGTCTCAATACTTTTCGGTAACGAATAATCTGTTGTAATTTCCTTTGACTTTTTCAAGGAAGCACCTCTGCTCAATACTCTGAAGATATCCATCTTTAGTTATTGATTATGCTTCTCCTCTTCTGAAAATTTTTATAAAATCTTTTTTTTAAATCCTTTTGCACAGATTTTTTATTTTTTTATTTTTTAGATGAGGTGCTTTAAGCTTAGCTACACTATGAAGATACGGAAATAGGCACAACATTTACAAAAACACTCCATCTCATTCTTTTCGTATATAAATTCCTTTATTTGTAGGCTTCATAGAAACCTTCAAAGAGAGCGGCCAAGCCAATTGCCCCTGGATCAGGCAATCCACCTTCTTTCTTCAAATCGTCTTGATCAACATATGATGCTCTACCAAACTTAGCTTCCAAAGATCTAGTGCTATCTGCACCTTTCTTACCAGCTTCGACAGCTTTGGCAAAATCACCTCCAGTTTCTTCAAACGTGTTGACAAATGGTTCCAATGCATCTACCAAGGTCCTATCACCAACTCTAGCTCCAGTATATTTGTACAACGATTTCAAAGCCTCTTTCAATGATGGGCCCAAATCGTTGCTATCAGAATTACGCAATGATTGAGCAAAACTTGATAAGAAAATGGAGTACAAACCACCAGAAGTTCCACCCATGGAACCTTCGACTAAATCTGTGATTTCAACCAAAGACTTGACCAAATCTGTCGTTTCCAATTTGCCGCTGTCAATACTTGAAATGATTGCGTTTGCGCCGGCCGATAAAGTTTCACCACAATCACCATCACCAGCGATGGTATCATATCTAGTAATATCTGGCTCCTTTTTCAAGACTGCATTCAACCCTGACTTCAAGATACTGACGTACTTCTTCGAATCAACTTTGACGTTGGAAGAGACTGGCTCTTCTTCAACATCCTTTGCATCAACAAAAATTTCGTCATCATTAGCGTTTTTCCAACCAGAGAAATTAGCGTTCCAAGAAACAGCATCAGTCGGAGCATCTAACAATTCAATGACGTCATCGCTCTTGATACTTGAAGCGTTCAACAATGTAATGCTAAAACCCTGACCGTTTAATGAAGTTGTGAAAGCACCTGTGTACACCCTGACTGGTCTTATCTTGTAGTTTTTGCCTAATTGCTCAAAGACGTGGCGAGTAATTGCGTAAAGCTCCAAGTTGCTTATACCACCTAAGTTGTTAATAAGTAAGACAACGTCATCATTAGATTTGAAGGAAACGTAGTTTCTCTCTTTGTCTTCTTCAGACAATAAAAGCTCCAACAAATTTTCAACCAACTTGTTGATACTTGGGACAGGTGAGACTTTTTTGACACCTGGCTCATTATGGATACCCATTCCAATCTCTATTTCATTGTCTTGCAAGAATTCGATCTGTTCAGAATCATCCTCTTTTCTTCCAGGAATTGTGCAATGGTCTAGCGATGCACCAACTGTAACGAGGTTGTCCACAACAGTCTTCCCTAGCTTAGCCAACTCTTTCAAGTGTCCTCCGTTGACTGACTTTGCACCCAAAATTTTGTGAACTAAAGAAGTTCCAGCCAAACCCCTTCTACCGACCAAACCATTTTTAGTTTTTCCAACACTGACGTCATCGCCAACAATAACCATCTCTACGTTGTTGTAACCCTTTGCCTTTGCCCTTTCAACTGCTAATCCAAAATGAAGAACATCACCAGTGTAGTTTTTGACGATGATCAATGTTCCGGCTTTTGAATGTCTCGACTTGATACCTGCTAAGATTTGCTTCGTGGATGGCGATGCGAAAATATGGCCTGCAACGCCAACGTCTAACAATCCGTTTCCAACAAATCCACAGTGTAATGGTTCGTGACCTGAACCTCCACCAGATAACAACATAACTTTGTCCTCTCTAGACTCAGTGTTGAAGACAACTTTTTCATCTGGAATAACTTTCAAGTTGGGGTTCGATCTAGCCAAACCTATTAATTGCGATAATACAAGGTCTTCATCGTCCTCGTAGTTCCAATGTTTTGCTAGTGGTGCCATTTTTATTTATGATATGATATCAATTGAGCTCTTTGATGAGATATTCAATAGTTTTGAATCAATACTTCGAAGTTGAAATGTTTATTAAATTCATGCGAGTGGGGAAATGTTTCGGTAGAATTGGATTTTAGTTTTTTTGATGATTTTTTAGTGGGCTAACATTTCTTGTTTTGCTATCAATTTGTGTCATCCCCCACGTATAGAGCCTAGTTCTTTTTCACGGGCCAACTGAGGGCCCAAGTACTTTGGATTATTTAATGCTGACTGTTCAAACAAAGCTTCAATCATCACTGGGATGAACAAAAGAACCGCAAGCTATTGTGAATTATCAATATCTGTATTTGCGTACAAAATATATATATTATGGTCCACCATCGTCAAGTGAGGGAGAGTATGAAAAGAATGATCAATTAGATATGGCAGCGACCCCCACAAGTTAACAGAGAAGGAAATGGAACTGATATGAAAGATAATGTTATAAACCTTCCACATCAAAAGGAAATGACCCAAATCACCCCAGCGTCCATGGATTATTGTAGAAGTGATGGCGATGCTACCCAAGGTATGCAAGGGCCCGGATTAACTTTTTGAGATCAAACCACATCATGCCTGTCTTCAAATATCAGCTCTCATGACTTTGAATGATTGTGACAATTAATAAGCGCTCATTTTCGTAAATTGAAGCTACCGAACTTTTCTAAATATTGGAAAGGTCACGTGATGAATCACGTGACAATTAATTTAATTTTAGTATGTAACAGAAACGTGTATTTTTGTTATACAAATCCGATGTAGTGTAACGGCTAGCACGGTCCGCTTTCACCGGGCAAACCCGGGTTCGACTCCCGGCATCGGAAATTTTTTTTCATTGATCGCACACAAATGTCGAAAACGTAATAATAGAGAGGCACCAGCTAGAAGTTACATTGAGTAACCTTCCAGCATAACTGAAGATGTTGTCAAGAAGCTCGCTTTGTCTCTAGTGTGAGCTGAGGCAAAAATAATCCATTTTGTGGTGGTACTGTGGCACATCACGAAGATTCCCCAAAAAGGATTAGCAAACCAGCTTTCTCACAAGCATTCCTAGTTTGTGGTATTCAATGGAACTTGGGGTGCTCTTTTATATACAGATTTTTGAAGACCGAAGATGCTCAGCTGATCGATCGTCTTGCAAGCTTTTTTTTTTTCTTCTAGCAGATGACTTTGAATTTTTTCCTACCAGTTGCGTGACAAAAGATCTATTGCCCCCAGTGATTTTCCTCTTATACGTCAACATCAATAACCAAATTAGACATGTCCGTAGAAACCTCAGAAGAATTGAAGAACCTTGACTTGCAACAAGATATCGGCTCGGCTTTTCAAAAAGCTGTAGAAAGCTCAGCAATTGTATACACAGAACCAAAAGAAGTAGAAATCATTGAGGAAGATGCTTTAACTGTCGAATTAAAAGTTATTGAAACTTTACTGAAAAAGAGTGATTCCTCAAGAGACAAAGACTTCAATCCATTTTTGGAACCAGCCAAGGAATTGGTTATTTACGACAGCTTGTTGGGTGAGTACAGATTACTTTTGAATAAGTTTCCGGTGTCTGAAAATCACTTTCTTTTAACTACAAAAACTTTCAAACATCAAAATGACTTGTTGAACCCGAAGGAGTTGATAGCGACCTATGACATATTGAAAAATTTGAATTCAAAAAAGAAGTCGAACTACTTTGCTTTTTACAACAGTGGGCCAGAAAGTGGGTTCTCTCAAACACACAGACATATTCAATTTGTCAAATATCCTATTAAGAACTTAAAATTGTTTCCAGAGTACACACTCAAAGGCAAAGAGTTTTTCATACCAAAAGAAGGTGATGAAACCAGACAACCATTGACAGATGACACAATGTCCTTTAAACACTTCATATTGCCATTACCTAAGTCCTTCGAAGATCCGGAAGAGGAAGAAGATATACTATCGATTGTGTACATAGAGCTATTCAAGAAGATCCTAAACTACTTCAAAAAATTGTCGAAGAAACAGCTGGAAGCCAATGGCGAGAACTTGGAGAATAACTTGGATGTTAAGTCAATTCCGGTATCATACAACTTGGTAATGAATCAGAACTTTATGATGGTAATTCCAAGAAAAATTGCTGACTATGGATCAACAAAGATTAGTATTAATGCAGTCGCCTATTTGGGTTTGTTGTTAGCCAAAAATGAAGAACAGAGGAAGACAATCACCGAAGACGGTGTTGACAAGATTTTAAAAGAATGCGGGTACCCTAGGGACTTGTCATTCGGTGCGGATGAAGAGTATGATTACTAAATAGTTAGACTCCATCTCTAAATAGAGAGCGATACTTGAAAAAAAATTGATAAAATTTATGAGGAGTACTTTTTGTTTTGAGATCTAAGAACATGAACTCAGTTGGGCGTGAAAAAGGTCAGTGAACATTGAGAATTTCTCAGTATCGTGACTGGACTTTTCATCTCTTCAATTGAGTGTTCTAATTCAACATGAGATTTTGTGAACAAGATGCTATAGTTTTAATCTTACAAAAGCGAGGGAGGTCAGTGTCTTTCGAAAAAAATATCATTGAATCATGGATTGTTAAAATTTTTGAAAACAAGGAACATAAAGGATTACTGAAACTTATTTCAATTCACCTGAAGCATCAATGGTGATCTTAGCTTTGGTAGAACCAGAGTTTGAACCTAAGCTTTCAACAGCCTTGACAACGTTGACACCGTCAGCGACTTCACCGAAAACAACGTGTTTACCATCTAACCAACTTGTGACAACAGTGGTGATGAAAAATTGGGAACCGTTGGTGTTTGGACCGGCGTTTGCCATTGATAATAAGAAAGGTTTGTCGTGCTTCTTGGCAAAGTTTTCATCGTTGAATTTGGTCTTGTTGTAGATACTGTAACCACCAGTACCGTTGTGTCTTTCAAAATCACCACCTTGTAACATGAATTGTGGGATAACTCTGTGAAATGAAGAACCAGCGTAACCGAAACCTTTTTCACCGGTAGCTAAAGCTCTGAAGTTTTCAGCGGTTTTTGGGGTGACACTGTCGTATAAGTTGAAGGTGATTCTTCCTAATGGCTTACCATCGGCGGAGACATCGAAATAGACTTGTGACATGATTAATTGAGTTGTTGAAATGTGTTAAATTGGAACAATTGTGTTATTAAACGGATGAACATTGTGGGAATAACAGCAAATTTATAGAAAATTTTTCCCGTCCCGACCTCTGTGCCTCACTTAAACTACTTTTCCTTCTCTGACGTTCTTTTGCGATTTTCTACTTAACAATTTTTATATTTTGGATCAAACAGACAAACATGCCCCTGGCCCTGGTCCTGGCCCTGGCGCTTAATAATTCACTTATTACACAAGGGGGCACACACACTTTATAGAATTCCTATTTATAGAGGTTATTTTGTATATCATCTGAATTGAGCACTCACCACGCTACTTACTTACTTACTTACTTACTACCTTTTACCTATCTAGCCACTAGCTTACCCCACACAGCTTGTTGTAAATGAACCGCGGATGGAAATAAACATATCTTTCACATTTTTTGATCGTCGGGGGCTTTCAAATTAGAGTGTATTCGCCACCGGACTGAGGAACCAATAGTTCGTTTAACACTACCTCCTGTCTCCGCTGTTGGGGGCTGTTTGTGCAAGATTTCGAAATAAACTTACAGAGAAAAAAAATTGTTTTTAAAAGTAGAATAATGAATAATGTTGAACATCGCTGCTTTCGATTGAAAAGCTTTATAGCATGCCACTGTAAACCGAAAGAGCTTGATCCGAACTACTTGTGTAATTCTTATTCAAAGTCAAAGCTTTTTCTTTTTCGTTTCTTTCAGACGCGGGCAGAAAACAAGTGTTATCAGGTAGTAATACCTTATCCATGTAAGGGCAACTTAGACCAAGAATTTGTCTTTGGAGTAGTATAACATGGTTCACATTAAACTATATACAAGAATTGGCTATTTTTCAAGCCTTGTGATCTTACAACTCTTTAAGGAATTTCAATGAGTTTGAAATGAACATTTGAAATTTTTCCTTCGTCATCTCTTCGCTCAAGTTCCCAACCAAATTAACCTCCAATTTTCTTCCACCATAGTGGCCATTATCAATCACACTGTATTGTAATAACTGTCCGTTGTAATTCAATTCCAATTGTCTCCTTTGCTGAGTCCCTACTACCAAGTAATTGACAATTTCATCTCCGATTTTGATCGTACATGTGTCTTTGATGTTTGAATCTTTGAAATCAGAAGCACTGAACTCGCATTCCTCCAAGAAGCTTTTGATACCGGGTTGATCCTGTAACCAACTATCTGTGTTGAAATTTGTTTCAATATCCACAGTATCAATAGATGAAATTTTCAAATCTGTTTTGTTGTCCGGTAAGGAGTACTGAAGGTTCTTCTCGAGTTTCGTCTGTATAATCCTCAATGAATTAGTATCAATGAACTTTCCAACAGGTTCAAACCAAAATTCAATAGGAGGATATTTAGCAGCTTTTGAAACACCATTATAAGGATTTGGGATCAATTTGATGACATAAAGATAATCAAAATTGTCTTTGTCTATGGCAGCTTCTCCCTGATATAAGGGTAAGTTTGAAATCACTTTGTTTATAAAGGGAACATGCGAATTGAAAATTTTGTACGTTCCATCTGTCAAAATCGAGCCAAAAGAAGCTGTGAAGAACTTTTGCCCCAAAAGCTTATCATAGGCCTCGTTAACATTGACTATGTTGCTATGCTCCGATGTGTTCATGACACAGGTCTCTTCTGGAATTGTCGTCACCTCCACTTTCTTAAGATCAACTGCAGTTATCGGTTCAGGTTGCCCAGGTTGCTCACCTTCGAACAACTCAGCGCTCTCCTTGAGAGTTTTCTCCAGCAGTTTCTTTTTGATATCCTCCAAGATAGGCTCCAACCTAACATGCTCAGTCATCAATTCATTAATTTCGTCATTTATCGTTTCGTAATCCATTATATCGTCAAAAATTTCACCATCAACCGCACTTTTCTTTTTGTTTGACTGGAATCTGTACCACTTCTTGTAATTGAACATCTCCGGAATCGACTGTTTATCGGTGACCTCAAACATATCATTTGTGGTACCCACGACAAATTCATTCGAAACAAATGGAGATTCAACAGGTAAAGCCAACAGCAATAATTGTTTGAAAGTGATTATCCTATGGAATTGTAAAGAGAACAAAGACAACTCAGTTCCTTCAAGTTCATAAACGACATTGGTGATAGAGCCGAGATAATCGAGGAGCTCTTTATTGTTAATACTATCAAAGTCGGGCAACTCCAAAGTTACACGTTGAGTTGCATCCAACATGTTGTTCATCAAGATCTTAATATACCTTATTATAGTCTGTGGGGCTTTCACGATCAATCTCTGATTACTGTCGATTGAAATGTCAGCACCCAAAGACCTCCAGTTGAAGATCAGAACACCGCTATCCGATAACAATAATTTCAAGTCTCTTGTATTCAATTGAAACGCCTCTTCACTGATTAATTCTCTCACTGTATTGACCAGATCCAATCTCTTGACCTCCCAAATCTTGGAAAGAATGTGATTTCCGTACTCCGTTTTGTTGAAACGTGAGGTTCCCGCTGTTGAAGGTAATGATGAAGCATAATTTTTCAACTGTTCTTTCGTGAACAGCTTTGAAAGATCAGATACTATTTGATCGTATTGCTTGCTATAAACCTGCGACAGTTTTGGCCTCAACAGTTCAATAGCATTGAACACTTCTGTGGTATCTGATTTGGAGTCTACGACGGATTTTCTGTGCTTCAAAAGGTCAAATATCTTCATAGAAGTAGCGGTATTTTGGGTCTTCAGTACTGTGGATGTGTGTCTCTTCTTCCTATCTTCGTAAATCTTTTTTGGGTTCAAAATGATGACGCTGCTCTTCTTTCGCTCTGGTTTCATAAGTTCAGCGAAATCATCCAACTCAGACAACTTGTCTGAGTAATCTATAGTACCTTGCGATCTAGATTTAATGTGCTCATCACTGTCTCTCAAAAGATTTGCTAATATAGACCCTGAGCTTTGGGTAAAAGGTGATTCATTTGCAGATTCGGAGGAATTGTCAACAGCAGACTCTTTAAAATCATGCTCAAACGCTTTCAAAAACTCTTCCTCCATACTGTCCCTATCCGTAGTCCTTTCATCACCTTCTTTGTTCTTCTCATCGCTTATTTTGAAGTCGTTCCTTGTCAGACCCGAGATGTAAAACGCTCTTCTCGGTACTAGCACATGTTTCTGTGTATACCGCACTCTGCTACTGACAAAACACCTTAACATTTTGAGATTATGAGGATATGTTGTGGTTGGTGTAGGAACGATGGAGCTAATGCATCAAATCTCTACTTCTCGATCCTAAGAAACAGTGAAAAATGTTTTCTAAAATAAAAATAAATACAAGAAAATTTTTTCTAATGAGGGAGAACTAGTATGAGGCATACTCGTACAAATGCCTTTCAAGCATCTTTGCAAGAACCTTTTCGTTCACGTTATCCTCTTCACCTGACTCACCCGGGCTTTCATTGTCTTGTAAGATCCTAGTCAATGCATCACCTTCTTGGTCTTGACTTTCAACGCTCACCTTTTTTCGTGGGAGGTCATCATCCTCAATATCAATATCCTTTCTCTTTCGCCTTATCAGCTTCTTATTCACTTCTTCCTCCTCTTCCTCATAAACATCTTTTCTCGGCAGAATCTCCTCATCCAAGTCTCTCTCCCTTCGAAAGTAAAATTTTCTAAATTTGTCGCTTCTTTCATTCAAAGTCGGGGTATTTACAGTCGCTAATGCAGTCAAAAGTATATGTTCATAATATCTCGACTGCTCCATGTCCTTGTTGTTAATCACTCTACTTTCCTTCCAAAACACCCTCTCAGCCAATTTGCTGGTCATCAAAGGTTTAGGATCATCCACTATGAATTCATCTTGTTTAAAATCGTTAAATATCGGTTTTTGAATATTCTCTCTAAATGTCTTTAGCTCATCTAATGGAATGGGACCATTGCTCTCGTCATCGGGTACAGGTGTTGATAAAAGAATACCATCTTTCCCCGAGTCACTGGGAGCTTTTACATTGCTAGCTGATGAAGGGCTCCATTTACCTGCACGCCGAAGTTTCTTTTTGGTTTGAATCCAAAGTTGACTTTTAGTATATGCCGCGTGGGGAAATAGCTTTTGAAAATTATTTCTTATATCGCCTTTACTGACGGAGATGGGTACGGTACCAGCGCGAACACTGCTCTTTTTCTCTCTCTCTCTTAAAGATTGCAGGTACTTGCTTTTCACCACTTCGAATAAAATTCGTCTTGTAGCTAGCTCAATCAAATCTTGCAAATACATCTCCGACTCATAAGTCTGTTTGGGAAAGCGACCAAGTTCCTCCTTCCTGTTTTTCATAGTCTCGAAAATCAAAAGAGAGAGCTCTTGTGCCTTTTTATGGTCCACTAACCTGTCGCCGCTTCTTCTGCTCAAGCCATTGATCTGTTTTAATTGCTCTTTCTCAAATGTTCTCATCAGCTTCAGCTGGTGTTCCTCCATTCTTATGAAACTATTGGACATTTCATACGCTACTGGCATCTCATCCATTTTGACCAATTCTAAACGAAGAAGAGAATTGGACCTGTAATATTTAAGTGCTTCCTTTAATATCAAGTAACGATTCATTATATCCGCTTCGCTTCTTCCCATCAGTGCCGCAATTAAATCAACATTCTGGATTGAGTATTTTCCCAAAAGCTCAAAAAACCGTGTCTGCTGTAGCGGTTCCCATTTAGTTCCTTCCGAATCCCAGTAATCTATATGAGGCGATTTCTTGCTTTCGAGATATTTGTGCTCGTCTAGAAAGGTTTGAGCACTTCTAATATCCTTATTGAAAAAATTGACATAATTTATATTTCCCTTGAACACAGGCTCCTTCCGTGAAATTCTCTCTTCGGATGTCATATGCACCTCTTCATTGGACATTGGTTTTGGGAATTAAAAGCTTGTGTATCACCTGTTAAGACTACAAGAAATAGCTGTCTGCTCTGATCTGAATCGCTTCACCTCAAAGATCATCTTTAAACAATTTTTTTTTCTCTGTCCCCACTGATTTGGCGAATTGGGGCTGTCAGTCAGAAATGCTTTTACTACACAGTAAAAAAAATTTTCGACAATTAGAAAAAGTTTCAAAAAGAAGAAGAGGAAGTCGAACAAGAATTGAATACAGAACTTGTATATAGCCTATCATGATATTTAATTCACTCATAAGAGGCACACTTTCAAGCCCATTGTTAAAGCCTTCCATAATAATAAATTGCAGGTCTATAGTGTTGGTCAGAGGAGATAGGGTTAGAGGTGCTATCCGTGATCCAGAAGAATATTTGACAGTGAATGGAAATAGGTATGGAAACACACAGGAGAATCTCGAGCATATCAAGTCATATTTAAGGCGAGTAGGCAATGGGAAATACGCATTACCGGATGAGTTGCTGTTACAAGTAATCACTCACAAATCTTTCAGTCATGGATTACAACCATATAACGACAAGTTATCGATTCTTGGTTTCCAATTATTGAAGCTCTACACATCAGCATTTGCGGTTTCAAGACCTACAAAATCTAAATTCGCAATCAATGATTTTAACTTTGACTGTTTGGGATCTATGGCTGCCAAAAATCTTCTTCACGATAAGTGTCTTGCGAAGTTTTCTAGGCAAACAGGCATAAGTAACATAGTATTCTGGAAACAAGCCTTGAGGTTGAATCACGACCCAAAGAGAAATGGAGAGGAGAGGATTTTCAGTAGTGTAACAAGTGCATTGATAGGGCTGATCAACTTGCATCATGGATCGTCCGTCGCTCAAGAGTTCATACTGAAAGAGTTATTAGAGAATGAGTCGACATCAATTGTAAACTCATCCGTGGAACTCACAAGGTTGGCTTTGGAGGGAAAGAAGCAATCGAGTAATGCAAAAGAAGAGTAAGCTGAAGCATGTGTATATGTATATATAAATTGGTAACAATTGATGATCATCTTTGTAAATTTCATCGATTTTATCGATTTTGTAAAAAGTCACAGATAGGAGCGCTCTAGAGAGCTACGAGATGGAATTGAAGAACCACAAAAACAGCTTGAAACAAGACGCGCGGTCAAAGAATTTAATACTAAAAAAAAAAAATTATCATCTCAAGGAAAGAAAATTTAAAATGAAAACAAAACAAAGCTCTTCTTAAGTGAATTCTACAAAGAAGCCACGATATAGAATTGGAGTCTCCAACGCCGTTGTTGATCATCACGAATTTTTCATTTTGAATTCAACCGCTGTGTAGGGCGTTCAGGTTTTGTTATTTTTGGGGTTAGTTGGTTGTGCGAGAGATTTATACTGAATCATGATGGATCACCATAACAAGAACCCGAAACCAGATTTCGAGAAAGAGATCCAAAAACATCACAGGTCTTTGAAACAGTTCATAGAGGTATCATATGACTCTAGCGCGTCAGTGAGGAAGAATTCCAGAAGAGCTACAAAGGCCAGGGAAAAATTATTGAAATTGTCACAAGCTCAGTTTGTTGAGTTGAGTACAGACGTTTACGATGAATTACACAGAAGGATCAACGAATCTAAAGAAGAGCCGGATCACTTGTTACCAAGGGACAGTTTTCATCCCAAGAGAAATCAAGCCAGAGAAAAATTGGCTTCTCTTCCCGCCCAGAGGTTTAAAGATTTAGTCAATGACATATTGTACGAGATCGAGAGAAGAGAATTGCATTTTTCAAACACGGATGATACATCTGATTCCCTCTTCAAGGAGGATAACAATAGAGTGGAATCCTCAGATTCAACATTGCAAGCCGCCCAGCATGGTGTTCAGTCCAAAACCGTTATCCCTACAAAAGCGAACATGGCTTGGTCCAGCGATGAAGAGGATAACGACGAGCAATATCCAGATGATGTCCCAGTAGGCCGTTCATTCGTTAGCGAGGGGAACGCCGAACCGGAAAACCAAGAGAGTGAGGATTTGGTACCGGAAATGGTTGCTATAACCAGTCCCACACTGAAACATTTTTCTGGTTCATCCATCAAGAGAGGGTTGAGTATCAACAAAGATCGAGAGATCCAAATGCTTTTGGAAGAAGGTACAAAAATGGACGAGAAAATTACTCTTTTGGAAAGAAATTTAGAGTTAGAGCGTCAAAAGGTCAATGAACTAAGCTTAGAAAATGAAACATTGGGACAGAAATTGACTTCTCACAAAGAAGAGTCCGAAAGGAAGCTTTTAAATATAAGCAGGCAGATTAATGATGCACCAAACAAAAACGAACACATCTTGCTACAAAGTCAGTATGACGCTTTGCAATCTTCGCACGCTATCATCACCGACGCACACAATGCACTGTTGAACGAAGTCGAGCAATTGAAGAGAGACAAAGAGAAGTCGGTGCTGAATCAAATATCCGGTGAACTCAATGCGAATTCAAATTCTGTCATTTCCGATGATGTTTTGTTACAGAAGATTCAAGATCAGTTAATTGAACTTTCTCACTCAAAGGCTAACGGAACTAATATCGATCAAAGAGAAGGCGAAATCGCTTCTTGGAAAGAAAAATTTGAAAATTCTCGCTCCGATAAACTTTACGAGTATTTGAAAAGAGCAGAATTATCACAGGAGTCGTTTCAGACTTTTGTAAGTGAGTCTGGTTCAGTTCCATTGAGGTCGCTTGCCGAATTCCAGTCATCGGTAGAATCATTTTATTTACTACTCAATGGCCTAGACATTAATAGGAATGATATTTTCAAGTCTATATCCACGATTGCTGCCAAAGCGGAACTGATTTGCGGTGTGGTTGACACCGAGAATAAACTGTTGGTAACTGTCAGGGCCTGTACTACTCACGCTTTGGTGGTTGCTCGTCATTACCTAACATTCACTAATATTTTACCACCTATGGTTTTGAATATTGCAGTTAACGATGTTGCTTTATCTATTTGTGACTTGGTCAAAACAGCGAAGCTAATCCCTGGAGAGACTAATAGTTCTTTTGAGAAGAAGGAAAATGTTTCCACTCCAATCGCTCAAGATTTAAATGCCCCTTCCTTTATTTTTGACAAAGGTGACACTGCTTCTCCAGTAAGACCATTGAGAATGATCGAGAGATTAAACTCCCCATCAGTAGGAAATGGAAACCGCTTTTCGTCAGACAACGAGAGAGACGTATCCCCTAATGGCTCTTCGTTGAATGACAAAAGGCTGGCAATTGCCAACTCACCTTTAGCTCCTATTGTTACACAAACTGTTGCTACTACAGAATCTGATAAAGCGAATGAGGTGAGGCCGCCTGTTGCGTCACCAAGGGGCCCGGGTATCATATCTTTAAGCAATAAGCTAGGTAATTCGAAAAATAATCAGAGATCATCCCCAACCTCAAAGAACATTATGGACAGGGTAAAAAGATTCGAGTCACCAGAGCCTGAGTCGTCACAATCAAAAAAGTCAATATCTGCAATTTCAAACACGAACGGCGATGCATTCGCTAAATTTGGAGTTAAAAGAAGGTCTTCTACTGCAGATGATAACTCATCACCGGTAGTCAGCAATGGTCTATCTATCAATAATGGTAAAAACCACGATTCAGAAGACACACGTATTCCTCAGAATAGTAAGTCCACCATCGAAACTACTAACGTCGATCTCAATGATATTCCTTACCAGAATAATTCGCCAGATACTGAAGTTTTGCCACAATCTCAGAAAGTTGCCCCATTTGAAGAAGATATACCCCAAAATGACCGACTCTCCGAGCATAATTCAAAATTAACAAGTGCTCACTTAGCAGAAATTGAGAACGACAAAGCAACAGCTGCTGCTAATTTCAATGTTGAGGATTTCAATATCTTAGACCCAGATAACACTTTACACGAGTTACTCTTGTACTTGGAACATCAAACAATGGATGTCATTTCGACCATTCAAACTCTTTTAGCATCTATTAAGAAACAGGACTCCACTAGAGGCGTGTTGCGTGACAGTGCGAAGGCAATCAATGTAGTAGTCGATCAAATGACAGAGGCTACCAACATATCGATGAGTCAAACAAGAAACGTCCAATTGAGAGAGCATGGAAGTTGGGTTGTTCAAAATTTGGAGGATTGTGGGAGAAGAATGGAAATATTATGTGGAGCAAACAACAAGATTTCTGATGCGGATTATGCCGATAAAAATTTCAAACAAAGATTGGCGGGAGTTGCATTCGATATAGCAAAGAGTACTAAAGAATTAGTTAAGTCTGTTGAGGAGCTGAGTTTGAAGCAGGATATTGCAGTGTTAGATGCTAGATTAAATGACTGAAAAAAGAAAAGTGAATGTTGTGTGTACAATATAATAGTATTGATTTACTGAGTAACAGCTTGCTGTAGAATGTATTTGGTGGTTGAAGTAAAGTTTCGGTCGCATGCAAAATCTGGGTAACTTTCCTGATAAATTGCCTTTAAGCTTGACAAATATGTTTGAACAAGATTATGATCCAATATGATCCGTTTCAACAAATAAGGTGGAAAACCATCAGACGACTCTCGGTTTTTCCGTTTTTTTCTTTTCTTACCGTTCTTTACCCCGAGCGAAGGCCCCCACGGGGTATATGTTTTTTTCCGGAGTGCATGAAAATCATCAGCTGATTGTTTTTTTTTGCCTTTTTTTGTGGGAAAGTAGGTCAATTAGCTGACAATTTTTGCACCGGGTGCTCAAGGATGGAAGGTTTTTCCATGCTGTTACGCCGTGTTTTCTCAGACATGTATAAAATCTATAAAAATAGAGTCTGGAGATTCTAGCATTGCACAAAAATTGCCTCACACTCCTGTATGTTGCACAGACTTCGGAAAAATCATCACCTTATTTTGTTCTGCTTTCGGTCACAGGTAAAATTTTTCTAAGAAGAGTTCAACCGAGACAAGGATATTTCAAAGTATATTTAATGGCTTCAATTTCCCCCAATTGATCTGTATTTCTTCTATTCATTATCATCTAATACAGTTTAATCAAACAAACTTACATACTTACATACAAAACAACTTCAACTTATATAATGTCTGCTTTAGATACAGGAGATCAAACTCCAGTAATAAACGAGGACCTTCCACTCAAGGAAGAAACTTCGAATGAAGCACCAATCGTCGAAATCCCAAAAAAGAAGGCAAGTGAATACATTCTTGTCTCAATTTTGTGTTTGTTAGTCGCCTTCGGTGGTTTCGTTTTCGGTTGGGATACCGGTACCATTTCCGGTTTCGTCAACATGTCTGACTTTAAACACAGATTCGGTTCTCATCATGCGGATGGTTCGGCTTATCTTTCAAACGTCAGAACAGGTTTAATGGTTTCTATTTTCAACATCGGTTGTGCTATCGGTGGTGTCACTTTAGGTAAACTAGGTGATATTTACGGTAGAAAAATTGGTTTAATGGCCGTCATGGTTGTTTACATCGTCGGTATTGTTATTCAAATCGCATCAGTCAGTGCTTGGTATCAATTCTTCATCGGTAGAATTATTTCCGGTTTGGGTGTTGGTGGTGTTGCTGTCTTATCTCCAATGTTCATTTCAGAAACTGCTCCAAAACACATCAGAGGTACCTTAATTTCATGTTATCAATTAATGATTACCTTGGGTATCTTTTTAGGTTACTGCACAACCTACGGTACTAAATCATACACTAACTCAGTCCAATGGAGAGTTCCATTAGGTTTGTGTTTCGCTTGGGCTCTTTTGATGATTGGTGGTATGACATTCATGCCAGAATCACCACGTTTCTTGATCGCCAAAGGTAGACTTGAAGAAGCTCTGGTCTCCATCGCCAGGGTCAACAAGGTTTCTCCAGATCATCCTTCTGTTGCCACTGAAATTGAATTACTCGAAGCCGGTCTTGAAAAGGAAAAACTGGCTGGTAGTGCATCATGGGGTGAATTAGTCACAGGTAAGCCAAAGATCGCATACAGAGTTGTTATGGGTATCATGTTGCAATCCTTACAACAATTGTCCGGTGATAACTACTTCTTCTACTATGGTACTACTATTTTCCAAGCTGTTGGTATGAGTGATTCTTTCGAAACCTCAATTGTTTTAGGTATTGTCAACTTCGCTTCAACATTCTTTGGTATTTACGTTATGGACAAATTCGGAAGAAGACAAATTTTGAAATACGGTGCTGCTGCTCAAGTCGCATGTTTCGTCGTCTTTGCCTCTGTCGGTGTTACCAGATTATATCCAAACGGTTATGATGGTGCTACTTCAACCGGTGCCGGTAACTGTATGATTGTCTTTGCTTGTTTCTACATTTTCGCATTTGCCAGTTCATGGGCTCCAGGTGTTTTCGTTGTTGTATCAGAATGTTATCCATTGAGAATTAGATCAAAGGCCATGGCTATTGCTCAAGGTGCCAACTGGATCTGGGGGTTCTTAATTTCATTCTTTACACCATTCATCACCTCAGCCATTCACTTCTACTACGGTTACGTCTTCATGGGTTGTTTGGTATTTGCATTCTTCTACGTCCATTTCTTCGTTTACGAAACTAAAGGTTTGAGATTAGAAGATGTTGATATTTTGTACGCTTCAGAATATAAGCCATGGAACTCATCATCATGGGTCCCACCAACTGCCGAAGAGGAACTTAGGGATTCAAAGCAAGCTGCTACAGCTGATCACCAAAGTGAGCTCACTGTCTAATCATTTTGATTGGGACTCATAATTTAATTTAATCACGAATTCAACGAACCGCTCAACCATTTATAAAATTTATACACTTTTTCTTTTGATGCGGTTACGCTTAATATGTCTACGAATATAACGACAAGATTTATAAACTTTAAAATTCGTTGTAGATCTGCAAAATATGTTCCCAAAATGTGCTCCTACGATTGTATGCTCTTATGCAGTTCTCCAAAACTTCTTTGAAAAGAAACTCATCTTCAGACCTTTCGCAGAGCACTGAGCGCTTTCACAAAAAACATTTCCTTATTTCGAAGCACTAGCAGATTTTGTGTCACATCGCAAGATACAGCATGATCTTTGAAGAGCTAGATGTGCTTATAATGGATTTGAGGCGCGTTAGCCCCTTCCATGGATAGCTAAAAAAGGAAGAGAAAAAAAATACTTCGGTCACACACCACAACGTCAGCTTAATAACAAATGTTTAGACACTTGTCAAATTGAAGCTGATTTACTCCTTGGGGTGTTCAAAACGTGCTGACTGCATACAAAAGCGAAAAAAGCAAAAAGAAATGCGAGTTCTCTGGATCGAACAAAGGACCTTTAGATTTCAAATTGAACCGTTGTTATACGACTTCAGTCTAACGCTCTCCCAACTGAGCTAAACCCGCAAATTCTTGTCGGATTAACTTCGAAGTCCCCGGAACTCTAAGCACGTATCACGTGACCGTATTTCTTGACATGTGTGCACGACCTTGAAAACCATCTGCTGTGGATAAAAGTTAGCAGTTTCTCCCCAATTAGCTTCACCTTTCCAAAAAGATGAAGTTGCTTCCGTGGTAAACAATTCCTTGAAGACTTTGGCTAAGAACTCGAAGTTCATGTGTTGGTTCCTCATGTGTTTTCTTAATTTATTGAATATATATGTTAGCTTTATTTAACGACCTGGTAATAAAGTCATTGAATGATTATTTATAAAAACACAATTATAGAAGGTAGCATTCATTTTTTTCGTTTCCTGTTTGTGCGTAAGGACTGCCCTTCTCCCAGGAAGGAAGGCTTGGTGGAATTGTCATCATCATCTTCTCCGTCCTTCACTGGAGGCACATAAGGAAAGCCAAAAAACAAAACATTCCCCTCTACATTTAAAGGGGCTGGCTCACCATCCAAATTGATCTTCATCACATCACTCAAGTTAGCCTCCAGATCTGATTTGATTGCTTTACCCGAAAGTTTGAATCCACTTCCAGACCACGCTTGAGGTTCATTAGAGCCGCTGTTCAAAACAGCCTCATAATTTATTTTTTCGCCAATCCCTCCTATAGTAGTTGGTGGGCCAGGTGCCTTTGTGATATCGAAGTTAGCAGCCTGCTTCAGCAATTCTTCGAGCCTTTCTTTCTTTAGTTTTTCAATTTTCTCATCGTAACCAGGCGGAGCCTCAAAATCTGTAACCAAATCGGTTTCCACAACACATATAGCGTCACTCGGCTTACATTCCGTAACCTTAAGATTGAATATATGTCCATTATACTGTATGTCAATTTTGTCATTTAGCGTCAAAGTTGAGAAGTTCCTTAATGCATTTTCTAAAACAGCCCTTGGATCTGAAACTTCAAGGAAACTCTCCGACTGCGGTTGAAGCTTTATATGACTACCTAAGGGCAAACTTTTATTAGTAATTTTTACCAACCCTCCAATTTGTAAACCTATGGTGTCAAGCATCCACTGAGGTAAATAACTTCTTCCCTCTTCACTTGTAAACTCCAAAACACCACAATTAGTCTTTACACCTGTTGCTTCATTTTCAAGCTCGAATAACATTGGATAGCTGACCTCCAACCGAGAAAGCTGTTCTAATGCAGATGGAGGAAGAAAAACCTTTCCTCCAAAGTTGGCATCATCCTTTCTCGATGAATCCGGCATCAGAGCAATTGGATAGCATCTGAACCAGCTTTCGAAATTACGAGGAGCCATAAACTGAGTTGCAAATCCACTGAACTGATTGATGTTAGTATGGATGTCAACGGAAGATTTAGAAGAGAAGAATACCTACCATATTGTATTTTCTACCGATTGCCACTTGAATAGTAACCTTCTTGTTATTCTTCTGATATTTTTTTTCTGCGTTTATCTAACAAAAAATTAAAATACTTATAAGTAAACAAAAGGAGAGGATCCAAATCAACCTTGAACACGCAGAGGGAACATGTCACCTGCTGATCCTATCGAGGACCAGAACTACTCAAGCTCCGAGGAGGAATACAGTGATGTCGACATTGATGGTTTGAAAGATTTACTCAATGATGAGAATGAAGAAGAAGATGAAGAAGAAGAACAGATATTCGTTCCTGACCCCGACGAAGTAATAGAAGATGATCGCGGTGGTACAAATTCCTCCATCGAGGACATTGCTAATAATCTATCTTCAGATGACGAGGCTCTTGAGAACATAGAGTTTGACTTTTCTGATGAAGATGAAAACTACGATCCCAACGAGGATGAAGATATAATAAACGACGGATTTGAGTTCAGGAACGTATTGAAAGAGCTGAGCAATATGAGAACCAAGAAAAAAAAAGGTGGACGTGGTACTGTCATGAGAAGGGCAGAAAAACTGTCCCCCGAAGTAAGGGCAATCCTCAGTTCTGCTAACGAGGCTTTCGTTCGAGGCGATTTCCAGGTCGCGCTAGAATCTTATTTGGAGGTGGTGAAGTTAGATCCCAAGAATTTCTCTGCATACAAAACGATAGGTGAGATCTATAAATCGCAAGGAAAGCTCACAAAATGCTGTAATTTTTGGATCTTGGCAGCCCATTTACACCAGTGGGACTCTGATTTTTGGACAACTGTGGGTGACTTGTCTGACGAGTTGGGTCACACAAGACAAGCCATGTATTGTTACAACAGAGCTGTTAGTTCTGGGAATAAAAAGAATACACAGGCCATTTTCAAACGAGCTATTTTACTAAGAGAAACTGGGTCCTTCAGCAGAGCAGCAGCTAGTTTTCTGAAATTGCTTAAATTGGACCCCACCAACGGCGTAATCCTAAAGGAGTTAATCATGGTGTACGTGAGTCAAAATAGAGTGGGGGAAGCCATTGACACCTATTTGCATATTTTTGAGGAAAATATGGCATTCAGAAAAGCATCTGCAACGAACTCAAACTTGTCCTTGAACACCATCGCTTTTGATTGGTCTGGCTTGAACATTTTGACCGAATTATACGCAAAACAAACCGCATGGGGAATAGGTTACAAGACAATCAAAGTGATCTCGAGGTGGATTCAGGGACGAGAGTCTCAAACATGGTGGAATGAGTTCGAAGATGATTCCGAGTTTGACGACCGCCGCATCTTAAATCCGAGATTCAAGGCTTTGCCCTTAGCAGAACAGAACGGGATGTATGATCTTCCCATTGATATCAGAGTACAATTGGGTCTTTTTAGACTTAATTCAGGTTCAACTGAAGAAGCTTTGAGAAGTTTTGATTTTTTACTCGAGAGTGATACAGACGAGAATGCTGATTTGTTTTACGATGTCGGTAGGGCCTTAGAGGACAAAATGATGTACAAAGACGCCTTGAAGTTTTTTTCATCATTGTCGCATGTGGCGGACTATAACAATACTGAATTGATATTCTCAATAAGTAAATGTTTACTTAATGCACATCATTACTCCCTGGCAAAGGAGGCGTACGAGGCGTGCTTAGCTTTTGAACCTGATAACGTCGATGTCCTTACCAATTTGGTGGAAATAGGCACGGCTCTCAATGAGCAAGATTATGTGGATGATTTGATCGAAAGAATCTATTCTTTGAAAGACAAGTTTGAGGTCGAAGAACCAAAGACACATCAGGTAGTGCCACAAGACGCAGAAGGTGATACTATAATGACGGATGATACAAATATCGCATTAATTGAAGGCGGTACCAGGGAGCCTCCTAAAAGACGATTGGCAAAGTTGTCTGACCAAGAATGGTATGTGAAAGACCAACAGCTTACTACGTTTGTCCTGGAGAACTTTCTGCGAGCAGAAAGGTTAATGCCTGGAGTGCAGAAGGGAGATAAGTACTCACTCGATACATGGGTTGATACTGTCACCAATCTCATTGAGATCCTTGTGCCTGCCACAGGATTTTTCTATGGTGAGAAAAGCGATTCTTTGAAAAAGTTACTTTCTGATGACCGAATTTCGGAACCAAATTTGAGTAGAAGGATAGCGAGAATTACAAGGGTGAGAGAACAAAATGATTTGGACAAGAGGTCATATGGCAAAACGATTGATAATCAAGGGAAGTTTAGAGAGAAAACTTTTGAAGCTTGGTTTGCTCTTCTCATACAGTATAGCTTAATATTGGCTATGATGAAAAATCAGGACGCTTACCTGGTGTTGCAAGCATGCGAAAACTCAACGTGTTTCAACACTGAAACAATGGAGAAGCTTTTGGTGTTGCTGGGTATATCAATCTCGGCCCAATTCGAGAACACAGAGAGGTTGTCTCACTATACTCGAAACTGTATGCTCCAACACCAGTTTTCCTCAGCAGCTGCAAAATTGTTTCTTTTAATCCACACAGGACGAAACGAAATCAAAGAAGAGTATCATAGCAGCCAACAGAAATTTTTCTTGAGGCAGATCAAAGCATTTGATTCTTTGAGAACCAACACAAAAATATCTGGAATGTCTAACATTTACGTAAGGGAAGTTGATACTAGTCAGGAGCACCCATTGCTTAATTATGTGTACGCAGGTTTGTTGGTGTCCTCCAAAAGTTATATGCCACATTTAGCTTACATTCAAAAGTTGGTAGATGATGGTTGGAAAAACGATCCTATGCTTTATTTCTGTTTGGGACTTGGACACATACATAGGGCGATGAATAGATTGGCTAACAACAAGAATTTTGAGATTTTGCAAGGTATAACGTATCTTATGAAATACACGGAGATGAAATTAGCGGATAAGAACCACACGGAGTTTGACGTTCAAGAAACAGAATACAACATCGGCCGTGCATTTCATATGTTGGGCTTGGTTAGTTTAGCCGTCGAACAGTATAAAAAAGTTTTGAAGAGAAAGATTGGTTTCTTAGAAGCAGAAGCAAGTTATAATATGTACTTGATTTCCAATGTTTACGGATCTGGGCAGAATGTTGAGTTGATGACTATTTAGTGCAATGTATATTAATATGAATTTGGAGTTTAAAAACTTTCAGCTGCTCAGAATGGGATGAAAGAAGATGAGTTTGTTCTTATATTATACAAGTATCGCAGCCCTGTAATGTTTTTGATAAAAGACTGTCAATCTGCTGGTTCTTATCATTCTTTTTAGAAAAAAACAAAACAACAAAAAAAGCCAAAAGGTGAAGGGCCTCTTGTCTTTACACTATTATAGCATCACGACTGAAACTGACCAAGACTGACCAATGGCTCCACCTATATCAATCCAAGTATGTAAAAAGTTGTTCACGGCAATTGAGTCATCTACTAACAACGGATAGTCTCGTCTTAAGACGTACCTTAAAATGGCTATCAGCCGTTTGAGATTTATACAACAAAAGAAAACAGCTCTATCTAAACAGCAGAGAAGAGTTATAGCCGACCTATTACTTCAAGGCAAAGAGGAAAGTGCGAAGATCAAAGTCGAAAATGTTATTGCAGAAGACAACTACACAGAATTGTTTGAATATTTGGAGCTTTACTGCGAATTGCTCTTAGCAAGAATTGGCCTACTAGGTGCCGATCACACCAAGTGTGATCCCGGATTAGAAGAGGCAGTCAAAGTTATCATTTATGCCGCCTTCAAAACAGGAGAGGTCAAAGAACTTAAGGAATTGAAGGACATGCTCATAGTAAAATTCGGCAAAGAGTTTGCTCAAGAGGCTCTAGACAACAAAAATGACATAATTCCACAGAAAGTGATCAAAAGATGTTCACTTAATGCTCCAGGGGAATCTTTGGTGAATTTGTATCTAACAGAAATTGCCAGGGCTTATAGTGTTCCATACAGTGGTCTTTTAGAGAGCGACCAGGAAGAGGTTAATTTAGAAGAAGAAGAGTGGGAGGACGAAGAAGACGATGATACGGCCATAGAGATACAAGATAACAGTGATATCATAGACACACCTGAAGATAGCTCGATTCCAGAATTTGAGAGAAGGTTGTCTTCGTCAAAGACAGAAGCTGATGAAGAGAAGCCAATAAAGGTTACACCTCCAAAGAAGACGTTAGAGGATTTAAAACCGGAGGTCAAAGTCCCACAGGGAGTGCATGTGGCAAAGAAGAAAGCTGGATCTTCATATGTGAAGAAAAGCAGTATTGATGATGATTTTGACGAATTGAAAAAGAGGTTTGATCAGTTGAAGAGATTATAAAGCAAAATAAGTGTGGTAAAGATCTGGTTGACAGTTAACTTTTGCTGCTTTTACATAATTATAAAATGCTTTCATCTAATTGAATTGAAGCTTTTTTGAGGATATACAAGTCAAAACATTAAATAAACATATACATGTAAACGAAGCAGAGTGATTATTTTGATTAGGAGGTTCTTTATTTCAACTGTAGATACCTTGGGTCAATAATTGGAACTGATCGTACAATCTGGTGTAGATGCTTCCCGCACTTTTGCCGATCAACACGTTCTCCACAAACAGATCACAGTCATCGTCACTCAAGTGTAATTGCAACCTTTGCCTCAACTGAACACTTGTATTCTCGCCGTTTTTGAAACAAGGTAACGTTGAATCCTTTTGCATCAATTCCACCATCGTGATCAAGTTCTCAGCATTTTTTCTGATACACTTAAACCCTTCTTTCATCAACTTGACAAACTTCATATAGAAGAAGGAGTCACTGCTTCCTAAAATTTCCAAATATTCCAAAGTTAATTTGAAAGGAGCTGCCTCAAAACCAACTGACCCAGGGGAGTTTGACAATAGGAACCCAAAATCAATGTGGATGATATGACCCTCATTGTCCAACATGATGTTACCGTTATGTCTATCCTTGACTTGCAATATGTAACAGATGATGGAGTAGGCTGCCAAAGAATTGGTGAAATTATCTTGAGCCCTTTTGTATCTTATGGAATCTGGATCTCCAAATGTCTTGCTGAAATGGTCTTTTAACGTGGCGATGCTTCCCTTGACGTTTTCATTATTTTCAATCTGGTATTGCGTCAATGCCTTCTTGATTGAGTGAATGGACAACGCATTGGTGATTGTCTCCACCAAGCCAGTATTGGATGATGTTACCAAAATTCTCATTTTCTTCACCCAAACACCAACCTTGTTTCTGTTCCATATTTGGGACATCGCTTGAATCAATTGACATGCAAATGCCTCTTGTGTCAAGTCATCACCAGTTTTAGCAATCACTGAGCACAAATCCCAGTTTTCGAGATGGCCGTAGATACTTTCCTTTCTGATCCTTTCCTTCTTGGCAGACCAATCTTCACCGAGATAATAATCAGATTGGTTATTCAAATCGGATCTGACACCTCCCATTTTCAAATCGTTTTCTAATTTACGTTCTCCAGCAGCACCATGGATATCTTCCAAATCAGTCACTGAGCCAAAATTATCTTGCAATGCTTGCATCGATGCAATAAGTCTGGCTTTGATGGCAGCGGTTTGATCTTGCGGTAGCTGATTCGATGAGGAGTCCAATTGAGTCAACATCACAGCAGCAATTCTCATTTGTGTCACCAAATCGTTGTTCGAAGATCCTATCTCAGACAACTTGTAGTGCGACTGGAAATTCAAATCAGAATTTCTGATACCGGTAATAGGATCTTCTTCAGTAGATTTCCTCGAACTGATCTCTGTAGGAATAATTGGGACTTCACTCACATGGTTGATAAAATTGTTGGATCTCAAAATGGTATTTTCATTTTTATTCGATAGCTTGACAACCGAAAAATCAGCGATATCCGTCTCACTAGCAGTCTGATGGGCGGTTGCATCTGATTCGAAAATTCTATTGACAGTTGATGGAGTCAATGGCCTCACATCAGTCTGAGACGTGCTGTGGATAGCCCCTGCCAAATCGAAAACGTACTTCCTTTCTTTGGCTATCTCTACCGTTGCGCCTTCACTCGATGTGGCAGTTGAAAATTTGTTGCCATCGTCGCTGCTTGAATGCGTGATTTCCTTGAGTAGTTTTTCGTTATCTGATGTTGCAGGGTTGAAGTCCATTTCATCATTCAAGAACTCAATCAATAACAAGAACGGCACCCTTTCGGCAGAGTTCAAAACTGCTGATTCATTTGGAGGGATCCTCACAATCTTGTGAAGTTTTCCTTTTGAATTGAATGGTAATAACACAGGTATATCTGTCTCGCATGGTAAATCTTTGTTCAAGATTGACAATTCAGCACGCAATGAAGACAATCTTGCTTCCTTTGGAACCAGTGATAACTTGATGGAGATGTTTTGAAGGGCAATAGCAAATTGTGTCTCGCATTTGAAATAGTTGGATTTTAACAACTTTATTTTTTGAGTTGTAGTCAATGATGAAATAGAGTTTTGGGAAGACACTTTCCTCTTGGGGGTTGATGGAGAAGAGTCGTAAATACTCTCAGCATCACTACTATATCTTGGGCCTCTCGAGTTTGTTGGTGTGATTGTTCCCTCCACCGTAAGGGATGAAAAAGTAGAATGATGCATCGATAAGTTTGGCATTGAGGAGACCACCTCATCCATTGATGAGGTTGGGACTAAATTGGAATCTCCCAAAGAATTTGCTCTTTTAGCTCTCGGCTTGATCAATGTGTGACTGGATAATGATTTCGTCAAGTGTGGCAAATTCTCTTCAGCGTATTTGTCAATCAACCCAAAGTCAAGGTCAGCAATGGCAGGGGCGGAGGCTGTTTGTGGAGCTTTGAAGCTTTCCAGACTTGGTGTCCTCACGCGAGTCCCCAGCTCCGTTTCTTCATCTGATGAGTAATCATCCTCACTTTTCAATGTTTTATTCAAAATGGCATTCTTCCTCGTGTTTTTTAGTGTCAAGTTTTTGTTCAACTGCTTTTGTAATCCTTTGACGACTTGGAAAACAAACGATTTGGACAGTTTTCCCTGTGTCCTCACAATAGGTGCAATGTGTGTATTAATTTGAGGTAAGCCAACGGAGGCAGCAATAGCCGATGCTAATATGATGGAAGGTGCCACGTTTTCTCTGAATTGGGTTGGAGCTCGAGCTTTGACTACCCCTGAAGCTGCATTGTCAGAGTAGCCGTATGCTTGGATATTAAATAGTTGAAATTGCAAATCGTTGAGTAACCTCTTACAGATCTGGAAGCTGATACTCCTAGAGTCTCTACTGAGCTCCTGTATACTGGCTTGTAAGTGCCAAAATGTTATAATACTGAAGTGGACATCCCGGGAGCATAACTCTTTTATCAACTCCTCCAAAGCCAAAGACTCTGTCTCGATTGTCAACAAAATTTGGATAAATTGTGGTATAAAGAACTTGAGTTCTTCTAGCGAATAGTTTCTCGATAATTTACTACATATGAAATGTTGTATCCCAATGTTATCTGAATACCTTATCAAGTAAGTGATCGCGTAATATATGTTGAAATGAGTGGAATTGATAAACCTCCATAGAAGTGCGTTACCAGACGATTGATCCATTGCATCAATAATCAATTGTGGTAGGTAGATGTTGTTTTCCAGTGCTGATGTGTGCCAACAAAAATGATTACTTAGTATAGTCCAGCACCAAGGGAGAAACCATAAACAGATGTAGTGTTATAAAATGAACTTGTTTCCAAATACGAATCAATTTCGAGTCCGAAGAGCGTTAGCACAATAAGTCTCTTGACAGCTATTGCTCAAATGAATGGTATGAGCCAAGGTTTGTATATGAAATGATTGCAATGTTCACACGTCGTGCTGAAAAATGATTTATCCTTCTACTTCCTTAATAAAGATCACACCCAAACACACACGCACCAAAAAAAAAAAAATCTTTAGAAAAGTTGAACAAAAAAACACTTTTGTGCTGTTTGTTTGTTGTTGTTGTTGTCGATCACAGATATGAAATATAACGAGAGTCAAACAGAGCCGGTGGGTGCGTGGGTGAGTGGCTGAGTGAGTCTTGTTGTCCGGCCTGTGATGTAGACTTTCCAGTCCAGTTCCAGTAGTAAGGATCACTTCAGCTGGTCTTCATGTAGAAGCCATCATCTCATCTCTCTTATAGTGTGTAGCCAGCGAGCGTACACACTACACTCTTCTGTATGTAGTTAAAAGGAGAGAGATAGCACCGAAAAGTAGTGCCCTCGAGGATCAAGTTGTTTGTAGTTTTTGTGTACATTTTTTTTTTTTCCAGAGAATGCGATCTTTGATACAAAGAGAAGAATTATAAGAGACCCCAAGCTGACATTCATTACAAGAAGGTTGCCCAACGACAACAACAACAACAACAACTACATTCTTGGTATTTAGGACCTTCTTATATAGAAGCCATCTGAAGAAGTCTGGCGAGAATGCCGTCAACAATCCCCTATGACCATCCATCTCTGCATACTACACAGACGCCATCAACTGCTAGGAGGCATAAAACATCAAATGCAACGGGAGAAGTGACCTCGAGACAACCTTTAAAAATAGCACATCAGAAGGTCCACCTTGACATTGACCTAGCTAATCAATTGATCATAGGTGAGACAGAAATCACTGTTTTACCCTTGGAACAACATGTCAAGCAGATAAAGCTTGATTCGAGAAATATACAAATTGACGAAGTCTTCATTAATAACAAAAGGTGCACCTTTCACTATAGTGATTTTAATAAGAACGACGAGCACTTAAATGACCCTGACAACTATCAATTCAAAGATTTGTCTCCCAATAAAAGTCTCGGTAAAAGCTCCGATTTCAATCCATTACACGACATCAACGCAAGCCACTTTGATGTTCACCAACATCATTTGTATAAAGGAAAGTTTCACCCCATTTACGGAAACACTAATCATTTGGAAGAGCTCAACATCAATACAGACCCACAACTCGTCCAACAAAGCTACCACCACCCATATACCCCATTGCTATTAACTAATACAGAGGAGTTAGTGATAAATTTCCCCGAAGGATTACGTTTGAGATTACAAAACTCCAACTCTTTGAACAATCTTTCACCTGCCAAATCAGCTACTAATACACCCTTTTCCTCCGCCAGCACATTGGTAAATCAGGAGCAGGTATGTACACCGATATCTGTTCGAATCAAATACAAAGTGAGAAATCCTAAAAACGGGTTTCTCTTCAGTGGTGGGCTCCAAACTAAAGTTCCAAAAAACAAATGGTTCTGTTATACCGTTAACAATGATATAAATTTTTCCACTAGTTGCTGGGTTCCGTGCGTCGACAATATCTATGAGAAGAACACCTGGGATATTAATTTGAGTCTACCAAAAACAATAGGTGATATAGGCGATAGCAAAATTATAGGGACAAAAGCAGCAGATATAGCTATGAAGAAACAACAGCGCAAAGATGACGATGAATTTGATGAAGAAGAAGAGAACGAAAACTCAGAAATAGACTTCAAGAAAGAAATTATAGTGGCCTCACCGGAGATGTTGAATTATACTGAGGTGCCTCATACAACCGATTTTAGCAAAAAAATCTTCAATTTTCAACTATATAACCCCGTTGCTGCTCAGCATGTTGGGTTCGCTGTTGGACCTTTCGAAACTTTGCCATTAGTAGGATTCCCAGAAGAGGTCAAGGATCTAGAGGCTGAAAATAGCACGGCTACAACAACTAATGTGCCTGCAACGATCTACTTTCTTCCAGGAAGAAAAAATGATGCCATCAATACCTGCATATTTCTTTACAAGGCAATGGATTTTTATTCAAAAGAGTTTGGTTCTTTTCCTTTTAACAGTTATAGCATTGCATTCTTGGAAGAGCACCCATCTACTTCATGCGGATTTGCTGGTCTCTCATTGGTGAGCGATAAGCTTCTCTATTCACCTGATAAAATCGAACCGATATTGCCAAACACGGAAGTGCTTTCAAACGTTTTAGCTCAACAGTGGTCGGGAGTAAACGTGGTGCCTAAAACTCATAACGACATTTGGTGTGTTTTAGGGATTGCCGAGTTCATGGCGTCTCAATTTTTGAAGAGACTTTTTGGACTAAACGAGTTTAAATACCGAAACAAGCAAAAATCTGATCTTGTTTGCGAGCAGGACATACGGAAGAGACCTTTGGCAAATCAATTTTTCAGATTTCCTATAAATGACGATAATGATTTTGACTTCTTGAGGTTGAAATCTTCCCTAGTGTTGATCGTTTTGGATCGTAGGATGACCAAAACAGACAAGTCATTCGGGTTGTCGAGGGTGATTCCCAAATTATTTTTGCAGGCGATGTCCAATGATTTATTCAATGGTAATTGTCTATCAACTTATCATTTTAAACATGTGTGTGAAAAGGTCAACCATAATAGATTGGACAACTTTTTCAAAAATTGGATCTATTCATCCGGTACACCAGTTCTCAGGATATCACAGAAGTTCAACAAGAAAAGGATGGTTATTGAATTGACAGTGAGGCAAGTTCAAGTCCAGGAACTTAACAGCAGGAATGAAGATGGTATGCTTAATTCTGGTCTTTCATCCGAGACAAGGCACGCCGATGACAATTTCATAAACGACAGTATCAACTTCATTGAAAATGAAGATTCTGAGTTCAATGTGCCTGCAATATTCCAAGGGCCAATGACAATAAGGGTGCACGAAGCAGATGGTACCCCCTATGAACATATTGTGGAATTGAAAGATGGCGTGTCTAAACTTGATATTCCATACAACACAAAGTATAGACGACTTAAGAAGAGCAAAAAGAAGCAATTTGAGATGGAGGATGACCAAGAAGATAGCAAAGGGTCTAAAGAGCAAATGGAAGAGGTGAAAGTCAATTGTTTGGGTGATGTTCTTCAGTCACTGGAAGACATAAAGGCTTGGAACTTGCAAGATTGGTCTAGGGATGATGAAGAAAGCCAAAACAACGAATCCTTCGAATGGGTTAGAATAGATGCTGACTTTGAGTGGATTTGTAAAGTTCACTTTAATCAATCAGACTATATGTACCACTCGCAATTGCAGCAAGATAGAGACGTGGAAGCACAAATTGAAAGTGTGCGGTATTTCAGTAATGCCTCTAAGCCCACATCCTTTTATTCTTCAATATTGACAAGAACCTTGATGGATCAAAGATATTTTTATGGTGTTAGGATAGAGGCTGCTATTGGATTGGCAAAGTTAGCCAAAGAGGAGATTTCGTTTATTGGGATGAGACATTTGCTCAAATGTTTTCAAGCGTTATACTGTTTCAAAAACCCATATAATATCTTGGCTCCCATCAACGACCTTAACTATTTGCCTCTTCCAAATAATTTTGAAGATTTTGGCAAACTATTTGTGATGAAGATGATACCAAAAGCATTGGCCTCAATTAGAACCTCAAACGGTGAGACACCAATTGAGATCAGAAAGATTCTTTTGAATTGCTTAAAATTCAATGACAATTTGAACAATAAGTTCGACGACTCTTACTACATTATGGATGTTATAGAGTCTATTGTAACTTCGATTTGTAACTCGGGTGGCTTTTTGGTAGATTTCTCGGAAAATGCAGAGACCGGAAGTTTCATGCTGGAGGTTGATATTGAAATCAAAAGGATTTTAAAGTTGGATCAGTTTTTGCCTTCATTCAATCAGATCATCACTAGGGAAATCTTGAAACAAAAAATCAAAGCAGCGAGACTTGGATTGTTCAAAGTAAGTTACAAGGAGTTACTTTCATACACCCTACCCACTTTTCATAATGAGCTCAGAAATGTGGCTTTTGAAGGTTTGCTTACCCTTGGCGGTCTCAAAAACTCCGTAATTTTGCACTATTTTTTTACAGTGTGCAAAATTGATGTTTCACCAATGTTGAAACTGTTATTGATCAAAACTTTCATGAAGGCGATTGCCACTGCTGCCATTCATGGGACCATCTCACTACTCGATGATGAGGAGTTTGATGATAGCTATTTCTCTCAAGACACTACTGGTGATCCTGGAGAAGAAAACAAAGGATCTGGAGTTGTCTTCATTGAAGACGGATCAAACAAAGTCAGCATGAACTCGAGAAGAGATGCATTTGCAAGAGCTACCATTTCTGGTGCGATCAGTATTTTGAGGAGGGATTATGGATTTGGAAAAGGTTTAAAGACTGAGTTGTGGTCAAGCTTGCATTCGAGCTTGTTGAGCATTCAGGCCAAACGAAACTTGTTTGACGTGTGTGATGTTTTGTATGAGGTAAGAAACTCATTTCTTGTCACTCTCGACAAACGCAATGAGAAGAAAATTATTGCCAAAGTTGGGAAGGTTCAACATAGTCCCCTTGACTCCGCAACAAGGGCCTTTGAAATTGTTTTGCAAAGGAAAGGTAGAATAAAGATTCAGTTGCCCAAGTTTGATAAGAAAAAGGAGCAGAAAGTCAAAACAGAAGATGGGGCTGCGGCCAAATTACCAAAGATCAAATTTTCGAAACTTCATACCGGAGTGAATGGTCTCCTTGGGAGAAATGCCGAAAATCCTTTAGAGATAGACAACAATGAAATGGTTCTAAAGTCTCCTGCAAAACCTTCGATCAAGTTAGTCAAACAGCAGATAAAACCTCCAGTGAAGCCCATTTTAGCTGCTCCTAGTGGGGCTGCGCATGCCGCTCCGATCAAAAAGCCAGTGTCAAAGCTCGTCTCTCTCAAATTTAGAGCACCTTCCTCGAAGTTGAGACTAATGGCACTTGTCGATGCTACTCGCTTGCAAAAGCATGTTGTCATCAAACGTTCTTCACCTAGTTTGCCATTAAGATTCGTGAAAATATCTACCAAGGGCAAATTAGAACTTCAGATATCAACTGATGAGATAACAGAGAATCCAACCACGTCTTTTTCCCCCTTACCAGTCAAAAAGTTTGTCACTATCGATAGAAATTTGAATGAATCACCTTCAACTTTTACGATCAAGGTGAAGTCAGACAAGCTAAAGCGGAAGCAAATATAACTTTCACCACATGGGCATGAACAGCATTGAACTCAACTATGTATTTTTATTGTATAACTAATGTATGCTAAGCTCTCTCTGATAGAGCAGAACACTCATGGATCTGCCGATCTTTTTCTGCAGTGGAAAAAAACAAAACAAAGAAAAGTTAAAACCAGTAAACTGAAATTGTCTACACCACAACTGCTCTCGGGGAGCTATAGAACGATACTGTAAGACTTTTGGATCACGACTCGTCAAATGCTTTTCCAAAATCTCATATACCTCACCTTATCGGGTACAGCTCTTGCGGCTGGTACATATGAGAAAAAGAGCGTAACACAAGTAGCCACAAGCAATTCTACTGTGGAGATAACGAAAGAGAGTTCCGTCACGTTGAGTAATAGCACAGAAGAGACCATTAATATAATCTCAATATTGCGTGAAGTTTCGCAGAATGTGACAGAGATTTCTCGATTATCAGCATCCGAATTAGTTTCAGATTTAACACATATGAGTCTCGATGTGCCCAACGTTCACACCACAGAGAACATCCCAACTTATACTACAAATACTACGTCAATACTAAATACAACACCGAGTACAACTCATGAAATAACCAATGGCGATCAATTGAAATTACAGTCAAATTTTCTCACGACACAAGCAACATCGTTTGAACAACCAAGTTTAGCTGGTCCAAATAGTTCATTGCATGGATTTAACACAACAGATAAATCGTACACAATAGACACAGAGGTTTCCGCACCACTGGCCACAAAATTCAATGAAAGCATAGTCAACAGCATACGGTCAGATTGGGCAGATAGCGAGACGAATATTACTACTACCACAACTGGGCTACTAGAGAGCGCTCAAATATTATTAGATTCGGCCCTCGACTCATATAATTTCACCAATAATGCAAGCACCTTCAACGAGTCAAATCTCTTAAATGTCACGGCTGAGATGAACTCAACCGCCAATTTTTCTAGAGTGGAACTGAGTGTTAATCTGACCGAGCAAGAAGATGACCCTGAGTCCCATTTCATGTCCTTTGAAGAGTGGAAGAAACAGAAAGTAGGTAAGGATGTACTGCCCGCGAAGAAAGTGAAGACCCAAGATACGAAGCTTCCAGCAAAGCAAGTTAACCAAAACTTGGGTGGTGTCATAGGAGAAGACATGGAGATTGATATAGGTATGTTTTCCGGATCTAGTGAGGAAGAAGAAGGGGGAAAAGTTTACAAGGATAGATTCAATTATGCATCTTTTGATTGCGCTGCGACAATAGTCAAGACAAATTCAGAAGCAAAAGGTGCCTCATCTATCCTTAACGAAAACAAGGACTCTTATTTACTCAATCAGTGTGCAGCCCCTAACAAATTTGTAACTATCGAGTTATGTCAGGACATTTTGGTGAATACGGTAATGGTCGGTAACTATGAGTTTTTCTCTTCTACTTTCAGGAAAATCAGGTTATCAGTGAGCGATAGATTTCCGGTTCCCGCAAACGGCTGGACTGTGTTGGGGGAATTTGAAGGAGAGAACGTAAGAGCTCTTCAGACATTCAACGTGAAAAATCCCCTTATATGGGCAAGATATTTGAGACTTGAAATTCTTACGTACCACGGAAACGAGTACTACTGTCCGCTTTCCGTGATAAGAGTTCATGGTCAAACAATGATTGATGAGTTTAAAAATGAGGAAGATCAAATTCAGCAGGAACAGGATGAAGAAGACGAGCAAAAGAGGGTTAATTACGTACCCGAAGCCAATATCAACGCTACGTTGCAAGAAGTAGCAAGTCTACAAAATCTAACGTTTTCAAAAGACAACACAACAAGTATAGACTTTGATACTGTAATAGACCCCGAAAGAATTCACACGTTAAATGAAGAATGCTCGGTGATTTTGCCTCATTTGGGCATCGAGCAATTCTTAGAAGAGCTTCACTCTACGGATCAGGATTTTTGTGAGGAAATTGAACAGTCGTATCAAGAGCTGCCTATTGAGACTAAAGAACCTACGACGCAAGAATCCATATACAAGAATATCGTAAAGAGATTGTCTTTGTTGGAATCTAATGCCAGTTTGTCTTTGTTATACATTGAAGAGCAAAGCAAATTGCTCTCAAACGCATTCACTAAATTAGAGTTGAGACAGACAACCAAGTTTGATTTGTTGGTATCTGCCTTCAACGAAACAATGACTGCTCAATTATCTCAAATGAAGAGTCTCTATTCCAACTTGCAAAGTGAGACAGCTTTAATCTTGGCAAACCAAAGATTGTCGCATCATAACTTGTTGGTTGAAACTTCAAGACGGCTTGATGCAGTATCCTCAGAACTTTCGTTTTTTAGAGGATTATCGATATTCAACACCATCTTTGTGCTCTGTTTATTGGCTTACGTCGTTGCAACACGAGAGACTTATATAGAAACTGAGTATGTTGAAGAGGACGGGGATGGAAACTGGAGCGATCTGATCCACTCACTGCCCGAATCCCCAGGCTCTCCTATTAGTCCTGCCGGAAGTGTGGTCAACATGGAGAAGTTGAATAAAAAAAAGAAAAAGATCAAGTTCAGCGTGAGTCACAAGCTAAACGGAGGTATGAGCTCTGTCAGTAATGGAAGCTTCTACTTTGGGCCAAGTTCAGCGTCACATGGTAATTCATCCGATGAATACCTCTTAAGACACAGGCCGAGTGTGCTGAGTTCACTTGACAGTGGCTCGGTTAGAAGTGGGGATATTTTCAACGGTGAGAACCAAGCTGATGGTGCGAGTTCGAATGGGAACGGTCATATCGAAAAGGGCGAAGGCAGAGAGGGGAACGCGGGCAACGATCAGAGTGATGATGAGTCCGTTGAGTTGCACGTTCACAGTCCTTGAATGAGTTTGTAGTTATGATCCTAATGAATGCTGTACAACATTTTTGACTATTCTCTGTACTTCCATGCAAGTAGAGGCGTAATAAGACGAGCTATAATGGTTCTGTGACACTTTTCCAGTTTGTTTAATGGGGTATGTACTGAGCACTTAAAGGTTTATGAATTTGAAAAAGATGTATTTGTCTACTACTCTTTAATCAGGTCTCACAAATTGTAGCGATTTCATTAAAAGTAGAAAGAAAGATGAGAAGCAAAGAAAGCACATAAAAAAATAAAATAGATAATAGCAAAGAATACCGCCGAAAGACTTTCGCCAATCAAAAGAGTACTTCTATAAGCAAATTGAGGTTTACCCTCAAATGAGATGAACAATTAGTGCTAAATAATGGATATAAAAAATTTCGTAACTTCATTAAAGATGGTTGAAACCAATCTTAGTAGATCATATTTTGGTTCTGTTGCTGATGATGGGTTAATGGACTTGACACAGGGTCACTGGAGTAATTGCCGTAATACAGAGAAGCAGGTTTGGTTGGCTTTTCGAATTTGTGATCATAATCTTCGTCGGCCAGTGGTGAGGAAGGCGCCACTGGTGAAGAGTTAGGATAATGTATTTTGTTTCCTTGTTGTTGATTATGATGAGGGTATTGTGCATGCTGATGTGATGATCTTGGTGGATTTTTTATGGAAATGGTGTTGCCATTTGGAGTCTTCAAGCCCGAAGAATAAATGGAAGATGATGAATACTGGGATGTTGCAGATGATGGTGTTAATGGGGGCGGTGATGAGTGTGGAACAGATGCAGATGCAGATACTCCAATTGATTGAGGCAGTGTGAATGGACGACGCTGTAATGAGTAAGGCAATCCCAACAACATGTCAGTTAGCAGGTACAATTTATTGTTAAAAGTTGATTGCGACAATTCGTCGATGTTCATCTCTTTCAAGTTCAATTCTGATATTGACTGTTGCAAAAAAGAGTAATTCTTGTGCAAAAACCCATTGACCACATTTATTACGCCCAATGGGGTATATTTGGTGACCAAAATTTCAGATGGACTGTTAATGGCGTTGATAAACAAAAGAGACAATTGTCTCATTTGAATTATTGTCTTCTTCCCGGAAAAGCCACTAATAAAAGGCAACGTTGGTGCCGGCTTTGTATTCTCAGCATCTTCATCAAACATTTCATCGTCCTCGTCTAAAAATTCGTCATCATCGTATAAATCATCAAACAGTTCATTATCATCTCCTTTGCGCTGAGAGTAGTGGTGTTGATCTTTTAAGTCGCCGTAGTCTCCGTCACAATCGTAATCGTGGCAAAGCTTTGAAAGGTATTGAGCACCGCTTGACTCGTTCATCATAGCACTGGCCATTAAGTGAGCAGTTACAGCAACCAATGAAGTCGGATATAGCAAAAAGCTTCTGTGAAACAATGACAACTCGCATAGATATCTACTTATAGCAATTATGGCATTTTCGACTGATTTCTTGTTTGTTGTAGTTGGACTCGATATTGGAGATTCACAATTGACAGATTTTATGCTCAATTGTAAGCAATCTTCCAATGAAACATGTCCCAATGACCAGTCAATCGTGGACAACATATGCATTTCCATTTCCTTGAACATACTTTCGTCATAAACATCCCGGCACATCATCGACAACTCTCTCAATGTTGGGACCCTTGATTTTTTGTCTTCGTATTTAGCGGCCATCCACATAGCGGTACAGCCTATCAATTGGTAATGCTGCTTGAACACAATCCTTCTGGAGCAGTATCTATCTATCACATTCATGCATAAGAATAACGTTTGTGGTTTCAACTTGAATGAGGTATGCATCTCCACCAAAAAATCCAATAAATATGGTCTCATAAACCATTCAATTTCGGGTTGCAAATCAATCATCTTTGGATTGATGTCAGACAGTTGCTCTAGAGTGACAAAGTGCTTGTAAACGTCTTCTTCATATTCGGCTATAAGATGGGCATTGGAGTCGTGTTCTAAACGCTCTAACAAGGGAGGGTATGGTCTTGGTTTTATATATTGAGGAGGTCCCAACTTGGAAGATTTGTGCATGGTAGTTGATTGTGTGACTGATGAGCCCAAAGGAATAGTCGAGGCTGAGCTTGGTTCCTGTGGAGGTTGTTGTTTGTGTGTTTGGGTTGGCCACATTGTTGAAGTTGTAAAATTTTTATAATTTGAACAAAGCAGAAAATCTGCTGCTATTAAATAACGATTGTGGTGGAGACTTTTGAGTGGAAATAATGATTGGTCCTAATATGAAGAGGTGAGTGTATGACAGTGCAACGCAAGTGGACGAACAGTGATTAGTTTGCTGGGTGTTGTTGAGTCGAATATGAACAAGGTGTATGCGAGACAAAGGAGTAAAAAAGATGATGAGTAACAAAATAACGAATCCCCTTTTTTAAACCCGCTTACTTTTGATAACAAAGCTGAGCTGATGAGATAAAAGAATGAAAAGAGTGTGATACTTCTTTTGATTTGAAAAAAAGCTTCGACAAATGTTACCTGATAGACACTGAGAGGTGGTGATGTCAAATTTGTACTGGATCCTTTATCCTTTTTAAAAGATCTCACAAAAAGTACCGATGGTGCTTCTTCACGAAAAAAAAAAAAGAATTAGTTCAGACGAGACGCGGTGCCCAGTATATTTTTTTGTGTTTCCCCTTATTAGTACTTCAAATTTTTCTCGAAGGTTAAGCTTTAACAAGAAGGGAAAAACAACTCGAAAACGAGAGTGCCCAAAGGTAGCATATTACGAAGAACAAGTGGAGGCAGCTGTGGTTACCTCTCAAAAATTTAGCTAAACTTTCCTTGCATATGTAGTAATTTGTGTTATTTCCAAAAATGGTTTCATGTATCTGAAAAAAAGTAAGTTTGGTGTTCGTTTTGTAATTTTTTTTAGGTAAAAGCGCGTAAACTCATACGCGGACTGTTTACCTTTTACCTGATTCCTTTGACAAAAAGGTGGTAAAACTTTAGATCTCGATACCGTAAATTAGGCCTATATTTAATTCGAACCCTAGTACACAAATCCGAAACCTTGACGCACAGAAAATACCTATTTCGAACAATAAGAAGATGTTCGCGACTATGTCTAAACCCAAACTACCTACGACCTGTTTATGAACGAAGCGCCACACATACATGATCCCATTTAGATGAAACAAATTTACTTGGTATCTTCAAAATGGCATACGCCATCACTCATCTGGTCTTTTGAAGGCACAAATTTTTCAAAGAAGTCTCGACCCACTCTCTGCCTCAAATCATGGGAGAGAAAGCTTTCTTTGCATCCTGCTGAGACGTTTGTTACTTTGCAATTCCAAACGAATTAGGCAGTCTTTAAAAGCGCTTGCATCTTAGACTTGAAGGGTGAATTGATAGTATGTCCCTCACTTCAGTACACTGTGTCTTCGTATGAGAGCTCCGAGGTATTCTTTTAGAAACTTCCTGGCTCTCAACAGTTCAGATCGCAAACATGAAAAGATTACTGAGCTACTTAGCAGGAAGCTTTTCTTGTTTGTTCTAAAGAAGTCACCGCCATGCTTAGCAAATAAGATTGAAGATTAATTCAAGCCTTTCTTTACACTACTATTTTTCAACCATTATGTAGAAAACCGGATAAAAATGAAAATTTCAAGAATGAAGCACAAATTGATCATGTGACAAATTTTTTCGGTGTGGTGATCGAATCGATAAAGAAAGGGGGATGAGAGTGAGAAAAAGATGACACAGTTTCTATTTCAAAGATGCAAACCAACGGATTACTTGATCCTTCCCCTCATGACAGACTGGGTCCGTTCCAATTCTCATTTTCAAGAGTAATTTACCTGTATAATTTGGTCATGGGTATTATAACGGTGTAATTGCCATACGGAAAACAGGGGAAATAAGGAAAAAATAATTTTATCTTTTCCATCAGCGCAAGATCGATGTTTCCGTTGATGTTTTTCTTTTCATTTGACCAAAAACTTCCTTCAAGCTCAGCAAAGTATCTTCGAAGCTATTGAAATACCAATCCCGGCACATTCACTCATTAAACAAGGAGAGCTATATTTTAGCACTGGTAGTCTATCTTTTATCCTTATTACTTGCGCTTGTATGAATTTATTTTCATTTTAAAAAGAGCTTCTTACTCAATTACCAAGAAAGAGATTGTTTTTATTCTGATCGCATCCCATACCTTTCTATAATACCAGGAATGTCTGATAGCCAAAGTGAAGAAGGAGTCCAAAAGGAGTCCCCCACTGACTCGTTCACGTTTGACTTGAAAGAACAGGACAGATATTTGCCAATCGCAAATGGTGCGTACAACTAACTTTAAGAACAATGAACTATAGAAAATGAATACTAACCAGTTTGTCCAGTCGGAAGAGTGATGAGAGGTGCTTTACCGCCACACGGCAAATTATCTAAGGAGGCAAAAGAGACTGTCCAAGAATGTGTTAGTGAGTTTATATCTTTTGTCACTTCACAAGCAGCCGAGAAATGTTCCATTGAGAAAAGAAAAACATTGAACGGTGAAGACATTTTATTTTCCATGCACACTCTAGGATTCGAAAATTATTCTGAGACGTTGAAAATCTATTTGGCGAAGTACAGAGAGTTTGAGCAATATGAACTGGAAGTGAAGAAAAACAGTAACAGACCAAAAAGACCATACCATAGAAAGAATCCAAAAAATAGGCCCAAAAACAGTAACAGATTTACCTCATCTAAATCACCAAACGAATCCCAAAGCTACATATCAAAGAGCAACTTGCCAACTTTAGTCCCAACTTCCCTTTTATCGATGGAGAATGACAGTGAGTTTCCGGACCCCGGTAAGCAGACTGAGCCACAGGCAGTACACAATAATATCAACTACCACAACCAACAGCAATACCAGCAACAACTTCAACAACAGCACCAGATTCAACTACAACAGCGACAAGACCAGCAACAGCAGGCCCCACCTACTGGAAATCAACTTTTTTCAAAGCAGCATTCATTATCTTTCTCAAACCCCCCAGGATTCGATATCCAAGGAATGAGCCCGTCTTCCTATCCAAACAACACTGCTGGTTATTACACATATTCCACCCATGGGCAGCTATCAGAGAGTGTGAAGACTGGATCCCAGAACGAGGAGTACGATACCTCAGATGAAAATAAGGATTTTGACAGGTTTGGCAATGCTGGAAACCCAGGTAATGGTAATGTGGTATCGGAAAATCCCACAAACAACGTTTCGAGTGGAAGAAGTACGAATAGTAGCAATGGGAATATTGTGAACTATGGAGATTTTATGAATTTATGAGTTAGGAGTGTAACGATATAGATGTGGGCGTTTTGTAGTAATATTTATGTTTTTTAAATTTACACTTTTGAATTTTTGATGTTTGACTGCAACCACAATGTTAACAATTTCTTTCGTGAGCTACTACCATACACTAACAATCAATTAGACACTGCTGTCATCACTCAATAGGACCTTGATTCCAGCAGTCTGGAACCATTAATATATACCTATCCATTGCGTCTCTGAACCTGTTTTTGTATTGTCTTGGTGTAACAACGGTCGGCTCTTTACCGCCTCCACCTACCAACCCTTTTTCTTTCACCCAACTTTCAAGTTTCTTATCCCATGTGAACGTCCTGATACAATCAATTATACCAACAACTAACTCATGATTTTCAGAATCGATTCCTATCACTAATGAGTAGTCCATCACGTTCATACGGGACAAAAACAAAGTGTCGTTCCAAAGTGAGGTACGGAGCAACTTCTTGGCGTACTCTTTAACAAATAAGGGCGATTCGTAGATGTATTCGACCATATTCTCATCCAATAAAACCTCGTTCTCTTTACCAGTCTGTTCAACGTGTCTGTTTCTCATGGAACCTTTCAAATCGAAAATTCTTGACGTTTTTCTATCATAGAATAAATTTTCCATGATCAACAAGTCGATCTTGACATTCTTGTTGTCGATCGAATTTCTGATATGGATCTGATAAAACCCGAACACCTTTGCCAAGACTGTAGGCAATTCGTGGAACAATGCTTGAGCCAAGTACTCGAAGTAACTAGGAGCAAATTTCACAAAAGCATCTAATTCCGAATGAGAAAGTTCTTTGATGATGAACCTATCATCTAAGGTTTTCAAGAAAGTGGAACCACTTTTGCCACCGGTAGAGTCCCATTTTACACACCTTGACAAACTTTGGACAAACTTTTCGTCAATACCGCACTCTTGTCTGAAGGCGTCAAATTGTTCAGCAAAAAATATCTTACAGGAAAGCGATGATGATCCTTCCTGAAACTGATATTTCAAATGGATAGCTGTCTTCTTTAACATGATCTTTTCCAATCCTGCTGTTTCCATGTTGCTATCAGCTCCTGTTGCATTGTCCGGAACAGTGCCCGTAATTGATGCCGGTGGCCGTAAACTTTTTTGGATCGAAGTATTGTCATTGATATTATTATTCACTGGATTGCTTTCTCTCATTGTCTTCAATTTGGAGATATAGTCGGAAGAACTCAAGCAAAATGCAATCAAAGAGCTCGGCTCATCTTCCCTGACAATCACATCAGAATCCACGAATATATGTTCGGTTGAGTTCAATGGGTAAGCTAAAGGTTTCCACAAAGCTGCAGATCTATCAGCCCAAAAGCTGGTTAACGTTTTCATTAAAGAAGCTCTCTCAGTCTGAGGCATGGCAGTCTGTTTTCTTGCATCTTTATCAGTTGCCTTTAAATCACCATCATAGGGCTTAGCGGGGTCTTCTTTTATTTCTTCACCAGTTTTCTGATGAGTGACCTCAATAATTTCATTCACTATACCCTTTTCATCCTGTGGTGCTTTTTTCTTGAGAGCTTTTGGATTTGTCTCATCATCTGATAACTCCTCCTCAACTGCGTCATGCACATTCTTATAAACCTCCACTATCGGCTTGGAAGCAATAACCGGAATTGCTCTATATCTGTTTGCAATCAACTTTCTCCTCTCCCTTTCTCTTTGCAGTTCAAACTCCATTGAAATTTGATCGAAATGCAATTGGTCGAAGAGGCTTGTTAGCTGTTTAACTTTCCCATTTGAATTTGCCCTTTGAGATTTTGGTTTATCTCTTCTTAATTCGAACTCAAGCTCGTTACTACCGACATCGGACAACCATGGAAGGGAGCTGCTTTGCGATGAGCTTCTGTTAATTTTTGGTGGTATATCAGAAGCCGATCTAATAGGTATTCTTGAAGAAGGAAACTTTTGTTTGATAGGGCTCAAGTCAGGACGAGTGTGGCTTTGCTCAGGTAGTTTATCCGTCCCAAGAATAGCCTCCATTTGTGAAACTTTCTGCGAAACTTTAGGGCCGAGCGATAACTTGTTCAGCCGATCTCCTTCATCGTCTACTTTTTCGTTAACGCTTGTCTCCTCAAGTTTTTGTCCTAGCTGCTCTTCGATCTCGGCGGTATCAGCTTTTTCAGATAGCTCGATTTCGTTTTCTTTCACTTCATCCTTGTCCATGAACAACTTCCTCAATTGTGATGCTGTTATTCTGCTAATATCCTTTTCAGAAGGTAAGAAATTTATTTCAAACTCCTGAAACTCCATGTCCCACTCCACTGATAGCTCCTGAATACTTCTTATCACAGCATTTAACGGTAAATGCTCAGTCACTTGTGTTTTTTTGTATAAAGTGCTTGCCAAATTTAAAACGTTTTCCTTCTCCGATTCAGCCTTTTGCTTCAATTCTACAATTCTTTTTTGGCCAGCTTCCATTTTATCGATAGTCATACTGTCCACTTTGACTCTGTTCAACCTCTCCCATATACTATCGAAGAAAGCGTTGGCTTTGGACCTCACCGTGTCTATCATTGTTTTCTTCAAAGTGATGTCTATGTCGGGTTTCCAATGCAACTTGAATTTTGGGACAACCAACTCCAAAGTTTCGACTTTAGAGTGTTCCATTCTGACAGCCAAATTGTAGATACCAAAATATCTGATATGACTTTTGAAATCATGTGGACATGTTCCAATTAGAGCTACATTCTCACTCCAGAACGACAACTCAAGATACTTTCCAAATGAGTATTTCCAGGTGCTGTCACTCATAGGAATAACTGGTGTCGATTGACGGCACGTTTTACAGTAACTCCACATGAGAATAACGTTATGAAGGCCAGGAATTCTACTTTGAAAAGGCTCGACAATCACGTCAACCTTGCCATTGCCGTGCACATATGATCTATAATGGTCAATTAAGTTGAGCCCGCATCCCTCAGGGCAGTCTGAATTAGCTGTCATTGAGATGTGCTCGATGTACTGACCCAAGCTAATATCACTCATCCAATAGTAGTCAATACCCAATGTTTCCGGTCCAACACAGGGCGTGGTCGTTTTAGAATTAACCATGGTGTACAAAAACAAAAATGACTGATGCGCTGTTGGCTCCAACAAATATGGCGAATGACTGTAAAACAACTCCCACTGTCTTTGCCAACTTTGCAAGCTCAATTTTAATGAATCAATTTGCTTCAAAAGTACGTACTCTGCGATTTTAAAGTCATCGCTTACATCCAGTTCGAGGGGCCCAGTGATGACTGAGCTTTGGGGGATCGTACCAGTGGATGCTTTTCTCGAACCTGTACCTTCAACAGTATTGGCGCCCTCAACCCATTCAATAGTGCTGGGATCTTCGGATTGCGGCTCAGCTTTGGGCCTGGAGGTCCTCAAATCATTTAGCTGTTGAACTGTTGCAGCTAACTTATGGTCCGCCTCCCTTGCTTTATAAAGAAGTGGCGGCATGTAAAATTTGATCACTGATGAGGAAGAGAGAAACCTTGTTTTCATCTTTTCAATGAACTCCGAATGATATGAAGAATTGAAGTTGTCATGCTCAATCCTTTTCTCTAGACTGTAGTCTACAACCGTGAGGTATTCATCCCGAAATAATGAATACTCTAATCCGAGGTTGAAGAAAACGTAAACCATGAACTCGATGGTATTTTTCACCTTTTTTAGAACTTGTTGATTTCCCCCTCGTAGTAGAATAGTTCCCCCATTGGCAATATTGCATCCACTGAGGATCACGTATGTTCTTTTCACTTTATCATGGACATACTGCTTGACTTCGAAAAGATCACATGTACCAAGCTTGGGGTTTACCGCAAGCTTATCAATTGAAGTAACCACATCGGCATCGGTCAATTTTGAGATCCTTTCAATGACTTGAGGCTTGACGTTGTATATCACAACAATATTCGCCTTTTCCAACATTTCCAAAGCCAATCCGCTAATTGAGGCACCTACGAACAAAATGTCAGGACTTAGTGCGATAATCCTTCCCATGAGCTTATGAAGTGACTCTTTTTCCTGTGCCAACACCAATTCAAGACTCATAAAATGTTGCTCAGACTTTGTGTACTCAATTGGAAACATTACAAGACAAATCTTGGGTCTTGATAACTCTCGAGCCATGGACTTCAATGCAACGTTTTTCGAGAATATAATACCATCTATGAAGGCACTATCCTCTATTGATGATCCTGGTATTCTTTTAAGCTTCACGTACTGCCTAATATCAAAATTTTCACCACCTTTTATATCCGGGCTAATATTGCTCACCTGTTTTAGAATGCTGAATAACCTTGATTCCCACTGGGATATATTCTCCAATCCCTCATCAGCCAAGGCCTGCCGCAAAAGGCGAGAGGCATAACGTTCCATGAAAACCTTGAGATCGTGATTAGGTAACGAGAATAAGCGTCGGCCGTCAGAGTTACTCTCATTGACAGAAGTTGTGGAAACCGAAATGGAGGCGTTGAATTCCTTCAACCCTTTTGTTTCTGCCAACCCACTGAAATCAAATGTGTTTTTCTTCTTGTTGTTCATCATGTTTTTTAATATTTCGTCATCAAAGTTAGTCGTTCTTGATCTTTGAAGACCACCCATGTATTGTTGTGGTTGCTGTGGTCCGGACACAATTTTGGAAACAGTCTTGCTTCGCAGTCTGTTTTTCATTCTCCATAAGGACGCTTGTGCTCTCTCAGACCTCGATTGACTGTTCATTCTGGACAAGCGGGTTCGAGAATCAGCTTTTCCAAGCTCCGCGGAAGAACTCCTGTTGAACATTCCAGAGCGGTCCAAGTTTGATCTCAATTCCGAGCTGTTATTATGCAACGCCTCATACAAAGACATTGATTTCTCATCTTCGCTCTCATTGTCGGAGTCGTCTGGAGCGTCAAACCTACTATTCTGTTGAGGCGACCTGTGAGCATGCAGTTTGGCTTCGTGCACCAAAGGTGAAACAGTGGAGTTCTGATGATTCTGCTGGGTAAATCCAAAAATGTTGGAAGAGCTTGGGTAATTGTTGGGCACCATTTGCTGAAAGAAACGTAAATTAGGCTGAGAACTTCCTGCATCGACAGTGGTAGACAGGATGTCATCGTTCATCAATACACCACTTACACCAGATCGCACGTTATGACTCGAGTGAGAGAACCTCGGTCTCCTCACTCTGTGTGAGTTACTTCTTTGAACTAGATTTCTTGAGGGAATCTCAACTGCAGCACCGTGTCTTGTTGCGGGTATAGCCATTCTGGGAGGAGGAGTGGGTGCTTGAATGATTACGTCCTGGTCCATATTTCCAGTCCTAATCGATGGTTGTAAACTAGACGACCCAGTATCATTACTTCTGGTGGGAAATATTGAATCTTCACCATTGTTGTTCTTGTTGATATCCTCCAGTATTGATTCGTCACTAGAAGCCATGTCGTCATATTTGTCAGCGTAGCTGAGGCAGCTTTTGCAAACCCTCATCTTACCATCGAAATCAAACTTCTCACCGGCAACAAATGAGGTGCAATTGCTGCAAAATATTTGGCCACAAATTCTACAATGATGCTTTCTTCTAAAAGTTGTAAAGTTCTTCTCGCACGAAAAACATCTGGTTGCTGATGAGTCGTCAATCCAATACTCTTTTCCCAATCCTCCGGATTTCAATGGGTTTTCTCGACGAGCAAAGTTGAAAAGAAAGTTGTTGGAAAATGATGAAGCTAGTTCGCTGTAAATTGATTCGTTATCATTATTAATTAAATGATGATTTGTGCTTATACTATTTATCCTTTTAGATGTTTTGGAGTTGGAACTATGAGGATAGGCCCCGTGGGCTGTGGCTGTACTAACAACTGGCTCATGAATCAGCTTGCTGATTCTATCTGCCAGTGGAGCTGGGAATGTTAACCTTTGAGACAATGCAGATGGCATTGAAACTTTGCTTGGGGGCCACAGCTTATCTTCCACCGTGTCTTGTGAGTCCTGTACAACTTGTGAATCTGATTCATGGGTGTTTAGTAATTCCCGATCCAGAGGCACAGTGTGGTTCTCGCCTATCTCATTTTTTTGTGTTTCGTTGTCCATTCAAAAAGGCGAGTGGTAATTCAATCATATGTTAATACAACTCGATGGCCTTGATGTATTTATGTATTTATGTTTTTTTTTTTTTGTAAAATGGATCTTTCTAATTTATTATGTATCTGATCCTGTTTAATAAGATTACTTAAGATTTATCAAACTCAGCATCAACTCATTTGAAAAGTATTTGGATCAAATGGTATTGAACTCAGAGGAGGATATCAGAATAAGGTTAAAATAGGCATTGAATTATTCACCAATTGAGTGACAGGCGTCTATTAAGCACTATCCACTTCTCAAGGTATATCGATGGCCTGAATAAAATTTTGTAGAGAAATATATCTGCACCCTTCTTCTCCACGCTATTCCACAGCAACTGACACTTCTTTAATTTTGGTACATTGACTTGGGTGAGGGTCAGACTTTCTTGGGTTTTTCCAAGCTGGAGTGACCTCGAATATTGGAACGCTGCTGTACGTAAATGAAGCAAACCTAGAGCAAACACAACTAGAGTCGAAAAATTAATCTGGCTCCTGAATACAAATGAGAAGACAAGCTTTCCTTCTCTTGATTCATTTAGTCTTAAAAGGCATGTTACTTAATGATTCTTCACTTCAATTCTAGACAAACGACTAAAAATTGACAAAAAAATAAATTTCCGATGCCGGGAGTCGAACCCGGGTTTGCCCGGTGAAAGCGGACCGTGCTAGCCGTTACACTACATCGGATTTCAATGTCATATTTTGACAAAGGTAAACTATGGCTCTTGTAAGTCACGTGACTAATGGTGTTATGATGTGATTGGTTCAAACGTTCTTTTGGCTGCAATCTTTTGGTTTGCGTTACAATTGAGCTTCTGAAACAAAATAGTAGAGTTCTCCAAGTGAGGAGTTTTCCTCAAGGAAGTATGATCAACTGGTTATAATCTTGTTTCGGTTTTTGGACACAAAGTGAAAAATTTCCCAATTTAAACTTTATATATCATCTTCCTCAGAATGATTCTGTTGAATCAATGTTAAGTAGAGCTGAACTTCTGTAGAGACAAAATATCCAGGCTTACTTCTACGAGAATAAAGGGTTTCTAACTAAGCAGCTGTCTGTCGCGAAGGGCTGTGTGGTTGATTCCAGAAACTATCACTTGAATCTAGTATATCTTTTGTTTTCCTTCGGCGTTTTAGTTGCAACTGAGTGTACCCCGTTACCCTTTCTTCTGATTATAAAATGGTATTCACTTTTGGAGATTTATAGCTGAGGTTTGTCCGAGTAGAACTATCCCCGTCTCGCATTGTTTGTGTGTATATGTATGGCTTGTCACTCTTGTTAGAGGCTGACGCGTGATCTTTTCGCGAAACGCATCTCTGAATTTTTTTTTTTTTTTTACTTTGTTCTATGTGATTAGAGATCTCACATTCTTACTGCTTCTTGTAGAGTTCACGAAAGGCAGATTCTACGGCAATCACGCACAAAAGACGGTTATTTAAGCTAAACTATGCCATCTACAGAACGTCACAGTGTTATAGAGTTGGGGGAAAACGACAGCTTCACTGAAGATGAACTGATTGATGACCATATGTTAAGTGACGACCCATCCAACGGTCAAAGTTTGGAGGAGGAAAGACAAGATAGGATAGGAACTCTTGCGAAAAAGTTCAGCACAGCATCCTCCAAACAGCAGCAAGTCCTTCGGGCGCACGTGTCAATTTTGGCATCTGCTTTGGGTGGTGCAGACTACTCTTCAGATACCAATCAGTATCGCTTAGGTGACGACGCATTAGCATGTTTGAAAGATATCAAAAGATGGTTAAGATCCGTCGATGAGCAAGAAAACAAATGGGATGTGGCTCTGGCATGCGCCGAGACAGGACTAGTTACCAATGACTTGGTGGTGATACTCGCCCAGTGGGAGAGCGATTCAGCCCTGAAAGTGGTCAAGAACAAGAACTATATGGAAAAAATCGCTCTTTCAGTTCTAGAAATTTTGGTACCTCTAACTTGGCCTCTTAGACTAACGAAAGAGTCAACAGCCAATCAAATTGCACACTACCAAACCTTGAAAAAGTCACAGTTGTTATATAAAAAGAAAATATTGAGTTACGATGGAGGTAAGTCGTTAAGAGCCATCGTGAGGTTAACCCTTCCAATAATGAAGAAGACAAAATCCGAAAGAAGCGGGAGAGATAATGCAATCTTAAGACTTTGCATTTTCTTTTTCCGTAATATCTTGAAAATCGAACCTGCAAACGTCACAATTTCCTCTAAAGCGACCTCTAAAGGAGGCCAAATTCAAGACAACATGCCAATTGGCGTGACAGCAGAGGATATATCACTAAATCTTGTCATTGAAACCTTTGAGAGAAATCGAGTTCTTCAATTTTTGCAGACGTTGACCAATCTTCTAGGCACGGACTTCGATGAAGATATGTTGAGTATGGGGTGTTTGGAGTGCTTCTATCACTTAATTGATGGAGTCGATCTGAAAAAATTATTCACCCCACCGAAAGACGCAACCCACCATAATCAGCGAGAGACTCTGGATGAAGATGTGTCGACGACCGGTGCTCACTTACACAATCTCCTCAAAAAGGAGAAAAATATTCAAAACAAGGCTGTTAAAAATAACTCCTCCAGACATGGCAGATTTGGAACCTTATTATCGTTGCAAACGATAGATCACGGGCGGTTAACTATTTCAGGCCAGAAGGGATTGAACAACAAGTCTTCAAGTTTGGAGCAGCTTGACGACTCAAAAACTTGGAGACCGACAAAAGCACCTGGCCAAAACACCAAATACACATTTCAAGACTCCGAATTGAATGAAAAATTAGGACATAATGGTAAAGAGAGATTTTTGAACAAGAAGAGTCTGCAAATTTTGTTGCAGTTGATAAACGACTTCGTCGAAGGATGCTTCAATCCATTGAGTTACAGCTTGAGAAGAAAATTTCTTTCTTCAGAGAGCCCTTCTTTGAATACATTACAGTTTTTCGATCTTGTGACTTGGGTAGTATGTTTTGAAACTGAAAAGAGAATTATAGATAAAGATAGCGAAGGCTACGATAATGGTTATTTCACGAGCATTTTGGAGGATGACTTCTTTACATTGGTAGTCAGTACCATGCGTAAAGCGGCTGAAGAATACAAGGAGTGGTCATTGGTACAGTCGTGCATGAAAGCCTTCAAGCAGGTTTTAGCCTTTGCTGATTTAATAGGGTCCACTTCAACAAATACTAGTGATCAATTGATGTCACATAATTTGAAACAACGGTTGTTCAAAAAGGAGGTCACTTTAGACTTACTCGCCGCTTTGCCCAGGAATGCTCATAAGATTTCACTGGACTACGTTGCAACTGTAGTAGAGTTGACATATGTTGTTTTGAAAACATTGGAAAAATTCTCCAAGGACGACGAATCACTTTACATGGCGGCTAAAGAAACTTCTAGATCAAGAGGAAAAAAGCAATTACCGGAAGAGGGCATCGATAGCGAAGACGAAGAAATCGCTTCAACAAGAACCAAAGCCTTGAATTTTTTGAAATATCAACTGAAATTCATTCATAGAGACACAATTCAAACACACATATCATTATTTGAGAGATACAGGGAAATCTCCGAGCAGGATCTCAAAAGATGTTTGTCCTTCTTTTACAGAGTATTCTACACTGCAGAGAGACATTTGGATTTGTACAGACTCGATTTCATGATTTTACTTCATCAAATCACTGGAAACGGTCCAAAATCTTTGTCTCGGTCATCCAAAATCAAAAAGGAAGTATGCTCATTTACCAAATATTACATGAAAACGTTGGTGGAGAATTTAGAGAAAACTCCATCCCTATTTGTGGAACTTTGCTTCTACAGTTCACTGAATTTCAGCTCAAGAACCAAGCACTTCTTGCAACATGGTGAGATTCTCAAAGAGCAAAAGTCGTATTCCGTTGCTAAAGAGATTTTTTTCAAAAGAGGTTATGACATGGAGACTGACAGAAAATTTGCCATCATCGTTTCGTTGATGATTGATAACGACGAAAGAGAATTAGTCGAAAAAGTCAAACAGGAGCTCTTCGCACTAATTGACAGAAAACAGAAGTGGCATATGGAGCAAAATCTGTTGACAGTTGCTGCCACGACAAATGAGAATATTCTGGGAACACTACAGCCACCTATTGAGAGTCTAAAGAATATTGACGCAATTATGGGGAAACAGGTTATTCGAAACTCACGTCTCCGTTTACTTTTGAAAACCATCGGCTTCGACCTTCCAGAGTCGCTCGCGGAGACCTGCGATTTACCACCCGATGTATCAATTGATCATTTGACTTTGAGTCACGGATCAATAACTCGTTATTTGAACGAGTCAGTTAAGTTCCCGGACGGTGAATCTGCCTCTGATTACATTATCAAATCCACCGACAGGTATGACGAGGAGGACCCAGCGGACGTCGCCGATATCAACTATGGAGGATATGATGCCGACACATATGATGAGGACGACATAGCATTTGAAACTGGGCAAATGGATGCGAGATCCATTAGGGCCACTGATTTAGACAAGTTGGACGATTTGGAGTCGCAGTTAAGCAAGCATGACACACTGTTAGGACGTGCAAGACGTAAGAACGTGAAGAAGGCGAGTGCTGCAAAAGATGCTAAAAAGAAGAGGAAAGCAAAATCTAATAGATATGAATCTTTGGCTATGCATGATATCAGTGACAATGAGGACTTGGCCGGTAAAAAGTTGCAAAAGGATTTTGATTACAAGTCTTCAGAGTTTATACTGGATTCCGATGATGAAAATGATGATGAATTTTTTGCAAAAGAGCAGTTCTTGAGACAATTGCTTGAGCTGAATGGTGGCTTACTTAAGTCCGAACATACAAAGTTATTTTTGGATGATTCATGGAAGAACTACAAAATTAGTATATCTGGCGAAGTTACGAAGAGGCAAACATATGAAAGCTTGGCATCTTTGGATGAGATTGTTAAAAATAGTCGGGAAATACAAAACACTCAGGATAATTCTGTCCTTGACGATTCTCAAAACCTTTCTCAGCAAACACTTGGCTCACCTGAGACAGCGTTGGACACTCAGCTACTCCTAAGTGATAGCGTTCTTGAGGATTCCGATTCGGAGGTGGAAAAGAGGACGGTGTCTGAGAGACTGAAAGCTGCATCTAGCAGGAAAAGGCTTGGGGATAGTGACGATAGCTCATCCGAAGATAGCTCACCAGAAGATAGTCCCGTTTCTAGAAAGAAGACACGGAGAGTAATAGATAGCGATGATGATGACGAGTAAGTTAACCGATACAGACATGTACATTTTTAGTTCTTCACACGTAGTACACACAATAAACTTATTCCAAACAGTGATTTGACTCTTCGTTTTTTAGCGCATGAATGATTGTCTGACTCGATGACAATATCATCACTACAAACCCAAACAGTATCGAAGCAAAAGCAGGCATTTTTTCTCTCAAAGCTTTACCTTCGCCTGTCATTTTGATATAGCACAGTGGGGGCAAAATGTATGCCATGAGACAAGCACTTGTTCCTCCTATCAATTCCAAAATAGCCCCTAAGTTACAAGTGAAAAGAGATACTGACATGGAGCTGATCACTAGCAAGGTCGTTATCACGATATGCTGTCTATCACTTAACTCCTCGCTGGTATTATCGTCTTTTTTGTCAGTGACAAAATCCCTCACAATCTCTCTCACAACAAAAATCTCCAAAGGAAATGTTGTGAGCATATTCAATCCGAAAAGAAGTCTCGCAACATTGGCTGCAGTATCATCACTTGGGAAATTGTTCAAAATGTTTCCCTTCGTTATGCTTTTGAAGGTTAAAAATCCAATTCCCCCCATAAACCCACAAAGAATCATTGAAACTAGGCATGACACATGGGTCAATTTTGCAAATCTGTCAAGTGTTGGATCCCTCATGGAGTTGAATATAAATGTGGTGTTATGATGACAAACCAAAGCGAATGAAATAACACTGATGCTTTGAAAGATAGAAGGTTTTACTAAAAAATCTTGGGTCGACAAGCTACCTTTCAGAGACGAAGGTAACAAGGGACCGCGTATCGTGACGATTCCCACGATCACTAACATTCCGCCCAATGCAAACATACTGGCTTTGGCCAACTTGGAGATATCACGATTAAGACACAAAGGGTAGCTCACCAAAGTTGTAAATATGACAATTATCGAGTTCCTCGACAATATAAATTTGACAAATGGGTTACTGGTCGATATGAATGACTTCAAGACATGTGGTATTGTGTCTCCAATTATGATACAAAACGCCATTGCCCCACCATATGCAAATAAACCCTGCGCCACTAATATAAGCACTTTCCCTCCGTTGCCGAAGCAAAATTCAACAGTATCCTGGTATGATGACTTTGAAGAAAATTTGTTGTTTATGATAATTAGCCTTAGTGTCCAATCAATCAAGATGGAAAGTACTACCAACATCAAAAAACCTGCAAAAAGCCCTGCGTTTCTGAAAGCAAACGGAAGTCCAATTATCCCTGCCCCCAAAATACTGTTGGCCATGTTCATAAACAGCATTTTCATAGTGGATTTCCCATGATTTAAAAGCATGGGGTTGTCGTCGTCTATCACAAGAGTTTCATCTATTTCGTCAAAGTCTAGACTGTTGACTGTTTCAAGTTCCAACGCTTCATTCAGAAAATCACCCGCGTCATCCGCTTCCAGTTGCGGGAGGTTCTTGTAGTGAGTAGAAGCCATGCTTATTTGAAGGGCCAAAGGTTGTTGAGCTGTACTGTACATTCTATCTTTCGAGGAAAAAAAAAAGATGTGTCCGCATATAGATTGTCGCGAAGATGTGACACACCTCGAGGGAACTACAAGTTTACAACCGCTTGAAAAGTATCATAGCATGAAACATAAACTTGCTTTACAAACGGGCTAGCTCTTTATTGAAAGGTTCTGTTGTATGAGAAAAACCTCAGTGATATCGCTCCTTCTTCTCAAAGAATAGATCATCTTGTCAGATTAGGCAGCCAAAAGGCCTTTAAAGGAAGCCAAAAAAAATCACCTCGAAAAATAGGAACAGAGGAGTGGAAAATCAAAATAAAGAAAGCAAAAAAAATACACAAATCCACACAAGTAAAGTCGAGCCTCTATCAATATAATTGGCACCATGGACTCTCCAACTCTGTCTGTAGTGAAGGACCACGATGATCATGATCAAAGAGTTTCCCAAGAAGTCTCATCCTTATCGACCAAACTTATTGAGGCCATCGATAAGCAATCATCTTTGGAGACATCAAACCAGATATTGAAAAGGCAAAACCTGTCTTTGTTTCAGCAGTTGAAGGAGCTCAAGAATATCAAGGATCTTTATGAACAAACGATACGTGACAGCAACGAACTGAAACTGGAAAACGAACGCAATCTTCAACTGAAAGAGAATGCGGAGCAGGAAGTTTCGAAACTACGCGTAGAAATTGAAGACTTATCAGAAAGCTTGTTTGACGAAGCCAATAACATGGTCAAAGATGCTAGAATTGAAGCAGAGAACTACAAGATCCGTAACAGCAAGCTCTCTGAAACTTTGATTGAAAAAAACATAACGATTGAAAGTTTGTCGAATGAATTAAAGATATTGAAGAGGTTACTTTACGAGTTGGAGAACGAGGGCATACAGGATCATAAAAAATCAATAATTGGAACACCCAACCATTCCACTGAAAGCCTCAATTCGGAGAAAAATGAGGACGCAGTTTCAGTTTCTCAAAGAGATCCTACAACGTTGCAATCACAATCGACAATGTTTGCCTCAAACAAGTTGAACAGTTACGACAAACAATTGATATACACGCCAATTTACAATTCTTTGAGGTTCGATTTGCCTAACTTTCAAGACTTTGTCAGATTTGTTAAGTATTTATACACCAGAAACAATCAATCTCCAATCTTCACCCCTATCGACTTCAGTATGTTGAAAGAAACTGCTTTCTTCAAGAAACTTTTTAAGGAAGAAATTGAGCCATCGTTGGCCATTGAGGCAGCTCCTGACATCAGTTACTTCAACAGGAAGAACTTCATGAGTGCATTAGTAGAAGGTAGAGTCATAATTGAGCCTATAAGTGGTGTGAATGAAAGTTTCAAGTTGAGCTACAAAAGGAATGAGAACCAAGAATCGCTGAAGGACAAACTCTTCTCGTACCCAAAAAATTCACCACCAGTTGCAACTTTGGCTCCTTGTTCAATTTGTGGGGAAGCAAGAAATGATATATTAGAACATTCAAGGTTATATACGTTGAAGCTTTACTCAAAGAAGCCATCGAACATCACCCAACACAAATATGACCCACCATCATCACCAGCGCCGATAAAAACGGCATTGCCAAACGAATCGCCAGCTTCTCCAAGAGCGACCTTGGAAATAACACATCAGTATTCACTTTGTAACTACTGCTTGATCAAGATCAGACATATATGCGAATTATTTGCCTTCATCAGAAATATCAACAACGCCCCAAAGACCAAAGTATGGAATTTTGAGTCAAATACACAAGATAAGGCCGAGTTGGATTTGGAGTGCATTAAAGCGTGGTTCCAGATCACAAAGATACGAGCTAAGATTTTCTGGTCAAGAGTTGGAATTTGGGATGTAAATGAATATACCACCGCGCCACATAATACACCGGTACCGAAGCAAGATAGTGACCTCGGTTTCAGAGGTTCTGTAATTGGAACAGGCATCATCGCAGGAAATAGACAGAGTTTTATGGAGACCATAAGTGGAGATGGCGGAGCATCAGCTAATCAGGGAAGGAGACCTGACATTTTATCTTCACTGCGAAATAGTCCAATAGTGAGATCACCGTTAATCAATCAAGTAAAAGGCTACTTCGAAGATGAAGAGGCCGCCGCTACCAGTAACGATGTCGTGGACTCAGTGATAAGTGCCGACATTGGTCCGCTTCAGGATTCGGTAGATGATAACTCTGTCGCCTCTGTGAAGAACGAAGTCGTACTCCCAGCTTCCCCAGCTGTTGGGCAGGAAGGTGAAAGTTACGATGCTACCGATGTTTTGAATGACTATGATGCATCCGATGAGGATGATGGCGATATATCGTCTATACATGGAGTTGAAGGAAAAGAAGCAAGAGAAGAGCAAAGCTTCAAAGCAGCTGGCTTAAACAATAAAATTGCTTCTGGAGATGAGGATGTTGACGTTTCTTGTCAAAAATCTCAGATTATCAACAATGCGTCGGAATCTGTTAACCATGTTGACGAAGTTCCAGTGGTGGAAACCTTAAATGTTGAACCCATTATTGAAGTAGCGACAGCGGAGACGGGAGAAGAGGTGGAAATTAAAGATGTCTCGAAAGTAGATGATGGGATTTTAAAAAGTGACTTGGAGTCATTAGCTTTAGAAAACAAGCAGGAAGGTGCGACAACTGGTGGAGAATCCGAAGACGATGATAGCGGAGAGTTCAATGATGCAAGCGAACATTTAGTAGATCAATAATTGTATATCATTAAATTGAATATCATAAATGTCCTCCTCACTATAAGCCGTTTTAGTATAAAAACCTTCCACACGAGAAAAATATGGCAAAATAGAAAAAAAAAAACATGAAAAGATAGAAACCAAAAAAAATTCTAAAACAAGGTCTCGGTGGAACGTTTACTGTCAACACTAGTCGCATCGTGGAATTTTCACTAATCTCGGTGACCTGTCACAGCAGCTCTCAATTATTCAGTATTGCGGATAACTAGGTTGTGCTTCACATTTAAGTCCTATATCTTCAGATTGTTATTTGCAAATCCCATTAAAAGCCGAGAACGCGACTACAGCATCACCTATTTTTGTGCTGAAAACATAAAATGAAGACTCACAGTGGAGGCAGGCGTCCCTCAGAGAATGAGACGAGGTCGTCATCAAGCTCCATATTCAATTTCAGAAATAAATTGACGAAATCGTCAACCAGGAATTCTAATAATACAAATGACGAAAATAATACAGATGATGATCTTCAAAGAAGAACTAATAGCATATCATCGAACGGTTCAACAATACAGGACTCATATTCACCTACAAAATCATCCAGAAAATACAACTCACCTAGTCGAAGATCCTCCAATTCATCCAACACCATCAATGTTGGTCTTGACAACAATAACCATTACAATGGGACAACGTCGAATAGTTCTTTATATGATTTGAGAATGCTGCCGACAAATGTGTCAATGCATACAGTAAGAACTGTGAACTCATCTAATAGCTATAAAAAACCTGACGGATCATATGTGAAAGCGCACAAACATTCATTGAGTGCTGACTTCGATTTGGAGCAGCCAAATGACGATATGGAGATTTTGCTGCAATTTGATGATCTTATGAGGAAGAGAGACTTTGACAGACTTCCAGAAGCTGCTAGAAATGAAATGATGAACTACCCTGTTCAAAAAAAGTGGATGTTAGTCTATCAAGATAAGTTGGCGGACCATAAAAAGCAGAAGCGATTACAGCTTCAGGGCCAACAACCACAGTTGCATTTGCATCAACAACCACTGCAAAGTTTACCGCAACCACAGCAACAGTCGCAACAGCATCAAAATCAAAATCAATTCCAAAATTTTGCTCAGACCATGCTGCAACAACCTTTGGGCAAGTCGGCATCTTTTCGAAGCTCAAAACAAAGTAATCGAAAGCTGTCTCTGCAGTCATCACAAAATACTCCGCAAATCAACGACGAAGAATTACTCACACCAGAATTTTACGTCAAGGCGCTCATTGGAAACACCATCACTGTGAACAGGTTGGCGTCGTTGCTGGTGTCCGCAAGAACTGAAGAGGTCAATTGGGTGAACTCATTTATAGAAACTCAAGGAATTGTAGCACTTTGCACTTCTCTTGCAAAATTATACAAAACTGATCCATTGCTACCCGGAAACAGAATATCAGTTCCTTCTTCTAAAGTTCCACAATTTTCGAATCCTTCAGAGGATTATGAATCGTTGTTAGAGAAGGAGATGGCCATTCTTCGATGCCTCAAAGCTGTGGTGAACATACACGAGGGAGCGAAATCTGCCGTTGACTCTAAGTTGTTAGCAAGCTCAGTCACATCAGCACTTTTTTCTTCTCGACTTCAAGCCAGGAAAGTGGCCTCCGATTTATTAATTTTCATTGCAGAATACCCCAAATTAGAGGATGATTCTGGCTTTCGCCAGGTCAGACATTCGCTTGACTCTCCAATTGGAGATAATTTTCACATTTCGTATCAAGATAAAGCACAGAAACAAAAACAGATCAAAAGTAAAAGGTCAGGATCTCCCGTCAGAGGCTCCGATATAAGTCCACCTCCTGCCGCCTCAATACTGAACGCAAGCCCAAATACTAAGAAGTATGAACATTGGATAAGGCTCCTGCTTCTGACAATATCGGGCCGTGGAAAAATGGGGTCTTTAGTTGGTGCCAGTGATGAATTAAAAATCTCTGGAGTACACAGTGATAGTGCATTGGCTGAGGTCTGTTCCGGAACGGCAATGCTCGTGAACACAATTTTGCGCCGTGACTCTGATTTAAAGACAAGAGTGCACTGGAGGGAAGTTTTGAAGAGGACTGGATTGATAAAATTTTTTGATAAAGCAAAGGAGTTGGGTTCGGATCTTGTGAATACCCAAATCAACAAGTTCGAGGAAATTGAGTTGGAAGATTACGAGTTGCTCCGAAGATTGGACAATGAGGACGTCGATTTCAACGATTCCCTTGCCGTTCTCAAGAGATTATTAGAAAAAACCGAAGGTACGGAAGCTGCTAAATACTTAAAGTCTACCATCCAGCATTTGTTCTTGACACAATCTGATCCTTTGAAAACACCGAATAATCCAGAAATAGAAAGGCATTTTAAATTAATCGATGGGTTGGTATCAAAAATAGCGGTTGCTCAATCATCAAAAGATGATGACACTGCTATGAATATACTGATTAACACATTATATTCCTCTTTGCAAACTGATGACGTTGCGAGAAGGGCTATTTTGGATTCAAGAGAAGCGCAGAAGAAGGTTGAGGAAGCAACCGCTGAGAGAGATGATCTGTTGAGACAGCTAAGCATGGGGACAGACGGTCTTATTGATTCATTGAGGCAAGAACTACAAGAACAGGGGCAGTTGATCTCTAAGCAGAGACGTCTCAACACGGATTTAACAGGGGAAATTGAGGAAATTAAGAGAAAGCGTATTCTTGAGAAGCAAGAGCAGGAACTTGAAATGCGAGAGATGTTTTTGGTACTTCAAAACGGCGGCTTGATCTCTTCGACAGACTCCTCTCAATCAGCGCCAATTGGAGGCTCGAGAGGCCAGTTGATAAGTAAGTTGAAACAGCAAATAGATAAGAAACAGACAGAGTTCAAGGCTGCAAATAGGAGATTTGGAGGGAAGGTTGAACCATCCTCCCGGTTAAGGAACTTACGAGACCAAATGGACGATGTTCTTCAAGAGGCTCGTCAACTTGAAATGACCGATTTCGCAGATATGGATGTCACACCTCCACCGAATGAAGATATTGTACCTCTAAGAGAACCGACTCCAGAGCCGGTTGCATTGAGACCTGCAAGGGAAGACGATTTGGACAAGTTGCAAACATTAAGGGCGAAGTTGAAGTCTTTGCAAAAAGAGTCTAACGACATAGTGAAGTATCAACACGACCTGTCCAAACAGGAATTTATCAGAAAACAGAAGTTCTTGGCAATGGAAAGATTAAAAGAATTAGAAACAAAATTCAAAGATTTCAATATTGACTTCAGTCTTAACGACGACGAAGAAAATGATGAAGAACAAAATGCCAAATATAAGTCCTTGGATCCAAACATTCAAACCAGATTGACTAAGGAGCTCGAAGAGGTAGACAGACTTGCAACAGAGTTGGAGTCCAAGTTGACCGTTACAGGAGATGAAAAGCAGGACTTCTCACCCTACAGAAGATCAATAAGGAGCTCATTGTTGTCATCAGGTCTTCCGTCTCCTGCATCTGGTGAGGCTCCAGGCAGGTTAGAGGATGTGAATGACAGATTAGCACTGTTAGAAGCTAAATACATAAAGGGTCAAGTGAATCAAGTAGAGGTTACTCATCTAGCAGATGACTCTGCTCTCGTTAATCAAGTTCCCATTGGAAAAAGTGCAGGCTTGGACCCCCTGTTTTTGAAGGAGTTGACCGGTAAAGTAGGCAAAACTGCGCCTATAGATGAACCACCTAGGGGGTCAGAACAGAAAGGAATTATTGGGGAAGAGAAGCAACAACAACAACAGCAACTGAGGCAAGATGCAGCACCATCAGCGGCAGTGTCAGAAAAGCTTTCCAAAACACCTCCTGCTCCCCCTGCTCCTCCTCTTCCCCCTACACTTCTTTCGGGACCTTTGCCTGCTCCCAACAATACAGCTGGTCCTCCACCTCCACCTCCGCCACCACCAGGCTTTTTGGTTAAAGGTGGCCTGCCGCCGCCACCATCTCCGCCACCGCCACCAAGCTTCTTGGCAAAAGGTGGTCTGCCTCCGCCTCCGCCGCCTCCACCACCACTTCCATCTGCATCTAACAATGGTCAGTCACCAATTCCATTAGCCGCACTTTCTCCTATTCCAGGGCAATTTGATAAATTCCCAAGGCCCAAAAAGAAGTTGAAACAGTTGCACTGGGAGAAGATCGAAAACACAGAGGACTCGTTCTGGCAGGAGCTCAATTCGGAGAGCATAGCTAACGATTTGATGGAGAAGGGAATATTTGACGAAGTGGAAAGAATTTTTGCTGCCAAAGAAGCCAAGAAAATAGTAGGACGCAAGAAAGCTATGCTGGAGAAAGTAACATTTTTACCCAGAGACTTGTCTCAACAGTTTGGTATCAACCTTCATATGTTTTCAAGTGATTCTGACGAGAATGTGATTTTAAAAGTATTGAGGTGCGATAAAACAGTCATCTTGAACCCGGCAGTGTTGGAATTTTTTAGTAAGCCGGAATTGATAGAAATACCAAATGGATTGGCTAGAAATCTCGAGCCTTATAGTACAGATTACACGACATCACTCGATATCAAAATTCCAGAAAAAGATCCATCAGATTTACAAAGGCTGGATAGGATTTATCTTGAGTTGATTTACAATTTGCAACACTATTGGAAATCCAGAACTAGGTCACTTTCTGTCATTGCCTCTTACGAAAAGGATTACGCCGACCTTTTAAACAAACTAAACTCAATAGATGATGCAGTGGAAAGTATTCAGCTGTCAGAAAATTTAAGAAAGATCTTCGATATTATCTTAGCAGTTGGTAATTATATGAATGACACTACCAAGCAAGCTCTGGGTTTTAAATTGAGTACCTTGCAGAGATTGACTTTCATGAAGGATGATAAAAATTCGATGACGTTTATGCACTACGTCGAAAAAATCATTAGGAGACAATATCCAGAGCTGGATCACTTCACACAAGAACTAAAAAGATGCCTCGAAGTTTGCAAACTTTCTATCGAACAACTCAGCACAGACTGTAAGGAATTTTCACTGCAGGTCAAAAACATCGATTCTTCTATTGAAGTAGGAAACTTGAGTGACTCCTCAAAATTTCATCCAGAGGACCGTGCATTGCAAAAGATTTTACCAAAAATGCCAAGTGCAAGACGTAAGGCAGAGCTCTTGAAAGAACAGGCAGAAATTACTCTAAAAGAATTTGATAATTTGATGAGATACTTTGGTGAAGACCCTCAAGATTCCTTTGCAAGAAATTCATTCATGAAAAAGTTTGCTGATTTCATAAACGAGTACAACAAGTGCAAAAAGGAAAATCTAGCAAAAGAGGAAGAAGAAATAGCCTATTTGAAAAGGGTTAAGATGATCGAAAAAAGTAAATCAGACAAGCTGCTCAAAGAGGACGAAGGTGACGATAACGTTATGGATGTTTTACTTGAAAAGTTAAGATCGGCAGGGCCCGTTGGGAATCCAGCATCTGCTAGAAGACGCGCATTGGCTCGAAGAATGAAGGTGACCTTGGATAGTGCACCTGCTATAGATGAGAATGACATGGAATCGTTGAATTCCATCGATACTTCGTTGAATATCAACATCCCAGATTTATCAGGAAATAGTTCAGCTGTCTCCCAGGCCTCGCCCGTACCCCTGGAGGAAGACGACGATGTTGCGAAACGTGCTCGAAATCTTTTGGAGGCCATTCGCGGTGGAAATGAAACTGGAAAGGTAAGCAGATCAGCTTCGAATTCTGAGCTACGAGCAAGAGACCGGTTGAAAAACAAAAACAAGCTGAGTAACAGCTCGTTAAATTTAGAATTTGAGAACAGCAGATCTGAAGAGCTGACTGACATGAGTGCCGAGCCCGAATTCAGTGCTCATAAGGATGAAGGTGACGAAGTACAAGAAGTTGAAGAAATAGATGATGGTGAACCAGAATTTATGGATGCTTCTGAATCTTAAGCATTTGAATGATTAGCGATGGTTTGTATACGTCAAATATCAACAACGTGATAGATTTTATAATTTAGTCGAGTTAGCTTTCAAGTAACTCAAGTGCCTTTTTCAACTCTATGACAGCAGTATCAATATCTTCGTAGTTCAACGCACTTATAGCAAACTTGCAATATTTTTGAGTCTTTGAAATTCTCTCCTCTGTTGACAATATCTCTTTGATATCCTCCTTTGACATTTTCTTATGTGGATTAGCTGACACGAGGGGCCCTTTATGATCAATAGGAGCCGGCGACCTTGGACCAGGAGATTTAATCGGTTGGTGAGCGGGCGGAGACAGCGAAAGAGAAGGTGACCTTTGCACAGGCGCTTCATCAAATGGAGGGATATCCTTTTGTGCTTCATTAATGAAAGAAGGTAGTTGTGGTAATTCTGAAGTACTTTCGTTTTCGATGAACGTTGGTGGCTTTGGATAGTGATGTTCGATATTGCTTTCTTCCTTTGGAGATGAGGCAGAATATCCAGCGCTCTCGAATTGTTGACGAGGTTCCGTAGAAGAGCCCTTGTTCACAGTTATTTGTGACTCTAGTTCAGTGTCAATGTTCTTCTCGATGTCCTTATCTTCTGGAGTCATGTAATCGTTAGGATCCTGATGTGACCTGTATGCTTTCAGAATCCGACTAATGTGGAACTTTGCATACTTGACATTTTTCAAGACAATCGGCCTCAAGTCTTCTCCCCAGTACTTCAACACCGTCATAAACTCAATAGCATTTCTCAAGACATTGATGGTTGATTTTGTTGTTGTATGATTAACGATATCGAGGTAACCCTTGTGAAAGATACCTAGAGCAAACTCTTCCACATGTTTGTAAGATTTGTCACTATCCTGCATGATCAACAAATCTTCCTCTGACAATTTTGACTTACACTGCTCCATATTGTCGAGCAATTGCAGGGTGAAATTTGCAACGTCGGGCGAGGTCAAGTGCAATTTGTTATTGATGATGTGATCCGTTATGTAGAACTTGCAGTAGTAGGACACTATTGGTTTGAATTCTTGTAACTCGATTGCCCTCTTGAAGTAAGGGCCCAACTGTTTGGATATGTCATCTGGTATTAAATCTGGTGTGAGTTCTGCCATGCTGCTGCTACTCTCTTGTGTTGACGATGGATTATCTTCTTCTTCTCCTTCTTTCTATGATCGATCCGATCTGTTTCGCTATCTTTTTTTGCTTGATAAAACAGCCTTTCTTATTTTGGTAATTTCCTCAATTTCGCGCTCACACAGTTTAAAATGTCAATAGTTAAAAAAAGGTTTAAAAAAAAGACCAGAAAATTTGTTGAAAACTTCTACAAAATTAACGCGTAATAATACCAAGTTCACTTCACCGTTTACGACATGAGCTTACAACTTCAAGAAGATCACGAGCTGTTGAAGGAAGGATCTACTCCTCAACGACTCTATCACTCCAAAGCCATGGACCCCAACTCATCAGCTATGACTATTGACGACATTGGGAAGGAAGAGCTTGATCATGGGGAAGATAATCATGATATCTTGATAGATCAAGACGACACAGATGAATCCATAGATATAGCGATCAACGGCAAAAAAAGTTACACAGTTTCACCCGTGTATACAGTTGAATATGCCAGAGATAAAGTTTACGAAATGATGGTCAATGGTATATCAGTAATGAGACGTCGTTCTGATTCATACTTCAATGCAACACATATTTTGAAGATAGCTGGTATCACCAAGCTGAAGCGCGCCAAAATATTGGAAAGGGGGATCCATAATGGTATCCATGAGAAGGTGCAAGGGGGATATGGCAAGTATCAAGGCACTTGGATTCCATATGAACGAGCGGTTTCATTAGCACAACAATACGGAGTCTACGAATTATTGCAAGATATCTTTATCTATAACCCTAATGGAGTTGACACTCCTACGAAATCTCAAGCCATGGAAAATTTGAAGAAGGTTGATTACGAGTTCGACAGTAAATTATCGCGAACTTATTCATCATTGACAGAGTTTGATAACGTGGATGGATTTGTTGATTCCCCTTCGAAAAAATTCAAGTCAAGTGTTGGATTGGGACTTATAAGGTCCAATACCAACAATTTGGATATCCCTTTTTACGACCATGATATTAACACTGCCAATCCAAACGCTCCCTTTGCATTGGAGCCAATTGATGCTGTCCTGTATCTGTCCAAGCTGAATACCAAATACGACTACAATTCATTGAAAAACTTCATATCGTCTATTTTTATCAATGAAATGACCGACAAGAATTTAACAGAACTTTTGGATTTGAGTGAATCTGAATTGCATGAATTAGATTTCGATGTTTCAATGGATGACAGCGGAAACAGCGCCTTACATTGGGCTGCCACTTTGGGTAATGTTTCATTAGTGAGGCAGTTGGTCAAATTTGGATCCAATAGATTAAGAGGCAACACCAATGGTGAAACCGCTTTGATAAGGGCAATCTTGGTGAAAAATAGCTTCGAAAGTGGATCCTTTGACAGGTTGTTGGATTTTTTTTACCCCTGTATCACAATACTTGACCATCAAGGAAGGTCTGTTTTGCACCACATTCTGTTGAACTCGGGAATCAAGAGAAGATCTGGCGCTTGTAAGTACTATCTTGAGACATTGTTAGAATGGATCGTGAAGAAAGGGTCGTACCTACCCACTTCTCAATCTTTGAGCTTGGGTAGATTTATGGCTGAAGTCGTCAATGTCATGGATAAGAATGGTGATACATGCTTAAATATTGCTGCAAGAGTTGGAAATAAGGCAATTGTGCAGCAACTATTAGATATCGGTGCTGATCATACAATCGCGAACAAAGCAGGATTAAGACCGATTGACTTTGGTATCAATATAGATGCCTTAAATCCTTCTGCTACCTTTCTGGCTAGTTTCAGTAACAGTCAGTATGGGACTTCACAATTGAATGGCCGTCATGATAACCAAAATCAGTTACAGCAACAACTGCAATCCAGTAAAAAAATCATGAAATCATTGAAAAACTTGTTGACTTCATTAGATAAAGAGTTTGATGACGAAATTGAAACAAAACAGCATTTAATCGATGACATACATTCCAAATTACGCGAGCAAACAATGAAATTGACCGACGCCCGTAAAAAGCTCGAAGTGCTAAACCAATCTGAATCCAAGATCTCAGAGTTGAATAATAAAATTCATAATATCGATAAAGCCATTGAAGAGGAGGAAGTACGATTCAAAGAACAGACAAAAGACTTAATAGGTAATTTTGACGACTTTGATGGCGATTTCGATGCAGATGAACCATTCCGTGTTTGGGAAATCTACAACCAATTGTCAAAGCTTCTATCTGAAGAGGACTTGTCACAAGATGAGGATTATTTGGTAAATAGCCTAAAGAACAAGATTGATCCAAGCACATTCAATTCAATCCAGTTGCCACACTCGATTATACTGAAAGCTAGAATAAAGGCATACCAAAAAAATGAATTACTCATCAATGAAAAGATCTCTAATTTGAACAAGAGCTTAGACTTGAAAGAATCTAAATACAAAAAAATTATTAGTTTAAGTACAGGAATTCCAGATGACAAAATTGATTCTATGTTAGAAGAGTTGATCAAAGCTGTCGAGAGTGATGGTAACGGTGGGGATGTTGATATTCAAAGGGTAAATGACTTTTTGAACAGGGCTGATTCATGAAAGGTGTCACGAAGGTATTATTTATTTCTTTTCTATAGCTGTAATTATTAAAAATAGATTTGGTTCTAGTCGGTATGTAGTATAACTGTCTTTTGCTTGTGGTGTTATTTTCATGACCGTTGTACATATATAGTACTGCACTTTTCAAGAATCGTGGAGAAGCGTGTGGTGTGCTTTGGTTTTTTCCGTAGTGAAACCTAAAATCACAGAAAAAGTTGTTACTGAATCAACCAAGACGAGTATACACGCACATACACACATATATAGATTTATATATATCATGCTTTCACCGTCTGGCAGCTTGAAGAGGATCATGGCCTTGAACTATCTGGCATATTTCAACGAATATATAGGAGATTGGGTCTTAGCTGTAGCGATGATCACGTTCGCGTCCTATTTGGAATATTTTACAGAGCCTTTCAATAGACATTTCAGTATCACCGACCCAACCATAAATTTCCCATTTGCAGTTAAAGAGCAGTTTGATCCAAGCAGGTTGTTCCGATACAGCATTTTCTTGCCGTTAGTGATATTCACAGTTGTTTATGTTGTGAAATTTGTGAGGAGTTACAATACAGGTAATAATAATGACAGTGCCAACTCTGAGTTGGTTTTGAAGACAATGCACAACTATCATATTTTGATCTTAAGCTTTGTGGTTGGTCTCTCATTGAATGGGCTTGTGACTGAGTTTCTCAAGAATTTGATTTCCAAACCGAGGCCAGATTTCATTGAAAGATGCGGTGTCAATTTCGATCTCGTTAGTCCCAACAAGGTCAACTACGATTCCTCTATTTGTACGAAACCTTTAGGCCAAGCTTTATACAAGGACGGTTTCAAAAGTTCGCCCTCTGGGCATTCCAGTTTTGCGTTTACTGGTTTAGGTTACTTGTCATTGTGGATGATTGGTCAACTCAAAGTGTTTTCTCATAGGGGTAACAATCCAAAGCAATACATCCCAACATATTTCAAACTAGTACCTCTCGTGCCAATTCTCATAGCGTGCAAAATAGCCATCTCTCGTACTCAGGACTACAGACATCATTTCAAAGATATTTTGTTAGGCAGTCTGCTAGGAATTATCAACTGCTATTTCAACTATTTTTGGTTCTTTAACAGGCTAGATGACAAGCTGAGCGATGCATTGATCTTCGAGGACCACTACAAATTGTTGAATGGCACAAGTGGCTATCAACAAGAGTCTCGCAATTTGGATGATATGGTGTAAGGACTTCTACCAGTTCTGAAGGTACTCTCTCTTTGTTGTCTGAGATCTTGAATTGAAATCCGGGTAACTTGTTTTTGCGTTTTGTGTTCCACCAAATACAGAAACCAACCACAAAACAAAGAATAAAAAACTGAGGAGCTACAAAGGATAATCCGCATAGAAACTTATCTAGAAACCGTTAATCAAAGTACGTACTATATAATTATTGGCTTTTTTATCGGTCCATGTCTTGAGTGATTTTTTGCCTCACAGGTTTGCCACTTTGTATACCCAAAGAAAGGCAATTCAGCAACTCAAAATAAAACGAAAAAGTACGCCAAAAAGGCTGTAATGACAAACATTCGACTAACCTAACAACAAGCTAGAGCCTTTACAAATATGTCAGACACAGAACAACCACCATCATCATCGAACCTGGATGTCAAGCCAGACGTCAAGCCAGATACACATATTAATTTAAAGGTTTCTGATGGCTCATCTGAGATCTATTTCAAAATTAAGAGATCCACGCCTTTGAAGAAATTGATGGACGCCTTTTGTAAAAGACAGGGTAAAGACGTTTCATCTTTAAGATTCTTGGTCGATGGTCAAAGAGTTCAAAACGATGACACACCCGATGGAGTAAGTTGGATTTTAATCTCAAAAACTTGATATAAATAAAGAGAAGCATTACTAACAATACGTCAAATTTTTTAGTTGGATTTGGAAGATGGTGACGTTATCGAAGCTCATAGAGAGCAAATTGGAGGTTCATTTTAAGCTGCCTGGTTTATTTTACATTTCAAAGATGAGGTTCACAGTTGGAATAGCATGTTGCTGCCACTTACTTTGCAAAAGCTCTGTGGTTACAGTGGGGTAGGCATAAAAACGTGAGTTTCTTCTTAGCTCTCTTTTGGTATGTTTACTGAGGATGTTTGGGGTTTTGTAAAGCGAAAGTTACAGGTTTTTCAATGACTTGATGTCCCAGCTTTTTGCCCTCCACTTTATTATTGTTTAGTTTTGTAATATTACACCTTTCTGTTATAACACTGACTGAGATCTTCGAAACAGAATCTCAGTGGTATTCCGTATTCTCTAGATGTCCTTCACTATTACTTGATAATTTCCAAGCATGTCCTCATTACTTCCTCGGTCGTCCTTCTGAAGAAAATCATGCTTTGGTATATGGGGCTGGGGATTACTGCTTGAGTATCGAGATTGTTGCATGATCAAAGCAAACCAGGGGAATAGCACCGTCGATTTTCGGTGTGAACGAGTGATTGGGCCAGCATTAGTGAGCTGAAAGTGTTTCATGTTGAAACATGTTCTAAAATCGTTCCTAAAAAAGGTATCTTGGAAAAGGTGAAGAGAAAAAAAAAGATGACCAGCCGCACATTTTTAAAAATATACACATTTGGAAGCATTGAAGAGCTGCTTCATGTAGGTACAAAAGCTGAAACACTTCGATAACGAGCCCTAACCGAAAATCGAAATAAGCAGGGGGATTGACACAAGTTGGTTTTGTAGTTGCTCTGTTTTCTTGATGTCTTCTTCATATATATTTTGGAGCTTTCGCCTAAAAAGACAATCTCCAGATTCTTCAATCCAAAGAGTAAGCAATAGATCATGAGCTCACCAATCAATGTTGCCATTGAAGCAGAAGATATCACCACCATTTTTGTCACAGAAACAACAACCGTGACGGCCATACCAACAAAGAACCTGGAGAGTTTGATTCAAATTTCCAAACGGTCGGATTCCTCATCATCATCCAATGGCTTAGTCACTGTGACAAATAGTTCTTCACCCGGGTCAAATAAAAGTATTGCGATCGCCATCGGGATCACCATAACTGTTGTTTTAGTGATCGTCCTGTTGTTTTCACTGTGGTATCTTTCAAGAAGAAGAAATCTGAAGAAGTCAAGGGCATATGATATCTACAATAGAAACTTAACAATGAACGAATCAACATTTCTGGAGGATGACCAGTTCAAGCATAAAACAACTATCACATATATTCCAAGGGCAAAAAATGAAGAGATCGAACCAGCGATCAAAGAGGTGAGCAAGGGTAAAGTGAAACAATTTGATAATGGAAATGACGGTCGAGAAACAAGAAACCAATGGAGGAAGAGGCTAAGTAAGCATGCCAGCTACTTTTATGGATTTGATAATTATGGAAGACATGACTCAAACCATTTCGTACAGTTACCAAGGTTGCCAAGGTTGCCAAGGCTCCAGACTTATTCTGCCTCTGACAGTTCTCAGTCCAGCCTCAGCACTGCTCAAGACTCATTCCCGCAAGAATTGAATTTGAAAGATTTCAAGTTACTGGCATCACAGCAGCTGAGTGGAAGAATCTCCCATAATTCTGTACCAATTAAGGAATTTGCTAAGATTGACAATTTGGAAGAAGGAAGAATCACAAGACAAGTGTTGACTCAGAATCATTTGGAAATGTCGTCAAAGAAAAATAAGAACCACATGATATTGAAAAACATAGACGTGATTAGTTCTGCTTACTAGTGGGAATCATTTTAAGCGAGCATCACGGATTGAGTAAGTAGAGTCGTATTGCGGGTAGCTCCTGCCGATATGTCAGTGGGGTTGTTTTTGAATAGAACTGTAATAGATCAATGCGTATTCAATGTTATTCATTATCGAATTCTACACCCGCCGAATATAGGCCCGTCAAGATCACGACATGATGTGGAGAGATAAGATTAAACAGATTTCGATCTGCCCTCAGATAGACTGTTTGTTAGTGAATATAAGCTTAATGTCCGGCGAGATGTTTTCGCACCTTTTGATCCAAAAGATTTGTAACGTGAAAATTTACATCCCTTAAGTTCATGGAACAGCGATGTGAGCGTAGGCTCGATATGTAAGGGTATCTGCCAATTTTTGCCCGTGTCTCTAACAGAGCAAGTCTGGCAAAAAAGAAGAAAAGATCACCAACTCGAGTCGTCAGTTAAAGTTGAGAAACAGCGAGCCATCCGCTAAGATATTGAGGTAGCGATTATCAGTCTTCAAGAAAAGATAAGATCGATAACAATAAACATGACATTGATACCTTTATCTTGAATCAAGGGGTAAATAGTTGGAAAGTTCTATTAGCTCTACTTTAAAAGCCTGAAGTGGACAGGGAGGTTAGGGCTGGACGACCTATTATTACAAGTCTGCTGCTCTTGCAACACTGAAAATTTTTCATTTCTTGCAATAGTAGTAATTGTACCGTGAACAAATTTTGTGAGTAACCAGATTTCGATGACAGTGATGCTCCAATCGTGACAGTATAAGCATTTTACAAAAATCTAGTAAATGAGTTTAACAGAAGTGCATAATGCCTCTTATTACTATGAACCAAATCGAAACCTCGAATTGACTATAGGTCGCCGTACAATACAAACTTTTCGCAAAATTGAAGACCATAGCTTAAATCACAAAGTCTCTACAGCGGGAAGGCTTCAGAAAACCGTTTTACTTACTTTGTCTGCTTAATTGAGAAGAAATTTCTTTTTTGTTTTTCGTTCTCTTGCCTGCGTTAAATGCGTCTGTTTAGCTCGCTTCACTAACTTGCCAGGGGGTAAAATGCCCACGTTTTTGTGTTGTGCTGACAATAAAAGGAAGTATATTCGTGAGTTATTGGCTTATGACTTTGTTAGGATGGTATCAGTTTGAGTTCAGAAAACAGTACATTTTTATGTGTGTCGTTGTATCTTACCTCAGTCTCGAGGATTTGTGCTCGTGATGCGATGATGATGCCTTGAGTAGGAATTTATTTTAATTCCGTGCATTTTTTCGCTTTCACGCTCATCTCCTCTGCCAAAAATTATGTAATGCCCACTAAAACATTGGAGGGCAAAAAAACTTTTTTTCCCTGGGTTAAAGCTAAAAAAAATCAGAGAAAAAGCAGCAGCAGCGGTTGTTTGATTGGTGTAGTGAATTGATCTTGGTCACACTCAAAAATGGTTTCCTTATCAAAGTTTGTCTCAAGGAGCAAAAAGAAAGATTGGTGACACTGTCACAACAGATTTTTGTATCTTTTGCAACTCTTTGGTGAAATTAACAAAGATAACTGGGAAACAGAATCAATTTCGAATTTATATAAAACAAGTATCCATTCCCTATTGTCATTGCTACTTATCTCTACAATAATTGCACTATCAACATCTAGTCTATAATCTTCACAAACACACATATTTAAGATGAGTGACATTGAAATGAGCTCCTTTGGAAAGTCATCCAAAGACGTGGAAAAGGGCCCAATAAATAACACCTCGACCGAATACCAAACATACCAAGATGACGATAACAGCTCGTCCAACGTGGGTGAAATCAAAGATGCCCAAGTTAAAAGAGAATTGAAACCAAGACAGGTTTCAATGATTGCATTGGGTGGTACCATTGGTACTGGTTTGTTCATCGGTATCTCCTCACCATTAAGTTACGCAGGTCCAGTCAATGCTTTGGTGCTGTATTTATTCATGGGTTCTTTGGTCTATTGTCTTACACAATCATTGGCTGAAATGGCCACCTTTTTACCTATTACTGGCTCATTTGCCCAATTCAATGCAAGATTTTTGAGTCCAGCTTTGGGTGCTGCAAACGGTTGGTTGTATTGGTTCTCATGGGCTATTACATTTGCTATTGAATTATCCGTCGTTGGTCAAATCATTGAATTCTGGACCACTGCAGTGCCTTTAGGTGCATGGATTGGTATATTTTACGTCATCTTGACTGGTGCCAATTTCTTCCCTGTTAAATTTTACGGTGAGATTGAATTTTGGATTGCTAGTATCAAAGTTATCGCTATTGTTGGATTCAACATTTATGCCTTATGTATGGTTTGCGGTGCTGGTGCCACAGGGCCAGTAGGTTTCAGATACTGGAGAAATCCCGGTGCAGTTGGTGCTGGTATGGGCTTAGTCTCGAACATCAACACTGACAGATTTCTCGGTTGGTTGAGTTCGTTAATCAATGCAGCTTTCACTTACCAAGGTTGTGAATTGGTTGGTATTACAGCTGGTGAAACACTGAATCCAAAGAAATCTGTTCCAAGGGCTGTCAACAAAGTTATTTTTAGAATTGCATTGTTCTACATTGGAAGTTTGTTCTTCATTGGTTTATTAGTACCATTCAATGATCCAAAGTTGAACTCTGATTCCTCATACATTGCATCATCCCCATTCTTAATCGCCATTGAAAACTCAGGCACTAAAGTATTACCAAGCATCTTCAACGCCGTCATTTTGTGCACCATTATTTCTCTGGGTAACTCAAATGTTTATATCGGTTCAAGAACTGTGTACGCATTGGCTGAGTCCGGTGTTGCTCCAAAAATCTTCATGAAGACCACAAAGAGAGGTGTTCCTTACGTTGGTGTCATATTCACCTCGTTATTCGGTTTATTGGCTTTTATGATCTTGTCAAATGGTTCAACCACTGTTTTCAACTGGTTGGTAAACATCACTGCAGTTGCTGGATTAATCACTTGGGCTTTCATCTGTATTGCTCATATTAGATTTGTTCAAGTCTTGAAGAGCAGAGGTATTTCAAGAGATGACTTACCCTTCAAGCTGAAGTTCTTTCCATTTGGTGCTTACTACGCTGCTATCGCTATCATCATCATCACATTCATACAAGGTTACGATGTTTTCTTTGCATTCAATGCTTCGGATTTCTTCACCTACTACATCTCATTAATTTTGTTTGTTGTCTTGTGGATAGGTTTCCAAATCTATTTCAGAGGTCCTATTTTCCTTTCCAAAGATCAAATTGATATTGACAGTGGAAGAAGAGAAATCGACAACATTGTTTGGGAAGAACAACCTCCAAAAAATCTTTGGGAAAAGTTTTGGAATGTCGTTGCTTGATTCAAAATTTGTTCTTTTGTTGTTCTTTTGTCCTTTTGTTCTTTTGCTTGTTCGGTTCTTGGGTTTCTTTTTCCACTTTAATTGCATAACATCTCCAAGTGGTGATGCTTTTCGTTTAGTTGTCATCAACTTTGCCTTTTTATTTATTCTTATCGCTGTGGGCATTTTGTCATTGCTGTATATTGCTTCGTTTACCAGAGATTTTAATTGAAATTCTGCACTTTTAAATCAAAGTAACATTTCTCGGCATTTAAATTTGTCCAGGGATTATTGGTGACTATCTCAAATGACAAAAAAGAAATATTGATATTCTTAGTAGCCCTCTCAAAAATCAAATTCGCGCCGTACCTTCTTCGGCTTTCACTACAAAGTAAAGTGGCTTAAATAGATAACTTGAAAATAGATGATCAAGTGATGAATTCCAAAGCCTCGTATTTTACGGTGATTGCTATCAAATGGGGAATTTCTATTGCGCAGATGAATTTCAGTTCCCGAAATTTGCCACTAAAAATATGCATGCGCGAATTTCGGTATTTCGAGTGCAACTTCAAAAGCCTCTTTTTTAATTAATTCCAATTCCCGGCGGGGTGAAGTTTTGCATATAAAAGAAAAGTGAAATCCCGTCCAATTCTTTTTTTTTTTTTTTGAAAGAACATTACCAATCACTTATTTTATCATTGAATACATAAAATCAATATAATGACTGCTGCTTACAAAGATATCCTCGATTTTGACGAATTATCCACAGATGAATTACATCTTTTGTTGCATTTAACAAAAAAGACTCTTAGACAAAGACGTACTCAAGAATCTGAAAATGCTGAAAATGTTGCCGAAAACAGATCAGATGCCGAAAATAAAGAAACTTCAGCTGATCGTGACCTGAAAAGAAATTCGAAAGACGGTTTCCGCGGTCGTGGTCATCACGGTCGCCATGACCGTCGTGGTCGTGATCGTGGCTCACTGGAACCAAGTTCATGGGAACTGGGTGAAGAAGACTTCCCAGGAGGTCACCATGGTCGTCGTGTCCATGGCAAGAAATTCAAGAAATCTGAAACAAATGTTGAAGAAGATGGTATGCCACTCCCACATCATTCCCGTAGTGGTCGTCATCATCATCATCGAGGTGCTGACTACGAAAACTTTGATGCCAAGTTCGGACAATTCCCATTCCCACCTCCACCACCACCCCATCATCACCATCATCGTCGTCATCAATATTTTGAGCCACGTGAAGAGTTTGGTGCTTATGGTGCACCATTTGGCGACTTTCCACCACCACCACCACCATCTGAAGGACCATTTGGTCGCTTTGATGGTCATGGGCATCGTTCCCATCACCGTGGTGGAAGATTTGGATGTAGAGGCTTTGCTACCGGAGGTCCACCATCACCTTGTGGTCCTCCTCCTCCACCACCTCCGTTCCATGGCGTTCATTCATTTGGCCATCCACACCATCATGGTGGTAAGTTCATGAGAGGATTTGGTAAGTTTGGTGGCCGTGGTTTTGACCATTTTGCAAGACCAGCTCCACCTCCACCACCACACTCATACCATCTGTACTACCCTCTTGATCATCCAAGGGGTTACAATGCCCGTAATGTCGAAGATTCAAATGAAAGTGAATCAGATTTAGAGACTGATTCCAGCGTTTCTGACAGTAGCACTGAGGAGCTTGTCGTCGAGGAAAAACGAGTTTAAGCTTTCACACCTCCAAGTATTTTTCTTTTAGTTCATCGTATATAACACGACTTATTTTCCAAGAGGAGATTGGTTGTTTACGACTCTTATATAGACCATTTTTCAAGTGATATTCTTTTGACTTCTCTCTGTGTTTTGTGTTTTTACTTTTAGGTTCCCGAATACCCTTTCGAAATAAACAATTCTTCATTTTTTCACTTTTTCTAATAATTCTTCTATGTTGTTAAAGCTTTCAAGATACGTAGTGAGCGGTACTGTAGTGTCATAGTGCAGTTCGAAACCTAATGAGATCAAATCGGCTGTGTCATTTGAAGAGCCCGCTTAAAACTGAACTGAGGTAAACAAACAGACTTGAGATTCTTAGCGCGCCCCGATACGTATGCCTTAGCTCAGATCTTTATTGAGCTGTGCGACAGTAAAAGAAAAAACCGATTGAGTAGGGTTTGAACAGTTTTTTCAGTTTTTTTTGCAGATCGCTTCTTTGTGGGTGACATGGAAGAAAAGATGATGACAGAGAGATGATCTTCTATTCGATTAGAATCGTGAAAAATTCTTCTTCGAACCTAAACAATTCTATCAATTGGTATATTTTAATATAAACATCTCAGTTCTAACCCGTTTCAATAGCATTGGCTTCCATGGTTTTGCCTCAAAGAGATTAAAAAAATCAAATCAAAACAAAACAAATTGAAAGACAAAAAAAACGATATTTTTCTTCCTGTGTGGTCCCAAACGAGCAAAAATAATAAATAACAAACAAAGAACAACAACAACAGCAACAACACAACACAGCACTGTTCAAAGACTCTTCTGTAACTACCACATTCACCTTTTCAGATCACACTCAACCCCCATTTAACCTATTCATTCCTTTTGGCACAAGTTGATCAGTTGATTCATTCCGATAAACCCAGTGTTCTATACTTTTGCTTTCTACAGAGCTGTTGAAAATTGCATCAAGAAATCAATATTAGCACTCATGAATCGTATATTCTCCGGGGATAGTCCCTCGCAGCTGCTACCAAAAAATAGGGTACTGTCGCCTTTGAGCAACAATACTTCATCAGCTGCTACTCCAGAGGATGTCAGTCCAGAGTTATCTCCAATTGTAACATTATTGACTGCGCAATCGCGTCGTCGCTATAATGAAGGTGTTTTTATGTTGTTAAATGATTTGACGGCCGATGGTAAACCAGGAGACAGAAAATGGGAAGAAGTTTATGGTGTTTTGACTGGCACCCAGCTCGCAGTTTGGGACGCGAATAAACTTTCCAAATACAGGGACGATCCAGAGAAGTTGATCACTACCTCTTCTAAACCATCTTACATAAACTTTACCGATTCTTCATTCAAAGCTGTGGATAAACTTCCGTCATCGAATGGAGATCTCTCGAATGTCATAGTGGTGTCAACCACTTTGAAAAATAGATATCTTCTACAATATTCATCTAGGGAAAATTACTTCAAGTGGAACGCTGCTTTTAGACTAGCTACGTATGAGTACACGGGCTTACAAGAAGCTTATACCGGGGCCTTATTGTCTGCTCGTGGTTCCAGATTGTCTGATATCAGAGTGATATTGGCAGAAACGAAGTATGAACATGAAGACTGGGTCAGCGTAAGATTTGGTTCAGGAATGCCATGGAAGCGTTGTTACGCTGTCATCGAGCCTTCACCTAAAAAGTCTAAAAAGAAGTTTAATCCAGGTAAGATTGTATTTTATGAGAATGAGAAAAAAAACAAGAAGACGGCAATGGCAAGTATCAAGACAGCTAGTGCATGCTATGCTGTCTACCCACAAACTCCACAGTTGATTGACCATAGTACCTTGATCAAGTTAGAAGGTACAATATCATTCAATAAGAATGAATCAAAAGATGCTTCGGTCTTCTTGATGCCAGAACTGCATTTTTCTGTTCCAGGATTTGACACCATCATTAGGTTTTTGATGCCTACATTAGATGCATTTGGACTTTACGGAAGACCCAAAAAGTTGAACGCTGACAAAACGGATCCTGAGTCCCTTTTGTTTGGTCTCCCCGTTTTACCGCACGTTTACTACTTGGAAGTTGATGACATATTACCGGTAGCCTCGCAGCAATCTGCTTCGGCAATGACAGTTAAAGTCTGGATCGCCACTATCAAAGCCATATTGCAAAGGAAATTGTCAACCGGGTATACAGGGTGTGGCTCTGAAAAGAATATTGGTGGTCTGAATCCACTGATGCAAATGTCTTCGCCAACAATAAGCGATACTGCATTTGTTAGACCTCCAAACAAACAAGCACCTCCTTTGACACCATCTTTTTTGCCAACTCCAACTCAGAATAATGGTACTTTTAGCAATAACAACTCCTCAAAGTCTTCCCTATCGTCGGATGAGAAATCGGCCAAATCTTTGAGAAATTCAAACAGGTTGAGTGAAATTTATAACAAATATTCACAGATTGAAGCTCCGTCCAGTTCATACTCAAATATGAAGAACAACATGAGCAATTTGAGCTTAGGTACAAGTAAATTCAGTGACGATGACTTGCCTGAAAAGAAGGCTCCAGCAAACATTTTCGATCCGTCGTTTGGTGATGATGACTTCAATGACAACGCAAGAAATGGGTCTACTGATTCTTTCGATTTCAACACGCAGAATAGAGGTGCAACTGCACCACAAGTGTCAGTGACAGTTTCGACTCCTACTTTTGAGCAGCCTCCAAATATGAGAGGGGAGCCAATGACACAAAGAGTCTTGTCTCCATATTCTGAATTCCATCAGCAGGTGAAACAAGCTGTGGGAGTTCCAAGATCGAGAGAAAATTTGCCTTTATCCCCAACATATGGTAATCAAACTACCAATTCGGTAAAACCATTACCAGTTCCACCAGGATCATCTCACCAAATACTGCCTTATCCATCTTCTCCAAACGATTCGAACCCTTATTTGCAGCAGCCACCAATGCAGGTTCCAAAGAATCGCCAACAAGCCCCACAGCCTTTCCAGCAGAGAGCGCCTTCCAATAACATTACACAGCAGAAACCTGGCCAAGCTTTACAGCAGCAACCAATTAGGAATTTAACTCCTACAAATACATACGCTCAACCTGGTAATCCATACACAAATCCCCAGAGACAACTGTCTCCTGTTAACCAAGCGCATGGACAATCACCAACAAATGCCCCTTCGAATGCAAATGCATTTGGCCCTGGAAACCCATACCTGAAACAAAATCCATCACCAGTCAATTCGTCATACCCACCGCAACAGCAGCATCCTAGGTCGCAACTGCATGGACCAAGGCCAGTGCAACAGCAGCAGGCCCTGCCACCACCGCCCTCACAACAACAATTGCAATACCCAAGATCACTGCCTTATGGTCCAAGACCTGTGCCCCAGCAGCAGCAGCAACAACAACAACAACAGCAACAACAGCAACAGCAAAGGCCCTACCCACCACAGCAGAGCTATAATGTGCAACAAGGTCATCCACCCCAAAAGGGATACCCTCCACAGCAGGGCTATCCACCTGCACAACAAAACTATCCACCTGCACAACAAGGTTATCCACAACCACAACAAGCCTATCCTCAGCAACAACAAGTACGTTCACCTCAAACACAAAGTTACCCACCACAGCAGTATGCCAGTGTCCAAAATGCTCATGCTAGACCGCAGCAGCAACAACAATATCCACCACCGCCACTACAACAACAACAGCAACAACCGCATGCTCCTAGGACGAGAAAGGCACCACCACCAACGATACAGCAGAATCCATATGCTACGAATTCAAATCCATATGCCAACAATCATTGAGGATAACAAGAGAGATGCAATGGATGTTTCAAGAAATGTTAGTTGATGTTTGTACGATTATTACGTTTGTTTGATCTTTTGCTTTTCAGGGTGTACTACTACAAAAAGGACTGGTGTTTAGTTTTTTGTTTCAGATTGACTGTATTTTAATTACCTGACAAAGATTTTGAGCTTTTGTGCTTTGCTCTTCAAATCATTTGTATTTGTAGCCATTGAAAAGTAGATATCTGGAATTCTTGAAGCGCTTAGTGAATTCATTTAACCCGTCAAGTTTCATCATCAGAAGAATGTCATATCAATTGGCCGTGAGCACAAAAAAAGTATGGAAAAAACTGCAGAGATGGAGTCCTCGAAAACATCACTAAAATGAAAATTGCAAAATCCCTTTTCACTGGAACGGAACAAGGTTTTACTACCTTTACGATGTTTGGTTAATAACACTCTTTAAAATAATGGAAATTTTTCCTATCTCTCTCGCTCTCTCTGTTATGATGAATCAAATTTGAGATTTGTCGTTCGTAAGGCACTTATAAGGGATCTACCTTTCCATTCAACTCATGTGAAGGGTGCTTTGGCCCGATTTCAGCCTCAGACACATAGAGCCATACAGATTAGATAAGGTTGTTTTGTATCATGATCAGTCAATCAATCAAAGCTCGGTGAAACCGACCTTTGACGGTGAGAATCCCCCTTGTTTGTAGCTGACTAGATCTGAATTTCTGTATTTCTACTTTTTTGACCTCGCTCAGCGTTGCCGCTATTATTTTTTCTACTTGAATAGAACGTATGGAGATTGTTGTTGCAAGGAAGAAATCCCGCTTTACCGTTAGCGGATGAAGATGTGTGATTTCCGGCGTTTTCTCATACAATTCACCCAAACAGCGCGCATTGATAAGCTCAAAAAAAAAAAAAAAATATGGGTGGCTACAGCAGAAATGTGAAGGGCTTTAGACTTTTTGCATTTTAAAGACGCCTGGCGGGAATCAGAATACAAGTGTAGACGCAGAGAGACAGAAGGATATAGAGAGGTTATCAGAGATCAACTTTAAAGGAAGAAGGTCAAAGAGGAATAAAAAGAAACGCACATCTCTTGATCTTGTAGTTTTGCATTTTACAGCACTGGATCATGACTCTATTTCGCTAGTAACGTTAAAGTGGTAAATCTAACTATTTCGGTATATGATATGAGCCATGCAACGGGAGCCAGCCAAGGGAGTCAGTCAGCTAAGGGAAAAAAAAAAAATTTCAAAAAGAAAAGAAATAAAAAGGCTTTTGATCAAAAGATGCGTGCATTGATAATCTTCTTATCTACTTATCTACCTGTGGATCGACAATAGTGAAATAAAAATTTATAACAAAATGACACTCACTATCAGCATCTGCTACCTGATCTGTATAAATAAAGCCACATTCCCTATTATCACCGTCACTCCTTACCGCATCATATCCTAACATCATCACCACTACCTCAACCCCCGCCATCTCCACCATGGTATCACCATCTTTTTTTTCCTCTTTCAACAACCTCCTCCTCCTCTCCGAATCCGATGACGTTGCCAACAAGGATTTAATCCCCATGCCACCATCACGTCGTCTTTGGGGCTGGCAATCATTTGCCGGTTTATGGGCCATGTCCGGGTTATGTTTCGGTCTGTGGACTGCACTGTCATCATTACTCTCCTTAGGTTTGAACGTACCACATTGTATCGGAGTCATCATCATCGCCAACGTGATCGTCACTGTGTTAGCCGTCATTTGTGGTCAAATCGGTGCAGATTGGCACATTGGCTATTCGATGACACAAAGAGTCGTCTTTGGAAATAAATGGGGTGCCACTGCCACTGTATTGGTAAGGATCATCTTGAGTGTTGTATGGTTTGCGTCCGATAGTTGGTCAGGTGGATTGTGTATCAGTTGTATGCTTTCACTGTTGTCGAAAAATTACTTGAACATGCCAAACAACATCCCTGCATCCGTGAACATGACCCAACAAGAATTAATAGGTTTCATCATCTACTTAATCTTATGCTCCATCTTGTTCTTCATCAAGCCTGAAAAATTAGGAAAGCACCTTATTCTGTGTTCAGTGGTCACATTCTTCGCCGCATTAGGGATCGTATCTTGGGCCGTTGCCGATGCTGGTAATGACGGACCTTTAGTCTCTGAAAAGATGAACCTCAGCTCCTCGGGACTCGCATGGGCTTGGCTCAATGGGATCAGTTCCTTTTACGGCTCCATGGCCTCTGGAATCCTGAATCAGAATGATTATGCCCGTTTTGCTCGTTCTAGACAATCACCACAATGGTCGGTCCATATCAGTTTCAACGTGTTTGGATTAATCATCCCAGTCATGGGTATCATTGCTGCATCACTGATGCAGGGGAAATACGATCAAGAATTTTGGATGCCTAATGAGATCATCACTTTTTGGATGACTCAAAACTATAGTGCCAAGCTGCGTGCTGCTGCATTCTTCGCCGGCGGTGCATTTTCCTATTCCCAATTGATCTACAACGCAGTTGGTAATGCATATGGTGGAGGAATGGACTTATCCGGATTACTGCCGAAATATATCAACATCAGACGTGGATGTTTCATCACGTTACTGTTGGGTTGGGTCGTGCAACCATGGTTGATGTACAACGCATCTTCAACGTTCCAAACAGTGATGTCCAGTTTCTCGGTGTTTTTAACCCCATTGATCCTGATCTTGATTGCAGATTACTGGATCGTGAGAAAGAGAAAATTAAAATTACATGACTTGTACGATTTGAGCGAGGATAGTATCTACCATTATTACCACCAATGTAACTTCAGAGCTCTTGCTGCATGGATCTTAGGTTTCGCTTGGGGTATTCCTGGATTAGCAGCCGCAACCAATGACTCGTTCGTTGTTTCTAGTGGTTGGGTCAGCATGTACAACTTGAACTGGATCGTTGGGTTTGTGATAAGTTTCATCTTATATTTAGGTTTCTGTTACATCTGGCCTGTTGCCGGTGTTGGAGAAACGGACGAGTACGATTATTGTAACACATTCACACTGGAAGAATGTCAACAATTGGGTATGTTACCTTTCTCTCAAGAGATATTGGAAGGTGAGCCGGAAGAATTACAAATTGCGCTGATGACCAGTAATTCGATGGATGAGAAGGATGAGAAAGTTTTGCAACTGACTACTTCCATTGTATCACAACGTCTCACGGGGCGCTAAATTCTTATATATATATATATATGAAAGACTGTTTTTACCACATATACTTTTGATAAATTTGAGTAGCCTAATCACAACTCCACAACTTCAAATCTTGTATTGATTGATACTTCTTGTCTGACTTAGATAAAAGCTTATTGTAGTATATTTTAGTCTATTTATAAAAGAATAACAAATAAAAAGAGTTCAAAAATAAACAAACAGAAGTAGTAGTGGTAATAAAAATCAAACAACATCATAATAGTAATAACAAATCAGTTTATGTAAAAGAAGAGATAAACAAAAAATAAAAATCCATTGTCTTTATATAATTAGTGAATTATAGCGTTCGTAAATTATCATCAATTTCGTTATCGGCCAGGAGAGTGTTCCAACTGGCCTCTTTATATAGTTGTGATAGTAAGTGTGTGTGTTGAGAAAAAAAACTCATGAGTTCGAAGTGTCCTTGGTCAGCAAGTAGTGAGTGTATGTGTGAATCATGACAACCCACTGGTAAACTGATTGAATTGCTGGTTATTCATGCCGTTGTTCTTGTTGCTGCTGCCGTTCAACATCTGATAATTGTATTGTTGATGCTGCTGTTGTTGTTGTTGATGATGTTGTGGCTGGAACGCTTGCTGTTGAGGGTTGTAGTTAAAACCAGTGTATCCGTTATTTTGCAAATGTGTGGAGAAAGAGAAATCATTGAACCTGTTTTGACTACCGTTTTCTATTGATGTGCGATTTGTCAGAGAAGAGGTAGTGATTGGTGTTGAATCACACATTGAATAGTTTTCATGGAATAAGGCATCATTTGTCAACTCATTTTTGAAATCTTTGATCAAGTTGAGGAAAATCTCACCGTGGAACTTTTCCAGCCTGATGTTTTGAAATTCATTGATGGATTTCAATTCTTGTGGTAAGTTCAACAATGAGAGCAAATCTTGAGTCTTTGTCACATTGTTAAAATTTTCAATGATGTAGTTGGCATCGTTGTCCTGTGGTAAAATTGCACAAAGCCAAATTCTTGTCTTGTAAATCTTGAAAAGTTCCTTGATCAAACCACGGAAGTCTAATCTCTTATTACAATAATAGTATATAATTATCTTCTTCTTGTCGAATTGAAACTCAACATTCCTAATTACCAATTTCATGTTCAAATTCAAAATATAATTCAAGCATAATTTCAAGGTGAGTAATTCATCGTTGAACTTCAAGTACAATTGGTTGATCTCAAAAGGTTTGACAAACCTAAGAATTTGCTTGTTTGGTAGAGTGATAAAATTCTCATCTTCGTTAATCAACAGTTGCTGTTGCTGTTGCTGGTTATTGTGATTGTGGTTATGGTTATGGTGATGATTGTGGTTGTTCTGTTGTTGGTGTTGTTGGTGTTGTTGGTGTTGTTGGTGTTGTTGTTGAATGTTGAAACTGTTGATGATTGGTTCCTGGCCATAGGTCAATGACTTCAAATGTAATTTTTTCTTCAAGTAATTAAACAATATGGCAAAATTTAAAGATATAATAGGTTCCAAGACCATGACCAAATCTTTACCACGATCACCTTCGATTATGATCAAATCATTTTTCAGTAATTTCAAATTTGAATTTTTTGGAATTGAGATCAAATCAATCTTGTTGTTCTTATTCAAGATCAAAGTATAATTTTTGGTTTGAAATTTCAAATCATCATTTTTGTATTTCAAAAATTTCAAAATCTTTAAAACACGTTGGTTCAAGATTGAATCAGTATTGAGATTTGACGATAGATTATTCAATTCTCTAACAACTTCATTTGACAATTGTAAATCACCAAAATAACTAATGGTCTGATGATATTGAGATTGTAAATCATTAGAAGTGATGATGAAATTATCTTGTAATAATAACCCGTTGTCTAATTGCACCAAATTGTTATTATTGCTGGTGAAAGGTTTACTGATATTCAAGTCTCTGTTGAAAAATTCAGCGGTATAACTTGGTCTTCTCGAAGAGATATTTGAAACACCTCCTTGTAGTTCTAATGGTAATTGGAAAGAACTAAAGGGGTCAAATTGTTGATGTTGTTGTTGTTGATCCTGTTGATGTTGTTGTTGATGTAACTGATGGATAGGTAATGAAGAGTTAAAAGGGTCGAAGCCATTACTGATAGACTGATGTCTTGTATTTGAGAATGGGATATCATTATGGTTATTGTATTGGTTCACTTGTTGTTGTTGTTGGTTGGTATGGTTGGGTAATGATAATTGTGGGGAAAGTGAGTTGCTATTGTTACTCGACAAGGTGTTTAATTTCAGAAAAAGTTGAGTGTTGAAAATGTCTTGATTCATTGTATGTGTATATGGTGGTGATATATATTAGTGTCTATAAGTTGGTGTATGGTTTGGATAATATATAAAAGACAGTCTTGCAATAAAATCTATAAATTATGCTTTATGATTATAGTAAAAGTTTATCAATAAATACAATAATCTGAGATTCCAACAACAGACGATATTGATGACTGGGGTATTTTTCCTTGTTTTCTTTGTTTGACTTGACGAGGAAGAAGAAGAAGAAGAGGACGAAAAATAAAATTCTTCGAAGAACGAAACAAGAGAGACAGACACAGGGCAAGATGATATTTACGTCGAAGGTAAAGAAAAAAAAAGATGGGGAGGGATGGCATGGCATGGCATGCCCATTTCTCGATTATTATTTTGTATTTTGTAAGTAATGATGATGACGACGACGAAATAAACTTGCCCGCCCCGTCCTTTTTTCCTTCCAATATTTAAAGCGGGACAGACAAATGAAAGAAAATGTTGTGGGGTTTTTGTTATTGTTATGGTTATTTATTTTATTTATTTACATTAAAATTATTATTATTATTGCAACAAAAGTAGTGTCCAAAACAACCAAGACCACACACTCAAAAGACATGACCTCTCGATCTTGTAAGCAAAGCGAAGAAATAAAGGGATGACAAGTTTTTAGACATTTATTAAAACAAATCAATCAATCAGTTTTCCTAATGTGTAGATCAAGCATAACTTGGGTTATCCCCCTCTTCACTAGCTAGCATAAATAGAAGATGGCTAGCGATCACGCTATCCCTTTCCAAAGCACTGCATCTTTGGCTCTTGATAGCCCGTATATGAAATTGACGAGTTGCTAATGAAGGTTAATCCAACTTTGCCACTTTCATGACTCCATATAGGCAAGAGGACAAACTACAATCAACCCAAATAGACAAAGAACAAAGATAAGATCTTTAAATCAAAAAAAAATAATTTCCAAGCCTGTTGAAGAACCATTCAAAAAAATGCCATAATACACACATAAATATATATAATAAACACACAACACACAATCAGATAAAAACGCAATAACACAAAGAGCAACAACAACAGCAACAACAACAACAATAAGAAACCCATATGATCTATATGTCTAAAAAAATCAAAAAATCTATATTGAATTTTATGCTGTGTATGAAGGGAACGATGAACGAAAACAATAGAAAATGAGTTGAAGCTTTTCTAATGTACAATATTAATTAAAACTTAAGTTTTGAATTTATAATTCTAAAGTTTTTGGAACTTCCCAACTGTTTTCTTGGTTGGTGAAGTGACCATATGATGCAGTTTTGAAATAGATTGGTCTGGCTAAGTCTAATTGTTTGACTAAAGCACCTGGTCTCAAATCAAAATTCTTTCTAATAATAGCGACTAATTCATCACTTGAATATTTAGAAGTACCATATGTGTCAACATGGATTGATAATGGTTCAGCAACACCAATGGCATATGAAAATTGGACCAAAGCTCTTCTTGCCAATTTAGCATTGACCAAAGATTTGGCAACCCATCTAGCGGCATAAGCAGCAGATCTATCAACTTTTGAAAAATCTTTACCACTGAAAGCACCACCACCATGAGCACCCCAACCACCATAAGTATCAACAATGATCTTTCTGCCGGTAACACCGGCATCACCTTGTGGACCACCAATGACGAATCTTCCAGATGGTTGGATATGGTATGTAGTTTTGTCATCTAACAAGTTACTTGGAATGACTTTGTTGACGATTTTGGCAATGATTTCTGATCTTAAATCTTCAGTTGAAATTTCATCAGCATGTTGAGTGGAGATGACAACAGTGTCGACTCTTAATGGAATAACGGCACCGTTATCGTTTTTGTACTCAATGGTGACTTGAGTCTTGGTATCTGGTCTTAACCAAGCTAATTCACCAGATCTTCTAGCACTGGCCAAGGCAGCATTTAACTTATGGGCCAATAAGATGGTCAATGGTAATTTTTCTTCGGTTTCATCAGTGGCATAACCAAACATGATACCTTGATCACCAGCACCTAAATCTTCCAAAGCTTTCTCGTAGTGTAAACCTTGAGCAATATCTGGTGATTGTTGTTCAATGGCAACTAAAACGTTACAAGTCTTGTAATCGAAACCTTTATCGGAAGAATCATAACCAATGTGTTTGATAGTATCTCTAATAATTTTTTGGTAATCCAAGTTGGCCTTGGTGGTGATTTCACCAAAGACCATGATTAAACCGGTCTTAGCAGCGGTTTCACATGCAACTTTTGATAATGGATCAACGGAAAGACAAGCATCTAAGATGGCATCTGAGACTTGATCACAAATCTTATCTGGGTGACCTTCACCGACGGATTCAGAGGTAAATAAAAATGTATCACTCATTGTATGATGTATTTGGCTTAGTTTGTTATAAAGTTGGAATTATACAAAAAGATTTTGAAAAAGGTGTGGTTCTTGTTTATAAATGAAAAATATTTTCTATCTCTCTATTACCTTTTTTTTAATCTGAAAATTTTTTTGTTGAGATTTCTTTTCTGTATACACAAACTTTTTTATAAACGATAGTAACTTTTCCATAGTAAGTAAATACGGTACAATACAATACAATACAACACAAAAAGAAGAAGAAGCTTTGGGAAAACCCACATGCGCGCGCCCGCGCGCGTGTTTTACAACTGTGTTAAAAGAATACTGAATCATGTGATCTGTTCCACACATGGTGCCCTCGGACGTATATATGTTAACTAAGAGGTCATGTGATATTGTGTTATTCTTAGACCCTCGAATCTTAATCCAAGATTTCATGTGATTTTCCGAGTCTTGACAAAACCAAAAAAATCAGCAGTACAACAAAGCACATGTGAACAGTTATAAACTTTTGGGTAACTACCAATCTATCTATCTATATATGCCTATTTTGCAGTCTTTGGCTTCTTCCAGAAATATTGTTTGTGAACTTTTCTACAACTCCTCAAATTACCACTTTCTCCCTTTAAATCATTGACCAATTTTTGTCTCTTATCATCGTCATCTAAATCCAACTGGTAATAGTACTCTTCTTCTAAGGGCTTACCAGCAGCATCTTTACCAACACGGTATATAACCCCACAACATTTGATTTGCTTGATCAAAATCAATTGTAAATCCAGCTTACTCAAATTTTGCGTCTTATTACTGATTTTTTGTAATGCAGAAATTGGTGTTGATGATAATCTCGAAAATGCTAAATGGTTGATCAATACATTTTCGATGTTTTGTAAATCATCAATTTGCGATAATTTCAATTCGACTTCTTCATCGGTGATATCCTTGTACAATTCAGCTGGTTGTTCTTGCGTTTTAAGTTTCTTGTTTGGATGTGATGCTGTTGTTGTTGATGTTTGTAATTGTGATGGTGAGGCTTGTTGTTGTTGTTGCTGATGATGGTGATAATGCTGTTCAGGCTTAAACTCCGGAGTCTGTGATTTTGGTCTTCCTCTTTTCTCAGGTTTCTTGAAATCTATGTTCTGCTCCTCTTTGTGAGACTCCTTTGATTGTTCTTTTTTGATGGCCTGTTCTTCTACTTTGACAACATCATCTGCATTTTGCTCACCTTGAACTTTGACAGGACTGTCTCCCGTGCGCTCCTCTTCAATAGTTTCCATACTTATCTGCTCGTCCGGTTTGTAACATAAAGCAACTTCTTTATCGTCTCTTCCAATTTTGTCAACCAAAACGTCTTCTTCTTTTTGATCTTGCTCTTCTTTCTCCTTGTCATCAAAGTCCAATAACACAAACTCATCCCATGCGTCTACCAAGACACCTTTCACTTTTGGAATCTTAATCATTTCACCACATAATAGTAAGACATTGGTAAGACCATCGTATTTCTGGTTACATCTACTTATCTTCGTCAATCCCTTTTTATTCAAGTCCGCGATGACTTCGTCAGATGTTGGCTCGATAATGTATTCATTTGGCTTACCCATAAATTTGACAATACTTTGTTTAGGGATGGTAAGATTCATTCCATTTCTACCAACGCATTTGATCGTGATATGTGACATGGTCAACTCCACCGAAAAATGAGTCTTTGATATGGACTTGTTGTGCAAACTCAATTGTTCCTCGCATTGCTTAGAACTTCTACCAAATTTTAACAATTTTCCTTGTGACAACTTGACAACTTTGACGTTATCCATAGGAGAAATAAACTTGTATTTTGAGTCTGATGCCAATCTTTGCGGAGATGGAGTCACGGATTTGATCAATTCTGGCTTCAATGGGGAAGTAGTGACATCTTTTGAAGGGACTTCCTTGATTGGAGATTGTAACCCAATCGATGAAGATGGAAAATCTGATGATGGATTAGGTGTTGGGTAATCATGCTGCTGATTATGCTTTAATGGTGTGAACTGTAAGCTTTTCTTTGGTAAAGAATGATATAAATCTTGAACCTCTTCATCTTCATCATCGCGATGGTGGGTAGATGATAATATAGGGGATGATGGAGGAAATTGTTGTTCGCTGCTCATGTCTACCTATTCAAATGGCTGTTTTAGGGTCTATATGATAACAATGATCTAAGATTGCAATGTCTAAATACCAAACGTGAACTTGAATTGCCAGAAATGAAAAAGTGGTCTGTATTGTTTTCCCATCTGCTAGGCATAACAGAAAAAAAACTCACACACACACACACACAAAATTTCTGATTGTAAACAAATCAAGACGCGAAAAGACTCAAAATGAAAACAAACAAAGACACGCATTAAAAAAAAGTATTATCGCGACACGAAGTGAAGAGCTCAATTTTTGAGTTGGTTCAAATCTTGAACCTGTTTCATTTACATAATGTACAAAAATGCATCTATCCTGATCATTAGTAACCTACCATAATCCAAGAAGTATGAAGCGCTCTTGACCATTTCGATTACCATAGAAAACTTTTCTCTCCAGTTGACTGATGTTTTGGCCCTTTCTTTTGGTCGTTTGCACCTGAGGTCTCACTTTGATGAGCCACTACATCAACAAAAGGTATGTGTTTCCTTTTTTATTCTTTTGGGTTTGTGAGAATGTGTACCAGGATACATACACATGTAGTCGGTACCAGTGGAGTGAAAGTCTTTAATGATTCGAGCTGTTGCGCGTAAGCTGCAAGATTGTATTTCACCTTGTTATGACTCTCAATTACCTGACAGTAATTGACATTTTTTAGGAACTTTTCCAGGGCTAAGGAGTCTCCCGAATGGCAAATCGCGCCTCAAGTGATCTCTTATCTCGGATACTTATTCTAAAACTGCTCGGAATGTTCTTGAAACACTGGTTTTCACTTCCGAAGAATCTTTTTGATGTAACCGGTATAGTGCTTCCATAGCCATTGGCTACTACAAGTTGAATTCCCTTCCGAATCTACAAACACCTCGTTTCAATTTGATCTCTTACCACCTTTTTCAATATATTCTATTGGTTTACGTTCCAATGACTTTCTTCAAAGACGTATCCCCGTTTTCACTCGCAGCTAAGGGATTTAAGTATCTTTCCTCCCAAAATATGCGCACTAAACGGGAATAGACAAATTTGAAGATTGATAGCAACGGACATATAAAGGATATAGCGAATCTTTGGTTCGCATTCCTAACAAACAAACTTAACGCAAGTGACATAAATGAGTGTACATATCAATAATATCATCGGTTTGGGAACAATGGGGCTTACCCTGTTCCCAGTTACAGTTCCAGAAGAACAAGCTTTCGGAACGATCAAAACGGCTATTGACAACGGCGTTGACCTCTTGGTTAGTGGTGAGTTCTATGGATTCAATCCAAGAGAACTTAATTTAATCTACTTGAAAGCATTTTTCGAGAAATATCCAGACTTAAGATCAAAAGTCAAAATTTCGGTCAAAGGTGGTATTAATTTTGATACCTACCAACCTGACGGATCCAAAGAAGGTGTTGCCAAATCAATCAACAACATTTTAAAGTACATCGACTTTATTGATATCTTTGAGTGCGGAAGAGTTGATACCGCTACTCCGATTGAAGACACGATTTCATTTATCAAAGAGTTTATCGACCTGGGTAAAGTTGGTTCCATTTCGTTATCAGAAGCCAGTGCCTCTACCATCAGAAAAGCAGCTGCTGTTCACCCGATCAGTGCAGTTGAGCTTGAATTTTCACTTTGGGCAAGACATATTTTGCAAGACGGAGTCTATGACACTTGCAAAGAATTGGGAATCCCAATCTTGGCTTATTCACCATTAGGTAGAGGGTTCTTAACAGGTACGATGAAAGACATGAAAACTGCACAAGAAAATGGTGGAGTAAGAAATTTATTTCAAAGGTTCAGTGATGAAGCAATTTTCAACCATAACTTGATCTTGGTCAACAAGATAGAAGCGATTGCTACAAAAAAGGATATTACTCCATCTCAATTAGCATTGGCTTGGATTCTTAAATACCCAGGTATCATTCCAATCCCAGGCACAGGTAAAAAAGAAAGAGTTTTGGAAAATCTTGCTGCTGCTAATGTTGTATTAACAGATGCCGAATTTGAAGAGATAAATGATGTCTTAGACAATTTCGAAGTTCAAGGTTACAGATACAATGAGCAACTTGAAGGCTCTTTGATGAAATGAATTAGCGGGCTAAAATTTTATTGTTACCAAATATGGTCACCACCATTCCGAGTTCTCTTTTAAACGCCAACCACTTGATATTTATTTAATAAAGTATATCTGCACCACCTATCTCACTATACCCTTGAAGGGTCCAACCATCCAACGTCTTGTACTCTGACGCTCATTCATAGAACCGGTTGGTTCAACTCTAGCTAAATCAAGGAACGACAGAATGTATCAAGTGTGGAATTATCCCTGTTATTGTTTGGATTCCCATCTGCCACAAAGGTTCATAGGGGCTGTGGAATATTTCCTATTTTGTACACGTCGTTTAGGGCATTAAGTCGTCTTTCTGCTCGCAATGTGTTTTTTTTTCCAGAAGCGCAGTTGGATCTAGTTAACGGAAATAATACTTCTAAGAATTTTCAGAGACGCACGCAACGGAAATAGTAAAAACTACTTAATAAACTCGCTTGTTGAACTTAGATCAAAAGGTTCACCCAAGTCACACACACAAGAAAAAACAACGAAAAGTATTAGGGGAAACATGAGCGCTGCAAAAATTAACAACAAGATTGGTTATGGTACCATGGGTCTTACAACGGTTTCAGAGCCAGTTCCGCAAGAGCAAGCTTTTGAAGCTATCAAGACCGCAATTGACAACGGCGTTGACCTCTTGGTCAGTGGTGAATTTTATGGAATCAATCCAAAAGAACACAATTTGATTTACTTGAAGGCATTCTTTGAAAAGTACCCTGAATTGAGATCAAATGTCAAAATTTCAGTCAAAGGTGCTGTTGATTTACAAACTCTTGCACCTGATGGGTCGAAAGAAGGTGTTACAAGATCGATCAATAACATTTTGAAATACATCGATCACATTGACATTTTCGAATGTGCAAGAGTTGATGTTAGAGTTCCAATTGAAGAGACTATCTCATACATCAAAGAGTTTATCGACCAAGGTAAGGTTGGTGCCATCTCTTTATCTGAGGCCAGCGCGAAAACCATCAGAAAAGCTGCGGCTGTGTACCCAATCAGTTATGTCGAGCTTGAATTCTCACTTTGGGCTACACATATTTTGAAGGATGGGGTTTATGAAACCTGTCAAGAGTTGGGTATCCCAATTTTAGCTTACTCGCCATTGGGCAGAGGTTTTTTAACTGGTACTTTGAAAGATGTCGAAAGTGCTCAAAAGGAAGGTGGCTTCAAACCCTTTTTTGAAAGATTCAATAATGAGGAGATTTTCAATCATAATTTGACCTTGGTCAAACAGATTGAAAAAATCTCTGCAAAGAAGAACGTTACTCCTTCTCAATTATCGTTGGCTTGGATTCTTAAATACCCAGGTATTGTACCAATTCCAGGTACTGGTAAGAAAGCAAGAGTTTTGGAGAATCTTGCTGCTGCTAAAATTGAGCTAACTGATGCTGAATTTAAGGAGATCAATGATATTTTGGACAATTTTGAAGTGAAGGGCCTTAGATATAATGAGCATGCTGAAAAGTTCTTGATGCAGTAATTAATAAATAAATAGATTCACAAATATATCATTTTTTCTTACAGACGCGATGCAATGAGACAAACTAGGAGCCATATCTACTTCGATCACTATTTTTCCACTCGTGGCCCCTTGCCATAGTATATGCTGATCTTCTCACTGTCTCTGCTTTCGATGTAGTTAAGTTCTTATGTTCTCGTTGCTGCCCACCATAAGTTTTTTTTACTTTTCTCTCTTTTTTTTGCTTCAATCCCCAGATTTTATGTTCTTTTTGTGTATTGTGTGTGGTACCACCCAATTTCTCCATCTTTCTGAGAAGCGCACAACCCCAAGACGAAGAAGGGTTAATTTCAAAAAAACCAGATACAGAAAAGTATCAAATAGTCAACTTGATCCCAGATACAGCAATCACGATGAGTGTCACAGTGAAGAACAAGATTGGTTTTGGGACGATGGGTCTTACCCTTACTACAAAGCCGGTACCTGAAGCGCAAGCTTTTGAAGCTATCAAGACAGCTATTGACAGTGGTGTCGATCTATTGGTCACTGGCGAATTTTATGGAGACAATCCAAGGGAGTTAAACTTAATATATATTCAGAAATTCTTTCAAGATTACCCAGAATTGAGGACAAAAGTGAAAGTATCGGTGAAAGGTGCTGTTGATATGGCTACTTTCACACCAGACGGATCTAAGGAAAATGTCACGAAATCGATCAACAACATTTTGAAATACATAGAGTTTATCGATATTTATGAATGTGCCAGAGTTGATACTAAGGTACCAATCGAAGATACTATATCGTACATTAAAGAATTCATTGATCTGGGTAAAGTTGGTGCCATTTCCCTATCTGAAGCGAGCGCAGACACTATCAGAAAGGCAGCTACAGTGTATCCTATCAGCTTTGTCGAGCTTGAATTTTCACTTTGGGCCACACATATCTTGCACGACGGTGTCTATGACACTTGCAGAGAATTGGGTATTCCAATTTTGGCCTATTCCCCTTTAGGGAGAGGTTTTTTAACAGGCACAATCAAGAGTATCGAGGAAGTGAAACAGCAAGGTGATTACAGAAATAACTTCGAAAGGTTTAACGATGAAGAGATTTTCAAGCATAACTTGATCTTGGTCGACAAAATTGAAAACGTCGCTTCCTCGAGACATGTTCCTGCGTCACAATTGGCATTAGCTTGGATTTTAAAATATCCGGGAATCATCCCAATCCCAGGTACTGGGAAGAAGGAAAGAGTCTTGGAAAATTTGGGTGCCGTCGATGTTCACTTGAGCGATGCAGATTTCGAAGATATCAATGAAATCTTGGATAGTTTTGAAGTCAAAGGTCTTAGATATAATGAACATGCTGAGAAGTTTTTGATGCAGTGATTGTATTTATCGCTGTCTTTTCTAGTCCTGTCTAATCATTTCTTTAGAAACAATTGTCTTGTGTGTACTTATACCGTAGCGCTTATTCAATTTCCTCTTCTGAGTATTTCGTTTTGAACGCTGCCTCGCATATTTTAATTTGCATATTCGCTTTTGTTTCATTTACGTGAAAAAGATGTACTGTCTAGCATTAAAAAAAAAATACGCATGCAACGGAGATAATCAATTCTCATATTTAAAGAAGCTTGAATGGCTATCAAGTAATGAGATGGCCAATTTCAATATAACCCAGTTCAGCACATAACAGTAGGATTGAACAATGAGTGTGACATTTAATAACAGGATCGGCTACGGGACCATGGGTCTCACCACAACAACTGATCCAGTTCCAAAAGAACAGGCGTTCGAAGTCTTGAAAACTGCAATAGATAACGGTGTTGACCTCTTTAACACAGGTGAGTTCTACGGCGTGACACCAAGAGAACACAACTTGATCTATTTGCAAGAGTTTTTCTCAAAGTATCCAGAATTGAGATCAAAAGTCAAGATCTCGGTTAAAGGTGGTGTCAATCTTGAAACTTTTGCACCTGATGGCTCCAAGGAGAATGTTCACAAGTCGATCAATAACATCTTAAAGTACATCGATTATATTGACATCTTTGAGTGTGCAAGAGTTGATTCTAAAGTTCCAATCAAAGAAACTTTATCTTACATCAAAGAGTTTATCGATCAGGGTAAAGTTGGAGCCATATCATTATCCGAGGCCAGTGCAAAAACTATAAGAGAAGCAGCAGCTATTTATCCGATTAGCTTTGTTGAGCTTGAATTCTCACTTTGGTCTACACATATTTTGAAGGATGGGGTTTATGAAACCTGTCAAGAGTTGGGCATCCCTATCTTGGCTTATTCGCCATTGGGCAGAGGTTTTTTGACAGGTACTTTAAAAAATTTTGAGACTGCAAAAGATCAAGGCGGGTTTGGCAAATTATTCGAAAGGTTTAGCGAAGAAGAGTACTTCAATCACAATTTGGAATTGGTTAATAAAGTTGAACAAATTGCTGCTAAAAAGAATATTCCTGCATCACAGTTAGCGTTGGCTTGGATTCTTAAACACCCGGGAATTATTCCAATTCCAGGCACTGGTAAAAAGGCTAGATTATTGGAGAACCTTGCGGCTGTAGATGTTGAATTGAGTGATGCGGAGTTCAAAGAGATAAACGATATCTTGAAAAATTTTGAAGTCAAAGGTTTGAGATACAATTCACATGCTGAGCAATTCTTAATGCAATGATTAGGGTTGTATAATTCTGAATGAGATTAGAAGTCTTGTATAGTTTGCGGAAGTATAAGTAAAATTTGGACAAATTTACTAGAATGAAATGTAAATTGTAAAAGCGTTTAATTTCAAGTACATTTATCAACTGGGGTAAAAAGTGATGTTGGATATTGACCTACTTTCAGTCACGTGGGTTTTTCATGATACCACATCACACCAGTGTTTGGTAGTAAGATCTGTGACTGTTTATTTTTTTGCTTTGGCCTTTGCGCGCTCTCTCTCTCTCTCTATCTCTCTCTCATCTTGTAATTTGATAGATTATTGAGTTTTTGTGTTTAACGAAAATGCGCGCGCAGCCTTTCCCAAATGGAAGTGTTTCAAGTATCAAATACTCATATCCAGTATGTTGACACGTAGTTTAGACCTCGAAGTGCGCAGTGTATGAGTCTGTCATTTTCCCTTATTTGTTCAAGTATTACAATTATTACTATCTCTTATTGTAGAGGGAAAAAAACTTTTTCATTTTCATCCTTTTTTTTTTCTTTCAATTCCATTTAGAAGAAAAAAAAGTTCTCCTTTTACTTGTTTAATATTAACCTACAATCAAGTATAATTAAAAGACAACATGGGTAGTATGTAACCACTGAAGAAGATCCGAACTGAGAGAATGGTTATCATCAAAGTAATAGAGACCAAGAGAGTGTAGTCACCATCTTTTGGAATGAATAGATCAGAACTGAATAGTGTATCACATATTGGATAAATGTTAAAAGAACAAATCAATGGGAACTCATGGGAGGAGTATAGACCTGTGCACACCTAGAAAAGAGATGGGCATGTCAGATATGTATACTGACTGAATTATTAATAATGGAATCACAGAAGGAATCATCACAAATGTCAAAATGTGGTGATGCTTATAACAACATAGACACTGTTCAAATTTTTCAGCACAATTCTACAATCCTCAAAGCACAAGCATTTTGCACACTCTTGTTCAAAAAGACTTGGTCATTATTGTTTGTTTATCATTTGCCCCCAACATTGCAGTTTCTGGCTAACCCTTTGTGATCCACCACCATTCCTCTCAACTCGGTACACCAAATATAATTACTGGAAACACCAAATTACTAACACATTCAACAGAAGGTACACCATCATTCGGTAAACGTCACAACAAGTCACATGTCTTATGTAACCGTTGTGGTCGTCGTTCATTCCACGTCCAAAAGAAGACCTGTTCATCATGTGGTTATCCAGCTGCTAAATTGAGATCTCACAACTGGGCTTTAAAAGCTAAGAGAAGACATACCACCGGTACCGGTAGAATGCAATACTTGAAACACGTTTCAAGAAGATTTAAGAATCAATTTCAATCAACTAACGCTTAAGCGATTAAGAAACACACACTATATTAAATCAAAAAATAATAATAATGATGATGGTTGAGAGAATTTGTTAAAAGGTTGCAAGTTGCAAGATGTAAGATAAGAAAAACACACATATGGATCGTTATTACATGTCTATAGATTAAGTTCATTTTTATACTTTCCTCTTGTTCTTCTCTTTTTGGTTGATTTTTAAAATTTCAAAACACAATATAAAGAAAATAACTCAAAGTTTTGTATATTAAGTTTGTCTATGTAATTTTCTATCTATTGCTTTCGTTCATATATTCCATCATTAATTCATCAATTTCGTTACTCTCCACAATTTTATTCATTGCAAAATACAAATTATCCAGCTCTATCGCAGTTGTGTACAACTCGATCAAATCCCTCGACTTTTCAATTATGTCATCATCAAAACTAATCTCTAATCCATTGTTATTATTCAATATCGAGACGATTTTTAAAGTCAACGGACTTGACTCCAAAGTTAAATTATCCTGTAAATAATGCAATTGCTCCACAGATTCGTTAAAAATCGGAATCTTAAAATCGCTCTTGATCGAACTCAAAAACTCCGTCGTCAGCTTGGTCAAATTGGTATCCGATGAGAAGGAGATCCTGGTGAGGGCAATAATGAAATTGTACGATGTGTCGTTTGATAAGTTTTGCAAAATCAAGTCCTGTGGGATCTCCTCGTTATCCAAAATGATATAATGGATCAAATAAACCACGGTGCTGATCATCGTGTTTCGAAGATTTACCGTTGTGGACCGCGGGTTCCTCATCAAGTACTCTTGCTCTTTCAATAGCACCCATATCAAGATCTTCAACAATTCAATGATGAACTCAAATTTGAAGCTCGAAAGTGGATTGTTCATCAAATATATTTCAAAGAACTTCAAAATCTTCAATTTGATGTTCAAAGTTTGTAATTCATGTTTCAAAGTGTTTCCTAATGACAGTTTAACAATATCATCAGTCGAGATTGGCAAAGGCTTGTTCAACAATTTTTTGTCATTCTTCTTAGGTAGCAATTTCTCCAACAATTTGAAATCATCGTTATTACCAACAAGTCGGTTTAGTCCATATACTCTGAACCCTTCCAACAAGGGCATCCCATCGACCAACAATTTGCTCATCAATAACAACACATCGTCGTCATCCTTGACAAAAGACGAACTGTCATTATCCTGCTGAGACGCACCCATTGCCAATTCTCCATCCCTGTCCTCCTCGACGAGCGAAGATATCGAGTAGATCAAGATTTCCACCATGTTGAAAACAAAGTTTACACATGTTGTATTTGATAAGCATGCCTTGATGATTTCCTTTGGTAACAACTTCCAAAACAATTTGGTGATATCTTGTTTTGTATGACTTAGTTTGGATAACAACTCAATTATGTCTAATGAGAACAAGACAATGAACTGATCTAACACCACGTACTGTAGATTTTTCTTCCTCTCTTGTCTGGTCTGCTGCAGTTGTTGTGGACCACCTTGTGACGATTTCAAAACGTATAGATAATTCTTCAAGAAATCTGCATTGAATTGCAACAATTGATCAATAATATCCGTATGTAATGCGCTAGGTCTATAATTTAATGAGCAATGTACCAAGCCCAACAAAAACGGAATTGGTAAAAGGCAGTCACTTAAATACAATTTTTGGATGTATATAGTGAGAGCTTCTATGAACTCACTTATCAAATTGTCCAAGCGGATGTTGTTGTTCAACTGGACCAAAAAATTTATCACAGAATTGGCAATGTTGTCATTCTCCTCGATTTCGAAATTTTCATGTTTAAATTTGAAAGGTGATGAAAGTTTAGACAAACTTTTGATCGTGGTATCGGAAGCGCCATTTATCACATGTGCGAATATTGAATCGACAAATAGCTGCTTTTCATTAGGGTAAATGTTCGTGGGATGATGTATCACCTTAATTTGTTGTTGCTGTTGTTGTGGTGGCAGAGACACCAGTGATTCTTCTTGAAGATGGTGTTGTCGTTGACGTGATGTAGGTACCGGCGACTGTGTAGTTGAGTCATCTGCCATTGCTACATCTTCATCATCTAAACTTCTTGAGTCATTGTGATTCAATCTTCTCTTCTTTGAAGGCTTCGATCGTACAGATAAGGAGTTTAATTCGGATTTTAAAAACTTCTTCTCATCTTCAAGCTTCAACATCAAGTCCTGGTATGCTTGAATTTTTGACACCTTATCACCCAACTCATTCTGGAACTGCTCTTTCAACTTAACTAAGTCTTGAGCTTTTTGTTTCTCCAATAACTCCAATTTTGATCTCAAGATCGCGTTCTCCCCTTGTGCCGATTGTAATTGTGTCTCCGCGTCTGTATTGATGTTCTTGGGCACTGTTGTCGGTGCTGACTGAGTTTGTGTCTGATTTGTCTTCTTGGATGTCAATTGTATCAACTCATTTTCCAAGTTATCATCGTCAAAGGAGTCGAACTCTTCCTCCAGCGGATCCATCTCTGTGTTTTTGACTATCCCATCATCGTCATCTGCGTTTTTGTGGTGACATCTTTTTCTTCTATGCGAAATCAAAACATACAAAATTCAGGGGCTGTCTCTTTCATATTTTGTGGAAATTCTAAAAGACCAAAAAAAAAATTTTCAGTAATTAAATAAAAAAAAACTTTTAGTACTGAAAGACAAAAGGGTATTCTGGAGTATAGAGTATAGTCACAATGACCAGTAACAACACAAAACATAATAATAATAATAACAAAGTGATCAAGGATAACGTAAATGTCCCAAATGTATCGTTAGTCCCAGTACAACCTACTCCGTTATCATCCAAAGATAAGAACACAAAGAGATTAATCGTTGTATTATCTCATGCATGTCTTGAAACACAAAAGATTTCAACTGGTGGACCAGGAGGAGACAAATATGCTTTGTTGAACTGTGATGACCACCAAGGTTTATTGAGAAAGATGGGTAGAGATATCAGTGAGGCAAGACCAGATATAACACATCAATGTTTGTTGACGTTGTTAGATTCACCAATCAATAAAGCTGGGAAATTACAAGTATATATTCAAACTGCAAGAGGTGTGTTGATAGAAGTGAATCCAAGCGTCCGTATTCCAAGAACGTTTAAAAGATTCTCAGGATTGATGGTACAATTGTTACACAAGTTGAGTATCAGATCTGTGAATTCCGAAGAGAAATTGTTAAGAGTCATTCAGAACCCAATAACAAAACACTTGCCTACAAAGTGCAGAAAGATCACATTATCATTCGACAGTGAAGTCGTAAGAGTACAAGACTATGTTGATAAATTGGATGAGGATGAAAGTATATGTGTGTTTGTTGGATCCATGGCTAGAGGTCCAGATAATTTCGCCGATGAGTTCGTTGATGAGAAAATCGGTCTTTCGAACTATCCTTTGAGTGCGTCAGTCGCTTGTAGTAAATTCTGTCATGGTTGTGAAGACTCTTGGGGTATATTTTAGTGGTGTTTCTCAACTAAGGGTTATCTATAAGTAATAATAAATTAAGCATGAATGTTTTTTTTTTGTTTTTTCTTGTAATCATCTCATCTCATCAGCGCTAAAAACTGGTTCTGTGATTTTACCAATTTGCACAAACACAGGATCATTTTTATACATAAGAATGTCTCTTATTGAAATCTTGAATTCCCTTTCTAACTACACAACAGTTATCATCTGTCCTTTGACTAGCTATATATTCTTCCTCTATTATCATTAATCATCCCCATTAACTAAGATGCCAGTTTTTGAAGCCCCTGCCGTTTATGTTTGGAGTGCCGGAATCACAATTTGTACATACTTGATGGAGCACATGTACATGAAAGAATACTTGGACTTCCATACCTCTTCAGCAAACATTGTTCCATTGACACTGCCCAATGGACAGTATTTCATCCGTCGTGAAAGAGTTGATAAGGAGAGAGTCGTTAATGTTTTTGGCGCCAATGGGGATAAAGTATACACATTCGAGAGAAAGACACCTTTGAATCCGGTTTGGACAATGCTTACATTCCCATCCCGCAGAGAGGTGGCCACTATTCGTGCTGGGTTCTTTTCAAGATCTATTGACTTCCATAACAAAGTTGGTTTAGAACATCGTCTTGTTAAAAATGAGGCCTCGTTGACATCAGGAAGGGTAAGATCATTTTATTTGACTGATGGTTCCAAATATTCATGGACAAGGGGTACCAAATTTTTGGAGAAAATAACAAACCCGGATGGTGGGGATGAAGAAATCCATGAAAGAATTGCCAAGGTCAAATTGATGAGACAATGGAAGTTTGATTTCGAAATGATCATTGATGAAACAAAGATGGACAGAGAGGTCGCATTGGGAACAGGGTTCATCTCTATGTTGACACAATGGGGAGTTGGTGATATCACAGAAACCAGAGGTCCAACTTTTGTTCCAGGTATTAATCTTGGTTCCATTGCTCCAAAAGTTGTTGTGAGTGACGAAGTAGAGGAAGAACAAGAACAAGATAAAGTTACTATTGTTATCAACGGTGTTAAAGGTGATGAAATAACGGTTGAGTCGTGATTTTTGCGTTTAACTTAAGGAAGAAGATGTATAAATTATCATGGACTGAAGTCTACTCTCCCTCGGGTTGTTAAAAAGTCATGCATGGTATAGCTTCTACTCACGGAAAATAACATCGAATATCAATCAGTCAATCGATCAAATTGTACAAAACAAAATTGTAGGCTCCGATTACCGGAATGGGGCAAAACTTATCGATAAATACGCACTTTGAATTGATTGAATCAAAAGATGTGCGCGCAAATAGACTAATAATCTATCATAGTAATACAAAAAAATGTGTCAGTCAGTCAGTCAGTAAACAGATAAACACCCCCGGGGACATCAAATCAGTAAATGTTTACAAAAATGCGCGGGTGTGACCATCTTAAAATCGTTTCTAACCCCGGATTTTACCATAAATTCTTATCTTAAATAATAATATTAACACGTATTTTATCTCAGAAGAGAAGTGTAAAATCACTGATTTCTAATTCACTTATTAGCCCAAAGATACGAATTGTAGAATCGGATTAAAAATTATCATATAAATAAGTATCACTCTCTTGTACTTTACATATTTAAATTCAGTAAATCTTATCATCAATTTTGAATCTACAACTATCTATCAAAAACAAGCACAAATCATATATATAAACAATGTGTACATCAGCTATTTGTCCTCTTTGTCGTAAGTAGTACTCATGCTCTTGAAGTTGTGGATAAATTCATACTGACTGAATCCAAATCACAGACAAAAAAACATGGAGTGGTTGTGGTAAACATATCGATAGTGTTATGAGCAACACCCCACACAACTTATGGTGCACTTGCAAGCATCTCGACAATGAATACTCAAATGAGTACCCACCAAAGTCTGGTACTGGCTCAGCAAGGTCAAGTGTCAGTTCTTGATATGTTGACAGTAGGGATTCTTTGTACTTGGAAACGGTTGGATCCGCTGTTAATCAGCCGATGGGGTTTATATTTTGTTTTCATTGAGCAGCAATCATATAGGTATATAGGCATAATTCATACAAACGCTTGTTATTTCTAATAGGATTACAACCGACCGTAAATATCTTAAGAACTTTCACTATCAGTGGAAAATAGCACCTTTTTATTGACGTTTGACAGGCATATCTCAGAGAGAGAGAAAAAAAAGATGCTTGACAAAATTTAATGAGGGTGTGGAATCTGAAACACATTAAGAACAACTTTGAAAATAGGTTTGTGAAAAGCATGAAACATCTCAGCGGAGTGTACTTTCTGTCCGAGGCCTGATATATATATCTGACTTTCATATACTTAAGTCACCATGATTTTCTTTAGACTAATATACTCTTACAAATGTTGAAAGGACAAAGTACACCAACCACCAACTCGATTAAACCGTATTTGAACTTACAAGAGCGTATTTCCCAGATATGGTTCAACAGATACACATTGACCTTAATAGTCATCATTGTGAAAGTCACTTTTTTCAAAAGAGCGCTTCTTAGTTCATTGGAAACGGCAGAGACGTACACAAAGCTATCATGCAATTCCTTAAGTCAATACTCCTCCACGTTCTCATCACTACCCAATTACATGACCACGTTGACAAACAAACTCATCATCAAGAGTATCAATGAGATAAACAAGGGTTTACTTGAAGCTTTGGAACTTATTGTCACCGGGGCTGAAGAGATTATATTGTTCACCATCGACTTAGTCATCGGGACTTATGTCTGTGTGTTAACCGCGACTATTGATGGTGCAGTTGAAGTTGCACTCAACGCAACAGAGCTGGTAGTTGACCTGGCCAATGATACTATCATTTCATTAGCAGGTGATATACAAGATGGGTTGGATAAAGTAGAGACAGTGGTAAACGGAGTGATCAAGCTGGCCAGTAAAATTGAAGATCTTATCACCGGTGATGACGACAATGATGTCAATTCTAATTTCAGGAAAGTCAATTTGACTATAAGTAAATTGAAGGATTGGAAGATCGATTCCAATGTCAACACAAAGTTGACGGAGTTGAGTAAGAATCTCCCAGATTTCGAAGATGTCAAGAATTTCACAGAGTCCTTGATAGATGTGCCCTTTGAGAAATTGAGGAATGAGATCAACTCATCAAATTACGAATTGGTGAAAGAGTATGAGTTGCAAACGGTAAGTGCGCTACTGGGTAACAACACTGAAGAAGTTTGCTCATCGTCGCAGGTGGAGAGGTTCTACAAAGAGCTCGCTGACAAAATCGAGTTCTCGACGAAGATTTTACTCCTGTTGTTGATTGTGTTTGCCGCATTGGTGATTGTTCCCTTGATCTGGATAGAGTTTCGCAAATGGGCAAGATTGATGAAGTGGTCTCGTGAAGACTCCACCACTGACCCGGTGGAAAAGGTCTTGATTTATGAAAACAGATACTCGTCTCTGATTGGAATCTCTCTTTCCCGGATTTCGGGCAAGTATCTGGATAGAACAAGGTGGTTGGTGCTGTATGTAACTTCGAAGGACTCGTTGCTATTGCTTATGATGGCCATTGCAGGATTGATCATCGTCATGTGTCAATACATCATTCTCACCTCGATCAACAACGATAACAATTCCTGGCTATCCGACGACCTCAGTGCATTGACAGCATCTCTCGACAAAAACCTCACCCGTGAGATCAACCAATGGACCACTGATACCAATGCGATAATCTACGAGAAGCAAGAGGATATCAATGACAATTTGTTCTCATGGGTACAAGACTCTACTGAGTCCGTCAACGGTACGATTTCCGGGTTCGTCGACAAGATGGACTCTGCAATACTGACGGTGTTCAACAATACTCCATTGTACTCGTACGTGAAAAGTATTGTTGGTTGTGTGATAGAAAACAAGTTGATCAAATTGGAAGAAGGGTTGACCTGGGTTCATGATCATGCAGAGGTGGAGTTGCCCTTGTTGGACCAAGCGATGATATTTGATGTGTTGAATAACAAGACAGAGGTGGTTCAGTATAATTATACCAGTATCGCCAATTCCACTATCACTAACTCCACCGCTTCAAAACATTCCAACTCAACGAGATCTGGATCAGACTCTTCCAACTCAACAACAACAACTTCACTCGAAAACAAGTCTTCAATTGAGGTGCTATCAAAAGCCGGTGATTCCCTTTCCTCTGCTTTCACCCTGATGATCAACGAATACTTCAAAACCATCAAGCTCGAACTTTACGTCTCCCTCACTTTTCTTCTGATCTGGCTCTTGCAATTTCTCACAGGGGTGGTCATTTTACTTTGGAAATCACGTCATCTACGACACCTTGAAGCGCAAAAACTAGGTTTGAATATGACTTTTGTCCAGTATGACATCTCGTCACCCACGAGACTCACCAGATCACAAGAGTTAGCGTTCTCAAAGCAGAATGGTCTGCTGCTATCCAACCCATTTAAATGTGTGATTACTGAAGAAGAAAATGAAGTTGGTGATGGTGACGGAGATGATAAAATTGAACTCATCGATGAAACTTTGGGAAATTTGATGAGTGATGATCAAGAACGTTACGGTGATCGTATCGGTGAAAGTAGTGGTGGGGCCTCTCATAACCATTACAACCTTGATGAGTACAGTGATGTAGGTGTCAGTGAGATATTGAGCTATCATGCAGATAGAGAATTGACAGGTGGTGGAGGTGGTGGTCAACATCAAAGGGTGTCTAAACGATGGATGTTGTAACGGACAATGCAAAAAATGAAAAAAAAATATCGAGTGCTATTACCTATACATATATTGAATATTTCTAATCCTTATGCTTTCTCTTCTTCTTCTTCTTTGAATCTTCATCATCTTCTTCCTTTTCTTCATCATCTGCAGATCTCTTCTTTTTCTTCTTACTCAACACTTTATTCTCGTGATCCTCTTCCTCTGGCGCGATATAACTCTTTGCCCTCTCCAGATCTTTCAACTCCTGCTTCACCAGCTGTTCCTCTTTCTTCTCGTTGATCAGCTTCAACTTCTTCTCGCGGTTACCCAAAAAGTACTCACCACTCTCGATTTGCAAGTCGATCTTGCTTGGCTGTTGCTGAGGTGGGAACGGTGTGTATACCTTCTTGGCCTTCTTGGCTTTAGGCTTCTTACGGGCAACATTCTTCTTCTTAAACTGTGGTAAGAATCGAGACCAATCTTCGTTGGCAAGCTCTGGTTTCAGAGCCAATTCCTTTTTGATCATCAATTCTTTGATATGGTAAATTGGATGGATGTTCTTCATGCAGTCTTCAACAATTCTTCTCACTTCTTTTAACCCCTTATATGGACCCATGACCGATACTGTGTTACCTTGTACCAAAATATAACATTTGGTCAATAATTCCAAAGCTTTCAAAGTATCACTATTAGGACCGACCAACCGTTGTCTTCTCTTCTTGAACCTATCTTTATTTGTGACGAAGTTCCCAATCTTGATAACATCACAAGCAATGTCGTCTTGTAATATCTTGATCAGTTGTGGTAATGGCACGGATCTAGCCAACAATTTGATCAAATCTCTTGCCTTCAAAATCATTGCTGGATCAAATGTTTTTCTCGTGGTCTTCACAGTCATTGAACCTTCGACAAGATTCAACTCACATAAGATCTGGTGTTTTTCCAAAGCTCTTGTTACATCATTCCAGACTTGTCTTAAATATGTTTCTCTGTATTTGGGGAACAATGTCATGAAAGATGACTCTTCTGCAAAGGCCAAGCCAGAAGTGTTATCTTCAGGTTTGAATTCTTCAATAGCCCATTTATCTATGTCCGGGGTATCCCAAGGTTTGTCTCTGTTATGGGTTGATGGCATTTGATGTTGTATTTGGTGTTTTATGTAGTGTTTACAGGTTCATCTGAATAATTTTTTTTTTTTTGCTTAAGCCAGAAAATTTTTTTTGAATTTTTTTGAATTTTTTTTAGCCTTCTGTTTATAACTGATTAGAAAAGGTAGACTGTAGACTGTATCATCAGAATATCTTCTTTGATTGTACAATAACAAGAACAGCCAGAGAGGTACACATACAGAATGCTGAAAAAGACAAATCCAAAGACCATAGCCAAAGTAAATAAACCATCACTTCCGAAAAAGAAACAGCTCACAAAGAACAAAAAGAAGACCAAGAAGGCTACATCGACTCTCATATCCAAGTTGAACAACACAAACGATCTTCATGACATCACCTCGTTAGCCAATAAAACAAAAAAAGAAGAGAGAGCATTTGACAACTTATCACAATATCACAGCCAAGATCTTCAGAAAAAAGAGAGCAGTAAGAAAGTGGAAATGGATATGATGAAGCAATTGGAGATGATTGGAGACTTCACTTTGTGAGTCTCAAGTTAGAGCCTGGTTTGACAGAGCTTCTATTCTCAAAGCTGGCAATGTATATTAGACAGTCAAATGCTACGTATGATAATGATAAAAATGACATTTGTAATTGTTTAATATGATGAACCCCATAAAATATAATAAATACTATATAAATTAATTAAGCCACAATAACAGTGTGAAAATCTTAATATTCTTTTAGACCAGCTAAAAATTTGGGATTACCAATCAATAATGGTTGATCATCTTGTGCACACGTTTTGGCAGCAGCGTGAAGAGATAAGTAACGGTACCAGCGGTGAGTAAATACCCGCCAACGGTCTTTGCATATTTTGGTGCCTCAGTGGATAATACACTTTGACCGACGTGTGGAACATTCTTCTGTGCCGGCTTGACAAAAGTTGGGTTGGTATGAAGTGATCTTCTTGAAGCTCTTAAGAAAGCTTGTGGGATTTGGGATCTTAATGAAGACATTGTAATACAGTAGTTTTATTCTATTTGAGTTGAAGACCGAGATAAGAGATTCGAGGTTAAAGAGGAAATGGGTAGATGGGTATCTATTTATATTTGAAGTCAGTTCGTGCTGTAATTACTTTATTAATAATATTATTATTATTGTGTTAATGTATATCTCCACTGAAGTATAAGGTGGAGACACTTTGATCATTACCCACTCCACTCCACACTTTACAACCTGACAGACACTACAAACAAAAATAAAAGCTTATCAATCAAATTCAGCAATTTTAGCCATCTGACCCAAAGGGGTAATTATACCCAGCCCCCAAAATTCCCTTATAGTCCTTTCAAATTTAGCAAATTAATTATTTTGCTTTTTTTCGTAGAACGCTTTCAAGCGGAACTTGCTCATGTAACGTGCGTTACTTTTAGTTGGTTAGCTTGACAGTAAATCACCCCTACTGTACACCGGTTAACGAACACGTCAGAATAGGAGTTAACACAGCAAGATAGCTGATAATACCCAATTCTTAATGTATTTATTCATGCTATTATTGCTAGCAAAACAAATGTATAGAAAGCTTTTAAATGTTATATAACAGCACCGTTTTCTCTGTTCCACTATTCCTCCCATCTTGCATTTTAAAGTAAGATATATAGGCCACAAGCATACCAATATACACTTACAGTTCGATACTCAAATAAATCTACCATGTCGTTTAACGCAGCAGCCAATATATATGAAAAGAATACAGATGATGTCCCAATTGACATTCACACTCAGGCAAAACCAGCCGGTGGTAAAATGAAAGCTTTAAAATGGTTGGGTAATGCCAATGTCGAAGTGCAAGAAGCAGACATCCCAGACATCACAGACCCAGATGACGTTGTATGTAAAGTTACAGGTTCCACCGTTTGTGGTAGTGATTTGCATTTGTACCACAAGGAAATCATGGAATTGCGTCCAGGTGATATCTTGGGTCATGAATGGTGTGGTATCGTTGATAAAGTTGGACCAAACGTTACCCATTTGAAAAAAGGTGATCGTGTCGTTGCCAGCTTCCAAATCGCTTGTGGTTATTGCAGATATTGTAAAGAAAAAATCACTTCAATGTGCGACAACACAAATCCATCTAAAGTACAAGAGAGGTTCTATGGTGACAAGTTCGGTGGAATTTATGGCTACTCTCATTTTACAGGTGGTTATGCAGGTGGACAGCTGGAGTATGTCAGAGCACCACATCTGGAGTTCAACTTATTAAAAATTCCAGATAACGTTCCAGATGAGAAGGCCTTGTATCTATCTGATATTTTACCAACTTCATACCACAGTGTTGAATGTGCAGAAGTCAAAGAAGGCTCTACCGTTGCTATCTGGGGTTTGGGACCAATTGGACAATGTGCAGCCAAATGGAGTAAACCTCGCGGTGCTTCGAAGATTATAGTAGTTGATAACGTTGAAGAACGTTTACTTAAGGCCACTGAATTAGGATATATTCCGATCAATTTCGACAAGGTGGATGTTACCGAAGAAATTTTGAAATTCGTCCCAGGAGGTGTCGACTGCAGTATCGATGCCGCTGCCTTCAGATACGCAAAAAGTTTGCTCCACAAGACTGAAAGAGCTCTTGGTTTGGAAACAGATACTCCAGAAAATGTTAACGAAGCCATCAGAGCTACACGTAAATTTGGTACGATATCGTTGGTTGCAGACTATGTTGGATTGACGAATCACTTTTTGATCGGTGCCTTGATGGAGAAGGGAATAACACTCAGAGGTTGCGGACAGCTGCCTGTACAAAAATACTGGGAACTTATCATGGAAAAGATAGTTTCTGGAGAGTTTGACCCAACGTTTATCTTGACACACCGTTTCAAATTGGAAGAATTCAAAGAATTGTATGAAGCCTTTGACAAGAAGAAAGGTGGTATTATGAAAGTTTTCGTGGAGACGAAATTCTCGCAACCGGCTTATAAAGGCAGTCCTCCATTGACAAGTGTCAAAGACTTGCAATAAGTTTTCAAACCTGTATAATCAAGTTATATTTAAATTCACAGCTGTGCTGTTTTACTGTGTATTGTTCGTTCCCAATGTAGTATTTCCTGTAGGGAAAAATATATATATATTTCGTACATCAAGTAAAGTGTCCAAAAGGGGAAATTTGTTTTGTTTTCATTGTTTACAAATTGTGAGGAAGAGAAAAAAAATTTTAAGGTTTTCAAAGAGGAAGCAGCACAGATTCGATTTGTGTAAGAGGAATTCCTATCAATCGAGTATAATAAGTATCTCTTTCACCATTTTACTGGACTCAACTCAAGTATAGAGTCTTGAGAAGATCAACCAATTGAGCTGGCTAAGCACATCAACTGAGAAGAAAAGAAACCCTTTTTCTGGTAGAAAGACCCTTTTGATTCGCTTAAAATTCCTGATACTCGAAATTATGACTGGTCATAAATTGGAGGTGGTATTGGATAAATTGTCCAATTTGTCCGCGGAAACCATTCAGTCTATGGATAGCAATATAGCATTGATGAGCAACATCATCAACCTTCATGAAGTACTAGGAAAATCCAGGCAGGGTGAAGATGATTCAACATTTAAGAAAATTACCAAGAACTCTGATTTCTACAAAGACCAGTTACACTTAATAAATTTACGAACCAAATACTTCGAGGCCCAGTTGAATATCCTCGCGGCTCATACAACTTTCAACAGTCTTTTGCGTGACTCCGATCTGGAAAATTTAAAAGACGACAACGATCTCAATTGGAGAACGACAGAAGCCACATTGGAGAATCTATACTTGGAATACCATTACCACACGATAAAATTCCAGGAGCTGATGAGCAGTGCTCATCAAACTCATGAGGTAGAAATTTGCTCTACTCCCAAAAAAGAAGTGTTACAATCTTCTGCAGCATTGAAAAAGAAAGAGAGTAGAGCATTGTTATTAAAACCATTGAGGACAAGTGCCAAGAGGCATTCCAGGTTGATGGAGTCTCCAGTCACACCGATGACTCCGATAGAGTCCTTCAACGACTCTTCCATGACTTTGAATACTACAAATGATGAAGTTTTTCCACAAAAGAATTTGTACAATATCTTGGAAAATGAAACAAGCACAATGGAAGTTAAATGTCACAGAAGATCATCGTCGATGCCGGAGACTCCTACCTCGCAGATGGTGAACACGTTTGAAGATTTCCATGAGCTGCACAGAGAAAATAACGTGAAGAATGTGAGACATTTCATCTCATATGATACCGGATTGGATGAATTCGTGCAAAACGATGTGCCCATTTCTTTTGACAACTCTAGCATCATTAAAGAATCCGAGATCGTGGGAAGTTTTGAAAGTGTTTGCAACAATTTTGAAGCAGAAAAATATGAGTCTCTGAGCTTCAAGAAGCACGATGGTACATATACATACTTGGAAACTCAAATACCTGACATCGACAGTGACACGTCTATGGCACTGGAGGGTGGCGATCAAAATTACAACGACAATAACAACGAGTTCGGCTTTCTCGATGAAGAAGTTTTTGAATTCAATTCAGCCTTGAAAAGATCGACATCGCACGATAGTATATTTGAGCAATCCAGTAGTGCCAAGTCCGATCAACAGCAGCGTCATGGGCAGAAGTCATCGATGTGGATGAACAAATTCAACCAGAAGATTGAACCTACGGTGGCGACGTTCAACGTCACCGCAGAGACCCAAACACGGAACGATCAGAACCAGACTCCAAGCGACGATTTTTTCAAAAATTTCAATGACTTCTTAGCCCCTTCTCTGACTTTTGTCAAGAAGGAGATCAATACGGCAAAGACAAGTAAACAATTGTTGAACGCTGTCGCCACCAATAACTACGTAAAGAAACTTGAAACGGAGCCCAGACCTGTCCCAATTCCAATTCCCACATTCTCGTCATCCACAGCAGCAACCGATATCTCATTCACACACATCACGAGTAACGACATGTCCTTCAACCATCGTCTCAGCCACAAACCATCATTTCTTGACTCCCATAGTCATATCACATCCACCACCTTCGGAAATAACCACCCTCACCCTCACTCCCATCACGATATCGAGCACAATCCAAAATCACAATGGTCTTTGTTTCTATCCAAGCTCAAGCCGCAAAACTTGATTCCACCTTCCTCAGTGGTCACTTCAGAAGTAGGAAGACCGCTTCCCCAATCAAAGCGCAGCAGTGGTAGCAGCTCCCTCGGTCATAGCGGTGGTCATGAGACTGGGTTGGGAAGAGGGTCTTATTCTACTTTGACAATCGGGCCAAACCATTCGAGGACGATCAACTACGGGAATAACACCAACAATAATGCTCCAGAGTCACTGAATTGTGGAAACGTATTGAGCTCAAAGGTGAGCCATGCTGCACTAAGCGAGGCATTGCATGATCCCACCTTCTATTAATGCTTTCCATTATCATCATATTTATTTTATACCATTTCATTTCTTGCGATTTTTTTCCCTATTCATCTCATTTCATATTTATACAGCTCATGCATAGTGTTTTTGCTTAATACCGGGAGTCTTTACAGTTACAATATAGTGTCTAAACCATTAGTTATTTTTCATCATGATTTCATGTTAAAGTAATCTACAAAATGCTATAATCTCTAATCGAAATTTCCAGAGTTGAAAACACCTCTTAAGCTATGAGAGCTTCCATTACTCTGTAAATGCTTCTCAATGTTTCTCGCCTTCAACGTTCTTCCTTTGATCAACCCTGTAGACTTGCTCTTATTGGCCAAATATCCAATACTGGCCTTCATCCCGGTGGAGTTTTTCCAAGCTTTGGAAATTGTCACTTCCACTTCCCTCACACCGTTCTTGACCTCACTTGAGCTGTACCTTTGGAACGATTTGATGACTGATGATTTCCGCACTGGGTTAAAATCCTCCTCGTCTGTTCCATCGTTGTCACCCACTGGCTGGGTTTTTTGTTCACCTTCGACATCAACGACAACTTCACGTTTTTCGTTCACCGACATCATAACACTGGACTGTCTCTTCAATGCCAACAAATCCATCTCATCTTCAACCTCATCGGTAAGACCATGCTGATACTTGGCAAACAATTTGCTCCTCTCTTCGTCTTCCTCCAGGATGCTGTTTATGTCGCAAACCTCCGATAACGTTTTGGTAATATAATCGTGTGAGATCTTCAATTTTCTCTTCTTCTTGACAGGCTCTGCAGGGTTATCAACGAACGGATTATCCTCCTTGTCTTTTTGTTCCAGCACATCATCAACTCCATCCAGCAATTCGAGGCCAGCTTCTTCATCATCACCGTCCAACTTATAGTCAATTGGTTTTTCGGCAATGGTCTCAAAGAATGCTTTAGACTTGTCATTTGCAGCTATGGACGCAATTTTCTCGTTTTGCAACAATCTGCTTCTCTGCTTGTTCATCCTAGACATGTAAAAGTTTTTCATATCTTCTTCATCTTCGCTTAATTCGAGATCCAATGAAGCAGCACCTCTTCTTTTTCTCAACCTACCTGTCTTGATATCTTCAAACAACTTCTTCACCTCATCCTCGTTCCTACGTTTCTCCTCCTCGGCGTATTTGGATCGCAATTCGTTTGCTTTCATGTCCAATTTTGAGGTATCATCCAACATTCTTTCATCCTCACTATTTTCTTGATCAGAGTGATCACCCTCTGCTCCACCCAACCCGTGAAACTCGTCTTCCGATTCGGAAGCCTCATCATCGACAATATCATTGAGACCCTTTCTCTTCCATTCCTTCAATTGTCTCTTACGACGAATGTCCTTCTGCCTTTGCCTTTCTTTGGCAATAGCATGATTAATCTTTCTTGTTTCTTCATCAGACTCGGATTCCGATTCTTCAGAATCTGATGACTGCAGGATCCGCTCAAGTTTTCTAACCAATTTTCTTTTTGTCTTAGCTTTTACAGATTGAGATTCTTGAATTATTTGACTGAGACTCTCTATTTTGTTCTTCTGAGTTTTTTCGGCGGGAACATCAGCTTGTGTTCCGATAAACATGTTTTGTGTTTGCAATGGCATCGAGAAGTGTTCAATGGAATTGTGATCAGCGGCTTCATCGGCTCCTTCTTCAAAAGTCACTGACTTGTTTGCAACATCGATGAAAGTAGAATTATCACCAGCAAGGAACGAATCCTTAGCAACAGGTCCTTCAAAGCTGTTTTCTTCTTCATCATCTTCGCCAATGACATTTAGCTCTTTGTTTCTCAAATCATTCATGAGGTTGCCTCCCTTGATGTTTTGAGGTAATGTTGACTCAAACGCCTGTGTCATTGAGATACCAAACATTTTTTTCAAACCCGTTTGAGACCCATATGATCCCATTTGAAATTCATTAGAAATATCAGCGTTTTCATCGTGGGCATGGCTTTCTTCACCACCAATGCCGTACACGGACGGTGTGTCTTTGCTCAAAGACTGAGTTGATTTGACAGACAGCGGAAACTGGTATTTTTCTTCTTCATCGTTCTCATCATCATCAGACAAAACGACCTTACGTTGCCTGTGATGAGCTGGCTTGGCAAAAACTTCTTCTTCTCCTTCGCCATCACTGATGTTTGTTTCCGGTGCGTCTCCTTTGAGTTGTGGTTGGCTCAGTTCCACAAAACTGGATCTGACTTGTACATGGACATCTTCTTCTTGCTCTTGCTCCCCTTCTTGGCCTAAGTGATCATCGATGGATGCCAGAGAGTTGTCGCTTTCATAATCACCATCGTCACTGGAGTCAAGCTCCTTTTTCTCTTCAGATTCTTTGGACCGACGATTTTCCTTCTTTCTCAATCTGATATTTCTTTCTATTTCACGTTCAAGCAAGTCTTCGATGTTCAAGCCATCTTCCCTACGTTTGACTTCTTCAACATCCCCTTTCTCTAACTTCTTCGCTGTGATTATTTCTCTCAACTGTCTAGTCGCAGTACTATTCAAAGAAGCTACAAATCCTCTTGCCACCTTTTTTGTCGGGAGATTAGGGAAATATTTGTTGAGGCTCAAGGAGGCCAATCCTGATTTATCTTGCTTCTTCTTTTTTTGAACAAACCTCGTCTTGATATCAAGCCTGGTCTCCTTAGAAGTATGCTGTTTTAAGTAGTCAATGGCATCAATCTCTGGGTCAGAGTCTAACTCTATAACCTTTGCTCCCTTCTTTTCGACTAATTTATCATTCAACCTCTCCTCATAGCTCTTTAGAGGGTTGTTCAATGCTCTCTTTTCAGCATCCTTCTTCTGCTTCAAGATTATCCTTGAACTGTCGAGCATGTCCAATACGCTCTCGATCTCCTCATCTGACGAGACACTTAATGTCATTTGTTTTTGTGTTGTTCTCGTTGGGGTCGCAATCGGGGAAGTGCTTGGTGTTGACTTGCCATCTTTTTCCGGTGAATCTGCACCCTTGATAGGAGAAGAATTGTCCATCCCATCATCAAAGTCGAATTCAGCAAACAACTTGCTCTTGTCAAAACGTTTGTTTCTGAGTGGGACAGGTATAAATTCCACCTCTTTCTGTAACCTTCTCGTTTCAGCTAGTATCTTTTCATCTTTTTTGCTTCTCTTCTTGATTGGAGCACTTGAAACAATTTTGGAATTCTCCAGATCTTCAAACTCGTCTTCTTCTTGTGCTGTTCTCATCCTTTCTTGCTCCAACTGTTCCCTCAAGGCTCTTTTTGCAGCCGCCCTTTCGGCTATTTTCAAAGCTCTTCTCTCCTTTGCTGCTGCTGAGTTTTCATCATCGGACATCGCAACTTGCGAGTCGTCAGCTGGAATTTCATCCTTTTGCTCGATATTTTCTTGAGAATGCTTTTCTAGCAAATCTATCGGTTCTTGTGTATGTGATTTGAGTAAACCAACCTTTTGTGTACCGAGACTCAAATGCAGTACAGCCTTGACTTCCAAAGGGTCCGCCTGTGTAGTGGGATTGGTGATCACTTCAGTCCCCACATAAGAGGAAACGTTTTCCCTCTGGGTCTCAAGTTGCTGTGAAGTATTATTAGATATCCGCTGAGTGGTTGCCAGTTGTGTATTAAATTGGATAGATTCTTCTTGCAGTTCTTCTCTTTCTTCTTCCTCCTCTTCATCGATTGTCTCTCCATTCAATCGGCGTTGCACATTTTTGATCAAATCGCTCAATAAGGGATTTCCCTGTTGTGTAGATGCCAGCTTGATCAACTGGGTTGAATCTTGAGTTTCGTCTGTGTTATCACCATAAATATCATCTAAAATGTTATAATTCTTTCCCGCACCTAAACTGACGGGTTGAGTTTGGCTTTCATCGTCCGAGTGGAAGTCGACGTCAATTTGCTTCTTGAAAGTTTTTCTTTGAATGGATATGCCATCCAAAGCTTCTAAGAGATCCATTGGTGAGTGGTGGTGACCTTTTTTTTTATGGTCAGATAAGTGAATGCTAATATCACTAATTGTAATTTTTAAGAACGCGATACCCCCTAAAGAAAACTGAGTTTAATAAATCGCGTTACAACAAACGCAAAAAATTACACGTGAGACTAAATCGTGAAAAAAAGATCAATAGAAAATAGGCGTGTAAATTTTCTCAAAGTTCCATCCAATCGAACAATATACAAAAAAAAATCAACTTTTCAGGAATTGAAGGGAGACCGAGAATAAATCAGTAGAGCATCCATATATACAGTGAGTTATAACTTCCAGAAGCGAGTGGGGTTTTCCTAGGTGAATAGATCAATAGTAGTTTTAAGCGGGACTTGAAGAATTTTGCTCAATCTCACAAATGTCTGCTCAAACTGTCATCTTGGCGACAGTATGAATCATTCATTGCTCCGTCAACCACCATCAAACTTCAATGAATCATTGTTTCTAACAAACCTTATAGCGTAATAATGTCAGACACAACAGTTGCAACTACCCCATCACAATCTCTTTTGAACGACAAAGTACGTATTCGTCAGCTTTCAGTATCCGTTGGTAGTGATTTACTAACAATTCCATAGTGGGATGTCATTTTATCTAACACATTGGTCAAAACCGGTTTGGGTTTTGGTGCTGGTGTATTGGCTTCTGTATTATTATTCAAAAGACGTGCTTTTCCAGTTTGGATAGGTGTTGGTTTCGGATTAGGTAGAGGTTACGCTGAAGGAGACGCTCTTTTTAGATCACCAGTTGGTATAAGAAATGTCAAAGCCTAAGCTTTCATTAAGATTTAATATTCCATCACTTAAGCCTTGAGCCATAATGTCATATTTGCAACACTTGTATTGTACATACTAATGTCAACCCACATCATTCACGTAACAAGGTTTTGATATTTATTTAGAACTAACCAAAATTTAAAAATTATTGAAGTAATATCAAGCAGACCGTAAGCCGCCACAGATGCAAGCAGTAAGTGTAGGTAACAGCAGTGAAAGTTCAATTGACCCTAACTGGTAGCTTAGGGATATCATCTAAAGAGTAGTATGAAATGGAGATCAACTCGGCGCAATTTCGGGTAGTAACTTTCGTTCGCCCTCAACCTCACTTAGATATCTCTCAAGGCCTAAACTCTATATTGAGAACCATTGGCTCCTTCGGATTTTTGCTTCATGAGCATCTCCCATCCCCTGTGAAAAGCGTACATGTCCTGCCACCTCTTGTGCCCAGTTTTTGATTGAAGTTGAAATGGGCTTCAACAATTTGATGATTGATCAGAGAACTCAGTCAAGGTAGAAAGTCTTGAGATTCATTTAATTTTGAACTTTTCGTCTGCTTCAATAGTTGTTCTCAACCAAGACAGAGTCCATTGAGCTTGTAGCTTGTAGAATGGTTCAAAGAACAGAAAGGGAAGCGGCGCTTTTTCGAAATAACTTACAGGACTGAAACAAATACCAGTGCTTTAGTGAAGCGCAAAACAAGAAGAACAGAAACTTGGTTGACGAGTTGAAATAGATAAAATAATCATTCTATCTGGGATGTATATCAAGTGAACTCAGGGAGAATTTCAAAAGTCGTGAGGTTAGTATTTCAAAACTCAATTCTCTCTCATGAGCTCACCTCTCTTAAACCATTTTCGATAGCATTTTGTGCAAGTTTAAAGCAGCCCAGATTTTCCAACGTGACTAATTTGGATCCAATTGCTATTCACTGATTCCCAAGACTGAGGTACCAGTAGTACCATGCTCGCCTTCCAAAATTGCTAAGCATGACCTATGACCTTTGGTCTCAGTATGATACTATTATTGGAGGCCACTTCAACAGTAGAAGAGGTACTCTATACACATGACAAAAGGATCACTAATAAAGATGAATAGGTAGCCCGAGGTGCAGATTTTTTCTTGTTTTGACTACTTTCACTACTTTGGAAACCTTTTCATTTTTAGGTTTCCCGACACAGAAGCCGCAACGTAAGCGAGATTCGAAATGGTTTTTAACGACATCGTTTGTAGTACCTTGAGTGGCACTTCAACTTGTATAAGTTTCTGGCTATGAATTTATTACCTCACCCAAAATCGCACATGAGTTGGCGATAATGCTCATGTAAGGTATAGGCAAGTGATTTGTAAACCCTTTAGGTTCAGGTTACCTCATCAATAATAAAATGCTTTGATGCTGTTTTTAACACGCGTATGTGCATACTATGTCCCTACCTCATATTCAATTATTTGTAATAAGTTTTGTTTGTAGGTGTTCTCCTTCCCTTGATGTAAGAGCCAAAACTGACGAGGGCAAAATATTCGATTTGCCACGGTGAATCGTAAATTGCGTGCAGATTTTTTCAAGATGCATAGTACAAGAAATGCGCGTTAAAATAATTAGCCTGCGTTTGATCTCGCGTGTAAGACAAAGAAGCTCGGTTACTGTGCTATTTAGGAATGGTCTAGATTTCACTACACTTTTGGACTGCATAATTCATCTACAAACAGGCAAGCCGGAATTACAATGTTTACAATGTTTACAGTGTCTACCCTTGTTGAAAACAATTGAATGTTGAATCACGCTAGAAGGTTATAAAGATTGCTAAGACAAATTATACACACAGCACCAGTAGCTCAGTGGCGGTGGCAGATTCAGAAAATGGACCTATTGCGAGCGCAACAAAGTCCTAGAGTTTCAAGAAAGTGCAAGCAGGTGAGCCTAAATCGGCACGTCTCTGCTCGAAATATGTACTTTTCCGCTTGCCAAATGGACAAAAGTTGAACAAACAAACAAAAAAACAAAAAAAAGAAAGAAAAATTTTCCAACGGCTTCTTGCCAACTGTAAGCATTTTTTTTGCGGGTCACTTTGTAGTAATACTTACCAAAAGTGTTAATTTTCATGAGATGAGGATTGTAATGGTAGAAAATGAGGTTTCGCCGTTTTTGAATCTAAATTGTAATAGTATTCATATAATATAATATAATATCTTCGAATATCTATAAGCTACTTTATCATCATATTCTTGTTGTTCTCATCTTCATCACGGCAAGCTGAGAAATAGAACCTTGAGATTTTTCACACTCGATCCCACATCAATTTTTCCTACCCAGCAGCTTTTTCCCAAAGGAGAAGTCAGATCAGATCACAAAACTAAATGATCCTTTCCAAATACTTATATTAAAGAATTCAAATCCAAATACATTTACACTTGTTTGACACAAGCTATTCACAAACATGTCAACGTTGAAAAAATCTTTGACAAGAGTGAAGTCGACACTCAATCGAACAACATCGAAGTTGTCATCCCACAGTAATGACACCAACGCTTCGTTACTGACCCCTTTAACGATATCTTCCGATTTACTGTACCAACAAGAAACTCCGGAATCAGGGCACTCATCAAGGGGGGAAACTGATTACTTCAGTATGAAATACGAAGACATCGAAAGAAATGGCATCGAGCTGGCGAGCAGAAAGAGGAACTTCTCACAAACAAATAGCATAGCATCATCACATCGCAAGAGATCTTCAGAGATATCAGATCCACTCTCACCAAGCCAAAGCTCAACTTCATTACAAGGATTGCAGGATACCACAGATACGACCATAATTTTATCTTCTGATGATCCCTTGTCAAGGAATGAGAGAAGTCTCGATCTTGTGCTAAATACATCTACAGCTGAGAGTTCAATCTCTTTTTTACAAAGCGAGAAGGACAATTTGTTACCACCAATACCGACAGATGGACAACCACCTTGCAACGACGAAGAATTGTTGCCAGTAATACCCACTTCCATATCCCCTATTACGGAGGATGTACCACAAGTTGGTTCAAGGACATTGCAGTTATCCACTTTAAGGTCCTCGATACTGTCACAAAATAGCATACCGTCACTTTTCAACGGTGTAACACCTATATCTGAACTAGAACTTGCCAATGGTTTTCCAATTTTGGATCCTCAGTTCAAATCTGATGCTACAACAATAGGCACTTCAAACCCTACTGGCGGGAACGATGATGATATTGCTGACGCTATGGCTATTAGTATTTTGGAGAAGGTTCCACATCATAAGGAGTTAAGTGTTGAAGATTGGTGCATTTAATTTCGAACGAGAAAAAGAGCTAGAAAAGCTTTTATCGTCGAAAATATTTACGAAGTTCACGTCCCATATCATTATTTTCATTGTCATTCATCGGCTGTATTATTTATTCATTTGTATTTGCGTTTCATTTGTCATGGTTAGCTTTATTACTTTAAAAGGTGTTTAGTTTTGAAATTTAGTGCTTATTCTTCCTTGTAGTCATTTCAAAGCTCGGCCGGCTTTGTCACCACGGTGCTACACAGTTACACATACACATAACATACACATAGCTGTGTAACACTGTGAAGTGCCTCCTAATTTGGCCGTCTGATCTTGGGAATTTCTCTGTTGAGCAACTTGAGGTACCATTTGAATATTTTCTCTATCTGTGGTAAGTCCTTGTTATTGTGCGGCAAAGTAAAGCGCTCATTTTTAAGAAATTAGAGATATGAGTTGAGGAAAAAGATGCCACTATTTTTAAAAACAAGTAGACAGACATATGTTTTGGAGTGTACGCCCATTGAATAGAAAACGGAAAGCCATTCTAGCAACAGTTCTTTGTTCATCATTGATAATTTTGGAGCATCAATACCCTCTCCACTTTTTGAGAACTAACGTGAAGCAATACATAAGGCCATTCGCAAAAATGACATCGACATCATTCACCCCACCTCAATTACCACCAAAATGGAATCACACAGCTGACCAGATCCTGTCGGAAACGGAAAAGATTATCAGCAAGTCCAAAAACACCAATGATAAAGTTGGTGCCTTATCGATTGAAGAAGTATCAATTGACACTGCCTTGAAGCCGATATCACAGTTGGAAAATGTACATGGTTTACAAATTGGCCAATTGGCATTCTATCAGCACGTGTCAGCCGATAAGGCTTTGAGAGATTCCTCCAGTGAAGCCTCTGAAAAGTTGGAGAACTACGCAATTGAGGAAGGATTGAGAGAAGATGTGTACAAAGTCTTCAACAATTTGCTCAAAAACACCATAGACTCAGAGGACGTTGATCCAGAAACTAAAAGATATATCGAAAAGACCAATAAGGCTTACGAGAGAAACGGTTTAGCTTTGCCTCTAGAGAAAAGAGAGCAAATCAAAGAGTTACAGCAAAGGCTTTCGAGTCTTGCAATAAAATTCGCTAAAAACTCTGGAGAGCAAACCGAATTCTTACTTTTCAGCAAAGAGGAATTAGAAGGATTGCCAGAATCAGTTATCGAACAGTTCGAAATTGTTAAAGAAGATGGCACTGAAAAGTTGAAGGTCACTTACAAATACCCGGATTATCTCCCGGCAATGAAGTATGCCAAAAATGCAGACACGAGAAAGAAGCTTTTCCTAGGCGATCAAAACAAAGTACCGGAGAATGCTGGTATCATGGCCGAAGCAGTGAAATTGAGAGCTGAGTTGGCCCAGATCTTGGGCTATGAATCATTTGCTGATTACGTTTTAGAAGATAGAATGGCAAAATCATCCGAAGCTGTCATGAGCTTTTTAAACGATTTGAAAGAAAAGTTGCTTCCATTGGGATTGAAAGATAAAGAGCATTTACTTGCTTTCAAAAAAGAGGATTTGAAAGCAAGGGGATTGCCTGATGAAGACGAATTCTACATTTGGGATAACAGTTTTTATAACAATTTGATGTTGGAAAGAGAATATCAAATTGATGCCGAAAAAATAAGTGAGTATTTCCCAATGGAAAACACAGTCAAAAAGATGTTGGGTATTTTTGAGCATTTGTTCAACTTGAAGTTTGAAGAGGTTGACTCTAAATCCGAATTGTACTCTACCTGGCATGAGGACGTCAAACAATTTGCGGTTTGGAAGCTCGATGATCCTTCAAAGCCTGAATTTGTTGGATGGATTTACTTCGACCTTTTCCCAAGAGAAGGAAAATTTGGTCATGCAGCAAATTTTGGTATTGGTCCAAGTTACACTGATGGAGAAGGCAAAAGGGTTTATCCTGTTACAGCCTTGGTTTGCAATTTTAGTAAGCCAACAAAGACTAAGCCCTCTTTGTTGAAACATAATGAAGTTACGACATTTTTCCATGAATTGGGTCACGGCATTCATGATTTGATTGGTGCTACTCAGTATGCCAAATTTAGTGGTACTTCTGTCTCATGGGACTTTGTTGAATGTCCATCACAGATGTTGGAATTCTATACTTGGAGTAAAGATGAATTAAAGTATCTTTCATCTCACTACCAAAGACCTGAGGAATCCTTGACCGATGAGTTAATTGATGCGTTAGGCCGCTCCAAGCACGTTAATGGCGGTTTGTTCAGTTTGAGGCAGTTGAATTTTGGTTTCTTCGATATGAAACTACACACCTCCAAGACGGGTGAGGTCGACTTGACCAAGGAGTGGAATACTATCAGAGAGGAAGTTTCCCTAGTCTCCAACGGTGGCACTGTTTCCAAAGGTTATGCTTCCTTTGGTCATTTATTAGGTGGCTACGCCGCGGGGTACTATGGATACATGTGGTCTTTGGTGTTCGCTAATGACATCTACTACACCAAGTTCAAGAGTGCTCCAATGAACAAGGAAAATGGAATCTTGTACAGAGATACGGTGTTAGCCAGAGGTGGCTCAAGAGAAAACATGGATACGTTGACCGAGTTGTTGGGAAGAGCACCTAACTCAGATGCCTTCTTGGAAGAATTGGGAGTCAAATGACTAGCTGCAAAACTTTGACAGTCAAGTGGCTTCTTATTATTATTATTACTTCATAGACAAGAAGTACATCAATGATGCAAATTTACATAAGGGTCTTTTTCCAAGATCCGGAAATGAAAAAAAGAGTAATTCTGACATTTTGCTTTCTATTCCTCACAGTTTCCCCAGTAATTTGTACCTTATCATGCTCCAACTACATGAGCTCGGTTACCATGGCTTCTACACCTATTCCTGTGCCAATCTGAACAACACCTTACATTTAGTCAGAGCAATCGTAAGAGGAGCGGCAAAAAGCGCAAGACTGTTGGACTAAGAGAATCATTTAAACAAGGGGTAAATCCACAATGGGTCCAACACCAGCACTAACAGACCCAACAGCTGGTCAAGCCAAGCAACCCGAGCCAGCAGTTAAGATGGAGACTGAATCGTTGAATGTTGTTAATCTAGATTCATTAAGCTCACCATCGCTGGCGCCAGCTTCGCTTTATAACGAGGTGAGGAAGGGCCAGAATAACGATGAATCACAAAATGAATCACAAGACACTATCAGTATGAAAGAAGCCCAAATAAAGCTGATCTTCACTCTGTTTGAAGCTGGGGTGGCTATCATGGGGTCTGAAAATGGGTCAAGTATTACGTCACTTCGAGAAACCCCTGTGCCTGCAAACAAGAGGGCCACAAGGGATAAAAATGATAGAAGGGTCATTGATCTTGATGGAAATGAAGGTAAAAGTGCTAATGAGGTTGCTGGTAGTAAGTCATCCACTAGGGTGATAAGAAAGGAGAGGGAAAATGGGGGCGATCGTATCAATCAACTTTTTTCACTGATGAAGATCCAAGAGCAAATCAATGATAAAAGGTTTAAGAATTTAAGTGAAAAATTGCTTACAGGCCCTATGGAAAGCAGAATGGATCAGATCATTCAAAAGCACGAGCAATTGAAAACAAACATGTATCAGTCCCAATACCAATTTATGGAGGATATCAACATCTGGAGAACTTCATTTGAGGAAGCTTACCGAAGTGATATGGACAGCTTCAAAAACTCTTTGGTCAAACAACAACAGCAACTTGAGCAAGAAATCTGGGAGCGCTTCATTTTCCATGGAGATTTTTTTCACAAGGAGCTTCCTAACTTTGGCTTGATGTATGAACATGCTAAGCAAATGACTATCCAACCTCTGGATGTAAGTGAGAGGCTTAAAGAGAATTTGAGAATTGTGGAGGAATTATCCCGAGTAAGCACAATCAACTTGAAAGGAATATATCATTATGCGAGGAACTACTTCGAAGAATTTAGACGCCAGGATGTCAAACTCGTATCTCCCCAGTTAGATTGGAGTCGGTTGGTTGAGCTCGAAAATGCAGAGATTGCTTTTGAGTGGTTGTGCATAATGACTGGCTCAGTGCCAAAAATAGTATATCAACAAGTTGATGGAGAAGACCATTGTTCAGTTACTCTTGAAAACAAGGGTTTGCATTTTCAAGGCAGCTCAAAGTTGTGTATGCAGCATGCTTTTGTGGTGGCATGTATATCCCTGTTACAAGGGAGCTTTTTCAGGAGAGCTATTATTGAGATACTTTTTCTTCACCATGAGCACCTCAGTTGTTGAAATTATCATTTGCTGGATGTCACCGCGTCACAGCGCCATCATTTGGTGGCTCCATCACTTCCCAGATCTGTTTCCAGGCCGTTTTGACTTTTGAAAATTTAAATCTTGAAAGATCATTTCTGATTTCTTTCTAGCATCACAATATTGTGTAGCTCGAATACCACGAAAACAAAATTAACACAGTTAATAGCAGCTGCTCTAGATGTTGTTTCGTTTCATGAGATTACTTAAGCTTGAATTAAAATACGACTAAATGTAAGATATGAACAGGCATTCGAAAGCATGTGTCTGCTCCAACGAGAAAGAAAAATCGTACCAAAATTCTTAAAAAAACTTCAAGATCTGCCCCTAGATTTATGCCCTTTTATGCCCTTTTTGAAAAAATTTCTCAGCTAAATGCTGGCGGGATCTGCCTCGGTGTAATTGGAGGGTTGGCCGAGTGGTCTAAGGCGGTAGACTTAAGATCTACTGGACAGTTGTCCGCGCGAGTTCGAACCTCGCATCCTTCATTATTTTTTGCTTCTCTCTGGCCTTCTGTATGGTCAGGTGGATCTATGGAGCATCTGTGTGAGTTTTCGTGGCTTCAGTTGACTTCTTGGTATTGAAAGTGAAGATTGTGGTTTCAAAATTTTTTTCTCTCTATCTATGAATTGGCACATGAAGAGATATCTGTTTGAATGAGCACAGGGTGCACGATCATGACGGGAAGTTTCAAGTTTATTTACATTACATGACTCTAATTATGCTTGTATTATTGTATTAGTATAAAATCGTAAGTGCGAAGTATAACGACCCACCAGGAACGCTATAAAAGAAAGGATTAATCTAATCTACCCATCATGTCACAAGAAGTCACACGAAATTTCAATATAAAACACCCATATGATAGAACCCCAAATAGCAAGATCACCCGGATGAGGGAGCTTATTTGGCATCCAATGGCTTTCTAACAATGTATAACATCATAGGAGTGAATAATTTTTGCTCACCACCGGCAACTAAGTTAATAGCAGCATCTTCCAATGCACTTGTGACTTGGGATGAACCTTTTGGAGCAATACCGAATTTCTCCATTAATGAAACGGCACCGATGGTAATTTGTCTACCGAAAGTGGAAGTTCTGAAGTATGTCCAAGCATCACCGGCAGTTTGAACGTATTTCCAGTCACCAGACAATGGGTAGTACCATGGGATTTCGTCACCTACATCGGCCATATCTCTCTCGTATTCTACTTCAAAACCAACGTTTTTCAAAGCTTTTTCAGCAACTTCTCTTTTGTACATCTTTGGAATACCATCTCCAATTTCTATACCGTAAGCAATTTTACGGTGTTCTTCGTTAGTCTCATCGTACTTATCAGTCATGACCCATTCGTAAACACCGAAGACACCTCCTGGTTTCAAAACTTTGTAGATCTCGCTGTAAACACCTTCCAATACTGGAGCATGGACAGTAGCTTCGATGGCGTAAACGGCATCGAATGATTCTGGTTCAAAGTCCATTTGCATGAAATCACCTTTTACGAATGATAACTTATGATCCAAGTGGTACTTTTGAGCATAGTGATTAGCTCTCTCGATTTGGTAGTCATTGTTGTTCAAACCAACAATAGTACAATCTGTGAATCTTGTGATTTCTCTTGCTGGTCCACCAACACCACAACCAACATCCAAAACTTTCATGTCCTCAGAAAGACCCATTTTCATGGCCAAGTAGTGTTCATGTCTAGCTGTAGCTTGTCTGAAAGCTTCGTTTTTGTAGTATCTACTGAAATGGAAAGATGAACCCCATCCGTATTCGTAGAAATCAGTGACCAAGTTATAGTAATGTTTTGTCAAAGCTGAGTAATCGTCCATTCTTGAGTCCTCAGCAGTGTCATCAGTCTTACCATCCCAATGCTTGAAGTAACCTTCAATGGCAACTTCTTGGGCATCAGCCTTCTTGCTTAACCAAGCTCCCATACCGGTTTTCTTACCAACATCTTTACCGTGTAAAGATTCGGCAAATTGTTTGTCTTGTTCGTAATTCTTTGGTGCTAATTTGCCTGAACTCATAGTTGAATATTATATCCTTTTGATTACACGTTGGTATCGCTAAGCTGTTGAACTTGTGGAGACTTTTGAAATATTGAAAAGAATGCTGTTCTTCTTAACTTTAAATTCAAGTCTTCTTGAGAAAAAAATACCATTCTCAACATTTTCTAGTTTTTCCTTTACGATCGTACACATCTTTCTTAGTTTGTGATTTTCTTGTTTTTACATACGAGATGCATGGAAAGACGCGGACGCGTTAATTTTACAGATTTTCTTCAACAAGAGCTAAATGCAACACGACCAACATGTCACAACAACAGCTTCGGAAGTTGAAGAAGAACACATGGATAAACACGACTAAGGTCGCACACAGCGCAAGCGCAGCCTTTGTGTGCGAATTTTGAAGAAATCGAAAGGCAGATGGAGGCGCAAAAGCTTCTTTGTCTTTTAAACCTCAATAAGACCGGGGTACACTACAGGTAACATCTTTCAAGCCGTCGGGAGTAAAAGAAAACTGCGTGAGCATATGAAACTTAAACTGGAACTTTGCCGAGTAGCCTCTTCATGACTTCATTAATTTATACGATGGCCATGTGCACTTGGGCTGAGATCCTTGCTCAGTTTTATCAATTGCCTTCTCACCTCACTAGTGAACTTATATAAATCCAAATTTAGCCACTTCATGTCAAGGTCTATGTATTCGGGTACTGTCTTTTTGAACACTTCCCAATTGTTGCTTTTCTCGTTCTTCCGAAGAATTATGTAATGTGGTTTCTCAAACTTGTTTGTGGTTGTACTGAAAAGGTCAAATCTTATCCCCAACTGTTCTAAATCGTTCACCTTGGTGTTTGTAGTTGTCAGCAGACCATTTATCGCAAAAGCAGTCACTCCATTCAATCTATAGAGATTCTCTGTATTGATATGTGATAATGACTCTTTCTTCTTAGTCTCCAAGTTGGCCTCTGACAATAGCAGTGTCTTCTGCTTTTTTGATGCCAAAGAGACTCTTTGGTCATATTGCCTGCTTGATTCAAAAAATTCAGTAATGGATGTATCAAAAAATTCATGTTCCAGCGGTGGCGGTATTATAACATCGTCATAAGGAGTTCTCATAGATACTCTTGGTGGAGTGATAGCCTGTTCTGATGTGTTTTCGAAACGTGCATCTGCCGCTTCCGTTATTTTGTTGTGGTTGTTGTTGTTGTTGTTGTTGTTGTTGTTGTTGTTTTCATTGTTTTTATTGTTTGCATGTGATTTAAGTTTCAAATCATTCAATTGTCCTTGATACTTATTATACTGTTCCTCCAACACATAAACCTCTGCTCCTAGGGAAGTTATGTCCTGTCTGAAGTCAGCTAAAGAGGCCATGATCGTGTATTGAGTCTCAGAAACCTCAAACGTTACTTGTGTGTACAATAATCGCTTTTCTATTTTTTTCGTATGTTTTCTTTTAAAAAAATAATGGGTTTTTAAGGTAAAGCACTAATTGATTGACCCAACTTCTCTGATGGTACGTGTATGGTTTGTAACATTTGACTGGTTCTTCTGATCACACAAAAAGCCAACAAGACACGGCAAAAAGACAAGGCTCAATGATAGACTATCCAGGTGAGCTATGATTACGTTTCGGTGACTGAAATCTGAATAGAGTTGACACAAAAAGCTTTGTAAAAAAATTCCGATGCCGGGAGTCGAACCCGGGTTTGCCCGGTGAAAGCGGACCGTGCTAGCCGTTACACTACATCGGAGAAGCACGACTTTTTTCTTTCTTTCTATAAGATACTGATCTTTGGTGCCAAGAAATTGCCTTTTTAGGCTATTTGGGGCTATCTTTCTATTAACAAAGAAACCTACCTTTTGGCCAACCAGTAGGTTTTTCCTTATGAGAAAAGACCTTCCTACCTGGTTAGGCTAAGACTAGGAATAAAACAGCAGGGCACAGCATTTATTTATTAATAATGATATCTAAATAGTTATAATAGTCTCTACGATTTTTTAAAAAAAAATCTGTGATTCAAGCTAAGAGAATGATGCTTGGGTGCTCTAGACTAAATCATTCCGATGCTCCTTCGAAATGCCTCGAATAGTCATTTTCATACCTCATGTCCCTTTGAGATTCAAAAACGTGGGTTCAAACATATGAACAGCTGTTGAATAATCTGACAAAGTTTGTTTCCACCAGTTTCATTTGCCCTTTAGATTCGAGAAATCGCCGAAAAGCGCTGAAGGCGCCTCCGCGGATCACCAAGTCTAACGTTGTGTTGCCACATAAATAGCAGCCTTCACACCCTATTATGGGCTGGGCTTTCCAGGGGTCCAGTAATAATTGATGAAGCCGAAACTTTCTTTGTTGAACATCCCCGCACTGGCAATCAAAATCCAGCTATATATCGTACTCCCCGAATAAGTCCTGGATCACTGATTCTTCGTCGTCATTTAGACATAGACTACCATTGCCCACCATTCTGTAAATGTTGTATATACTCACCAACCAAGCAAAATATTTGACATCCAACAACTCTATGATTTCTACCAAACACAAACCAAGATTTATCATTGTGTACAACTTCAGCTTCTGTATCAAAATATCATCCTTTCCCGTTATTATTGCCGCTTTCTCTAGTTTCACCAATTTCCAGTATCTCCAAATAGAGGACTTGACAGTCAATATCATCCACAGCTTCGAGACTTGTAAAATAAGTGAGTTCAATCGTTTGGTCCATTTTGATGACTTCTTCAAATATCTCAACACAAACAAAGCATTTTCTAGTATGGTTATCAAATTCTCTAGCACGTCTATCAGTAAGATTTCCAGCTTGTTGTAGTTTATCAACACCCTTTCGATCAAGTTTCTATTCTTTCCTGTCAAATTTAAGTTTGCATTCAACAGCTTCCATCTCTTGGTACTTGCTATCTGCTCTCCTCTTTTGCCATTGATCAGTGTGACATAGTTAAATATGCTGGCTACCTGATCTTTGGAAATCTGGTTGTTGGCATTCAGGGATGGTGCCATATCTTTGTTGTGGAGACAATAGTTTTTTTATGTTACTTTAACTTTTTTGATTTTCAACTGAGACTTTTTCCCATTTGATTTTCATGTGAGACTGATTGTAGATGTGTGTTTTTTTTTTTATTTTATCTTTTTAAGTTGTTTACATTTTTTGTTTACAGATTCAAACAAGGAGAGTATTAAGGGAAATGGCGTCAACAGCGACATTGACGCAAGATATCAGTACTCTTGACTCCATCACGGAGTACCAGAACAAGATAGAAGAGTTGGGTATCAAATACGAAGACCCAAGACACATTGATGAAATAATAGACGCGAAGAAGGAGCTCTACTCAAAGTTAAAGTTCCAATATCTTGAACAAGAAACGAAAGAAAAGTTCTTGAGATTAATCATTGATAACAAACCAATCTACATAGAAGAGAAAGATTTGCAAAGCATGCAAGAAGAAAACAGCAGGTTGAAGTCATCTTTGAAAGATGCGAAATCGAACAACCAGTCAACTTTGAATGAGCTATTATCAATGAGTGTGTCCATGTCAGATCAAGCGTCGCAATTGGCTAATTTGGCAACGTCAAATGAAAATTTGATCTCACAGATACTGGAGATGAACTCAAAGATCTCAGAACTCACTGACGAAGCCGCTGTGACTGAAAAACAGTTCAATATGGATGCTGACGACACTATTATATCAAAAATAAATGAAATCAGCGAAAACCCTGATCTATCAGCCAACATAACGGTTGCCAATTCGATAACGGACTTGACCAATATAATGGAGAAACAACAAAAAGATATGGTGGGGTTAGATAACGCTTTGGAAATTGCAAAGAGCGAAATCACCTCGAAGCAACAGCAGGTGAAAGATAATGAAACCGCTGTATTGAAGCTTCAAGATACGAAGGAAAAGTTGACTGATAACTTAAATGAAACTGTCAAGTATAGAGAAGAGCAACTCTCTCAAGACGAGAACGTATTCGAGCTCGTGAGGTTGGAAAAGATGGGCAAAGACCTAACTACTTTAATCACGGTGTGGTCCTCCTTGACCTCTTTCGACATTAAATTTGAAGAGATCAAAAATGACATAATAAGTCTCACCATAAATGAAGTTAGATTGTCCATAAAGTATTTTGATGATTTGAGGTTGAGGTGTTTCAAAATAATCAGTGTGGAATACATGAAGGTGGATCAGAACTTCATCGATAAGTGCAATCAAAGTGACGATTGTATTGGCTACTTTGTGAGGATGAAGATGGCATGAATCTCTGTCCGTTGGGAGCTTCATAAAAATTACGAACCGGGGTTTATCTACAAATAAGTATTAAATAAATAAGTCTAATGTATATCCTTTCGTAGAAGTGAAGTATGAACCTTCTGATTCCTATTTTTTCTGTTGTTTTGCTTTGTCATAACTCATTTATCTCTCTTCTTCTGCAAAAATGCACCCATACTTCCCAAATATCCTTCATGCTTCAAGAAATACAGCTTCTTCTCCCCATTTGACCAAAAGTTGATTGCATAACTCAAGGTGTGAATTGTTTGTGGATGTCCCCTTATGTAGCTTCCGGCAAAATATATTTTCTTCAAATTGTAGCGCTGCGCTTGTAAATATGCAATTTGACCAATGTTATTTGACACTGCAAACAACAAAGATCTCGCAATATCAGCCTCGTTGAACTTCATCAACCTCTGCAACCTCTCTTTGGTTCTGTCATCTAAGAAATTAAATTTGGAATTAAGATCCTGATGCTCGCTTAATTGTATTTCCTTGAATACCTTGCCGAAAGAAGAAGCTATATGGTTGGATTTCAATCCAATCTTATTGTAGCCGTGACCGTATATGTCCCCCACCAACAAATCAACATTTTCGTTATTACCATGTATCGCCAATTCCAACATCTGGTCAAAATCATCAGCTGCCGTCAATATCGACAATAGCCCCCAAAGGGTACCTCCACCTAATGAAGAACCTCCAACTCTCACAAAATTGTTCTCTCCAGCTCCTGTCACTTTGATCATGGAAACACCGCTCCCTATGTTCACCAACAAATAAGGATATATAGATTCATCATCGGTTATCATTGTATTGTCTTCGTTGATGTACTGTAGTGGATTTGTGTTGTTTGTGGTGAAAATCTCATTTGGAATCTCTTTGATGAAAAAGTCTAATCCAACTATGAGACACTGCATCTCGTCAGACTTGACCATGCGACATTTTAACTCCTGCTCCAATCTGTCTTGAAATTTGAAAGCACCTCCTCCCGTTGCCATTATCGTTACGTCCTCAGTATAGCCATCACTTTTCGTATCATGATTGTAATGTTTTCGAAGAACGTGTTGTATTGTCTTGATGAACTTGTCCATGGCATCAGTTTCTATCTTTATAAAATTAAATCTCCCTCCCCCTTCTTCATCCGTTGTGAAATAAACTAATTTCAGTAACGAGCCTCCTATATCTATAGAAAGATGACTGATATGTTCAACTTGATTCGGTAATTTTATATTTCTGGTCTCGACTAAAGAACTTGTATCATCGTTTTCGTTCATCGTATCCTCGCTTAGAAAGTTGTCATTGGAGTCCACTATATGAGCATTAGTCACATTTAAAAGAATTGTATCTGGGCTATGCGTATTGAAGTAGATACTTTCCAGCGAAGATTGTGAAGGTGATCTCAGGAACTCATCACGAGCCAATTCGTTCAGCAGTGTCATTCGTGCTATGTTAGATTTCCTTTGAAGCGTCAATGTTCACTGATGAGATGCTCTTCTTCGATCTATGGGAAATTCTCGTTAATTCAAGATTTTCGGGTCAGCTAACAATACCCTGTTTATCAGCAGTTACTTGGATAGCACTTCCTTGAGGCAGAGTAATGAAGTTTGAGACTGTCGAGTTTTGAGTCAATGGTAGATACCCCAACGTTGTTGTGTCCTCGAAAATCTTTTTCAAACTTTTTTTGTTGGTAATTTTTTTTTTTTTAATTTTAGATATTTGTGTCATTTTTTGAAAGTGGTCATCTCAACGATTAGATAGATTGAAGATCATGTATACAATCGAATCCATAGATGCGTTATCAACAGCCAGCTTGTATAAAAGAGTCAGTGATGTATTTCAAAAAGCCTTTGACAAAGGTGAATTGATTTTTGAGAATGAAGTTGATTCTACTATTGATTACTACCAAAAATCTGATGTAACCTACCAATTTAAGATAATCAATGCATTATCTAAGCGGCCAATCAATAGAAAATCAACCAATGAGTCAGCTAACAAGAAACTGAACCCTTTCATGAAAGATGAACCAGACCTACAGGTATGTGGGATCTTTTTGGAAAAGTACAAGTTGTTGTTGAACAAATTCCCAAATTCCACAAATCATTTTTTGATGGTGACAAAGGATTTTGTCAAGCAAGACACTCCCTTGAGTTCTGGTGATCTTTACTCAATCCATTCAATATTGGATAACATCAACACTGAGAGCGAGGAAGAGTTCTTCTCTTTTTTCAACAGTGGTCACCAAAGCGGATACTCCCAGATTCACAAGCACATTCAATTTTTGAGCTTTCCAACCTATCACCAGCAATCCCAACTCAAACACTTCAAACCATTTGTGGAAACTTTTATCACCGAATATGACTATGACCCAGATTTGAAACCTTTGACAAGGCCAGATATGTCCTTCAAACACTTCATATTGCCGTTACCTAGAGATAAAAGCAAGATCACACCTGGCTTACTTTCAGATGTTTATCAGACTTTGCTCGAAAGTGTGCTTGCTTTGTTCAGATCCAAAAAGCTTTTACAGCATTCTCAAGAACTATGGGTGGACGGCGAGCTCAACCCTGATGTATCTTATAATTTTATTATGACTGAAAGATATATTTTATTGATACCAAGGCTAAATGCGAAATATGAAGACTGTTGGGCTAACAGCTTACAATTTCTAGGACTTTTCAGTGCCAAAAATCAAGAAGTCAAAGATAAAATAGTAAGCATGGGGTTTGCTAACTTTTTGTCCAAAGTTGGTGTGGAGAGTGGTCACAATAATTCCTGTGATGAGAAAGAGTTGAAGTTGTAACGAGGGTTCAACAATAGTAAAATCTTTTAGACTATATAATGATACATGAAGCGATACACTAGGTCGCACTTATAGACTGATGGAGCCATGTGTAAGCAAATAACGGCCAATGATTATTGTCGAATTGTAATTGGCTTGAGATGTCGGTTCTTCATAGTGATACAATAAAAAGCGATCATTGGATAAGAATGAAGTAAGAGCATTTGCTACATTGGTCGAGAGGGGCGGCTCGCTGTCGCCAATCCAATGGCAACACCACTGTGGAGAACAGCAAACTTTGACCCCACACTATGAAAATCCATCGTTGCCGAGGTAATTCCATGAATGCCTACTATGGCTCTCGAGTAAAAAAAATTATATAAATCTGAGATGAGCCGTCTATACAGATATGTGTGTATCATCTTGCGGCGTCATAGATGACCAGTAAACTGTACGTCTGCTTTGTAGCTAACGTTTTAAGTTCTAAGTTACTGTGGCTCTGGTATAACTTGACATTTATTTGAGCATGACGAATGAGAAATCAGACAGTTGAGTGGAGCCACGCAGGCAGAGTCAGTCGACGAAATATGAAAAACAAAAAGAAGTCAATTTGAAAGAGTTATCGCTGAGATGTCCTTCCCATCAAAATGCTATCATCACGTTTAATTAACGGTGCAATATAAATCTCGTTTAACAACAGACCCTTCAGTGACTTTCTGCATTATCCAATTTTGACTTCTTATCGTTCGTTCGCTTTTTGGCTGCTAAATATTTTAACCGCGTCAGCAAAAAAAGCTTTTTGTAGCAAGAAGTGGACGGCCAAAAAATGCAAATAAGCTTTTTGCAAAGAAAAGCCATGCAATAATTTCATGCCGTTCAGCTAACCGTCATAATTTGTAACGTTCGGCATTGTTCACTCCCCCATAACGCAATTATCTAGATCTTTGTTATCTTGGGGAAAAGCCGGAAAGGGTACGGTACACCTGATCACGATACAATAAAAAATACCAAGAATCTGTCAAAGTGAATGAGCGTTGGTCAATCAAATAAAATCTTTGATAGCATGAAACTTGTTTGCGTTCATGGTGATGGTAAAATGTTTTAAGGAGCAAGTCATTGGTTGAAATTGTCTGTCACCTTGGGCAAACTTTAAAAAATTTCCAGATGTAACCTGATTATTTTTAATTTGCTCCGAGTTCGTTCTGATCAGCAAAATCTTTCATATTTCCTGTCAGACAGATTTTTTGATAAGAAACGGCATCAATATCTTTTTTCTTTTTTTTCTTTGCTACACACCACATTTTAAATTTCAACCACTGATAACGATAGCGGGCGCTTTCCTTCGATGCACAAAAAAAGTGTGTAACACAGATTGTAGGCCGATTGCATACTTGCAAAATGCAGCACACCTGATTGCACAACGTTGTTTGATAGGAATATTTTTCGATAAATTGAAAGGTAAATCCTTTTTTGAATTCAATTTTCGTGATACTATTATTCTGATCAGCAAAACAAAGATCACTTTAAACTATGGCTTTGAATTTTTGGGAAAAAAAGGATGCCGCTGAGCTGACCGCAGATGTTGACTTTGATACTGAAAGTAACTCTGTCAATAACAAGTTTGTTGGCGCTGATGGTGTTGTTTACGAGGGTAGACATGAAAAATTTGTTGATGAATTTAACCCAGACGGGTTGAAAGTACCTACTGAAGAAGAATCAAAGACTTTGAGAAGAGTTTTGGGTCACGCCCCATACGTTACATATTTGATTTGTTTGGTTGAATTTGCTGAGAGAGGTTCATACTACGGTGTCACCGGAATCTTAACTAATTTCATCCAAAGACCATTGCCAGAGGGTGGTAATGGCTGGGGTGCTCCAGCTCGTGGTACACAAGATACAGCTGGTGCTTTGGGTTTGGGTTTACAAACTTCATCAGCCTTGACAATTTTGTTAACTTTCTTAGCATATGTTACCCCATTGTATGGTGGTTTCATTGCTGATGCTAAAATTGGTAAGATGAAAGCTATTTGGATTGGTGTTATTATTGGTGCCATTGCTCACGTTTTGTTGATTATTGCCTCAATTCCGTCTGTCATGAAAGCTGGTCATGCTCTTGCCCCAACAGTCCTTGGTATATTGACTCTTGCCTTCGGTACTGGTTTCATTAAACCAAATTTATTACCATTGTTAATGGACCAATATCAAGAGAAAACTGACGTTGTTAAAGTCTTACCTACCGGTGAAAAGGTCATCGTTGATAGACAACATACTTTAGAAAGAATGACATTAGTCTTCTACTGGGCCATCAACGTTGGTGCTTTTCTTCAGTTGGCCACCTCATACTGTGAAAAGAGAGTTGGTTTCTGGTTAGCATACTTTGTACCGGCTATAATGTACTGTCTTTTACCAATTATTTTGATGTTCTTGAACAAGAGAATGGTTAAAATGAGTCCACAAGGTTCCATTTTGTCTGAAGCTGCTAAAGTCACCAAAGTCACATTTTTCAGAGGCAACGCTATCAAGAGGTACAGAGAAGGTACTTTATGGGACTACGCTAAGCCTTCTGCTATGTTGGAAAGAGGAGAACACTTTTACAAAGAAAAGAACCAATCTCCTATTACATGGACTGATCAATTCGTTCTGGATGTTAAGCAAACTGTCAACTCTTGTAAAATTTTCCTTTACTACGTCATTTTCAACTTGGCTGATGGTGGTATCGGTGGTATTGAAACATCTCAAGCTGCAGGTATGACTACCAATGGTGTTCCAAATGATTTGTTTAACAATTTCAACCCATTGACCATCATTATCTTAATTCCAATCTTAGATTACGGTCTTTATCCACTTTTGAGAAGATATCACATCGATTTCAAACCTGTCTACCGTATCTTTGTTGGTTTTATCTTAGCTGCTATGTCTCAAGTTGCGGGTGCTATCATTCAATGGAAAATTTATGAATCATCTCCATGTGGTTACTACGCCAGTGACTGTTCAATCGGCACAGGTGTCTCTGATATCAGTGCATGGCAGGATGTTAGTTTGTACATTCTTTCTGCTGCTGGTGAATGTTTCGCCATGACCACTGGTTACGAATTGGCTTACACAAGATCTCCAGCCCAAATGAAATCCTTGGTTATGGCTTTCTTCTTATTTACCACTGCTTTGTCATCAGCATTATCAGAAATTTGTGACGCTGCTTTGGTTGATCCACATTTAATCTGGCCATTTGTCGGTGTTGCTGTTGCCACTGTTGTCGCTGCCATTGCCTTCTTGATTCATTTCTGGAAGTTACACGAGATCATGGAAGATGAACGTCTTATCAGAGAGGCTAATTTGCTGCATGAAGGTGACCTTTTGCATGCTATTAAGACTGCAAGTTCTGATCTCAGCATCAACCTTGAAAACGTAGTTCCAATCAGATCAATCGGAAAATAGATCCACTCATTTGATGTACTCTTCTTTGTAAAAATCAATTAGATTATTAAGTTTTACTTCTAGTTTTGTAGTTTTTTTTTTTTTCAAATCATAGAGTCTATTATAACTATTTAACTATCACTATTAATAGCTAAGTGCTATGCCCTGTCGTTTTATTCCTAGTCTTAGCCTAACCAGGTAGGAAACCCTTTTCTCCGAAGCCTTGGTAAGTGCAGTTCTTGCTATGGTGTCCATGAACAAGAGAGATGCCGTCACTCGCCTCGAACAAAAAGTTCAGAAGTGTCTTGAGACATACTCTTTGGGAAGTAATGCCTTGCTGCAGACCTTTTGTATTCAACGCCTCTCTGGGAGCCCTGTTCAGTCACAAAATAGCCTTCGTAATGGCTTTATTGGGAAGCTATTGTATGGTTTCATCTTGTGACGCTTCAAATTTCCTTTATGCTACCTCACGCTTTTCTCGTAACACCAATCGTTACTCTGGAGTCTTCATAATCCTTTAATTGACTAAAAGAAGAAATTTCCGGTCAAAAAATTGCGAGAACTTCTATAAATCACGTGATCAACATAGTGCGATATGGCTCACAAAAAACAAAAACACTTATATAACAGCGGGTTTAGCTCAGTTGGGAGAGCGTTAGACTGAAGTCGTTTAACCACGGTTCAATTTGAAATCTAAAGGTCCTTTGTTCGATCCAGAGAACTCGCATTATATTTTTTTTTCGACTTTTTGCTCATTTAAAAAGGTTATAAGCAATCGCCACACGGACGGACACCTAGGAGATCCTGAAAGCACGCTGATCTACCTTCAGACAGGAAGACTTGAACCGTTATTCTCTATTGCCAATTCTGTGTCTGCAATTTTTTTTTAATAATGTCTCTTTGTGTGAAATCATATTCAGAAAATAAATACTACTTATTGAGTAAACAAATAAAAACTACTTTTTCTTCCAACTCCTTTTAGCGCCTAAAAACTTTTACACTGTCAGCTGATTGTTCAATCAATCACAAGACTTTTTATATGCGTATTCCGAAAACACCGTAACTCGAGGTATTTATGTGTTAATAGCACTTTGTGCAAGTTATTACTGTATGACTAGATTGCGAGTCCTTGCCGCTGGAGTTTAGCAAAAAATCGACATCGAGAAATACTTCAGCAATTAACAAATGTTCAAACAAAAAAAAAAGACGCACAAAGCGAAGCTCTCATTTAGTTATTTGTAAAATTAAATAACAATAAGCTAAGAAGTACCTGCTGATTCGATAGGAGCATATCCTATGCGATGAATTCCATTTTGAGTGAGTCCTTCCCGCTCCTCTGTAAGTGACTGCTACATGCTGATATTCATCGAACCTGTAAATCAATCAATATGACTACTATACAGTGATGCGAAACAATCTCCTGAAGTATCTCACTGTCAAAAGCTCTTCGAATAAGTAAATTTTATTTATCAAGAAGGAACTTTTTCATTCAACAAGTTTCTCGAAGCATCCACGAAAGACGTTGCGTGCTCAAGTGTAAAATCTTTTGACCTCAAAAGAACCGCACCCTTATCGTTAAATAATCCACCATTCAACTTATTCAAATCCTTCGACAAAATAACTGGCACAATTTGATTGGCATAAGTCTCTGGGGTCTTTGTGAACCATCCTAAAAGGCTCTCAAGAAAATAAGATTTCCACGAGCCTTCACCCGTCAAATTCGACCTGATGTTAGTCTTCACAAGACCTGGGTTCAAGCCATAAATGTTAACATTCTTTGCAGTGTCTGCAAAATAATGTACCAACGCTTCGTTACCTGCAACAGTGTTCATATGTGCCTTTATAACTCCGTACTCTCTCTCTTGGTTCAAATCAGTAATATCGCCGAGTTGATCATTACCTGGATATGCCATCGAAAAAATTCTTGGCCTGCCATAGAATTTCTCAACACTCGTAGAAATTCTTGGAAGTATTACATCAAGAATCGCCAACCTGTTCAAGTAACTAACAGCTTGATCTTTTTCAAGCCCTTCTAAAGTTTGTTGTCTCTTTGGGGCTGCAAAAATTCCTGTGGTGAAGATGATAACGTCGAATGACAGGATGTCCAATGATGACGCTACCGTACGACTATCAGTGATTGAGCTCAAATCTGCGCTGACAAAATCGATACCCTTTTCCTTCTCTCTGAAGCTTCTTCCAACAACTGTGACTTTGCTTCCGAGGTCATAAAGCTTATTAGCAACGGATCTTCCTAAACCCCCTGTACCTCCGAAGATCAAAACGTTAAGTTTTGGGGCGTCCGCTTCAAGTTCTCTATTTAAGTCAAAAGTGATACTATTGTCGACTTTCATATTTGATCTTTGTGAACATTGGTGAGAGTGAACAATTTGATTGTAGAGATGTTTGCTTCTTTATATCTTATGTGAATGATTAGCAATCCTTTTTTTTCTGTAATTTTGTCAGCATCCTGCATGCAATAGGGCCGCACAAAATTATGACCATCGGAGTGCTCCCTGTTTTGTAGAACATTTCTCCTAACTGTGTGTTGATTTTACTTTGCAACATAACAAAGTCATTGGTTTGCTCCACCCTGAGATTTGAGCCAGAGAAGCGTATCTGCTATTTGCTCTCACGTTTTGAGTTTCCAGGACCTAGACACGATCAACCGGTACTAACTTTCCTATAAAGTGAACAACAGTTGGATTTTATTGTTGGCCAGTATTACCATGCGGCGAAGGTAAAGACTTCCTTTTGCCTCTGATTGTTGTCTATTCTGCAGTGTGGAGCGAAGTCGGTTATGTAGACTTCACAAAAGAGCCGATGTTGTTAACTTTAACACTGTTATACATTATGAAAATAATACGCATAAATCGAAAGCAGAAGAAGCTCGCATGAATAATTGCAGTGAATATTTTACACTCGGAGGATTTGTAATGATTAATAGTTACCAAATGAGCAAACATAAATATTGGTGGTTAATAAATAAGATAGTAAGGATAAATAAAATAAATAATAGATCGGTAGCAATTGAACTCAATTACTCAAACCGAATCAAGCTTTCTTCTCTTGCAGAGTGAGAGTCTCATCCCTTGTTGTTGGAAACTTCAACACTTGTAAATCTTTCAAATGTTTCTCCCACATCAAATCGGCCGGATCCTGATCAGGTTCCACCCAGGCAAATCCATCACCACCGCTGAGCCAATATTGCCTCAACATGATCTCCTGCTCTGGCTCGTTGTAGACTATTTTTCTTTTTGACAAGTCATCGATCACGTTTTTCGAGACAAATCCAGATTGATCGGCATCGTTCAATTTCAAATCCAGTTCTACTACTCGACTTAAAAACTGCATCTCATCCGAATGCTGATACCAGTATTTTTGGAATGTTCCATTATCAAACTTCAAATATTCCTCGTTCTTTCTATTGCTGAATGCCATCGATGCTAAGAAAGACATATTACCAATATATGTCAATATCAGTAAATAAACTGGAGTCATAGATACAGCAAGGTCTTGGAAGAACATACGCATAAACACCTCAATACCACCGATGAACCCAAAACAAGATATGAAATATTTCATCAAATTCTTGACACGTTTATCCAGTCTGTGATCTAAATATCTTGCGCTCGCCACTGTGCTATCTATCAACTTGATCGCTTCATCAATCTTACCATCCCAAACCAATTTTCTGAAGGGAATCATAACCAAGTTCTTTTCAATCACCAGTGTTCTGTTTTGAGAATAGTAAGCATCAATTGAGATAATGAGATCTTGAAAATGTGGAGCTGTTATCCAATACTGCTTTAAAAAACTCTGATCTACCTGAATGCCATGTAAGGTTTTCGTTGTAATCTTGGAAATTTCAGAGAGTCTGCCTCTAGAATCGAGCTTGTCCGAATTTCTCACTTCATCTTGTAACGCTTTACATCTCTGTAAAAGACTGATGGCTGTTTCTTTATCTACCAACTCCAGTTGCTTTTGCAATGACACAAACTTCTTATGGAATGAATTGAGTGTCAGTGTAGAGGTGTGGATTCGCCTCTTCTGACATCTCAAACCAATTTGTAAAATTGATCGCATTGCTCTCGGTGATGATGCTTGAATATCGGTTGTCTGTTTGAATGTTCAGTTATTTTGTTTCGAAAGTTTAGTGGAGGTGATCACAAACATGAAAAAAAAATCAAAAAAGGCCATCTCTTTGAAAAAGGCACACACAGGCTAATCGAGAACAAGAACAACAACAGAGACAATTGTTAGTTTGGAATGGTCTCAGAAGTGACAATAGATCCCATAGGGAATGGACAGTTTAAAAGACATGTCTCCACAATGTACTATGGAAGACCGAGTCCATTCTTGAGCAACATCTTGACGCTGGTAAATCCAGCACCTGACAATTTAATCGCAAGTAACATCATGTCTGTGCTGGAATTTGGCTTTGGAATTGTTTTGTTCAGAATGGGTCAAAGATCCAGAATAACGGCTAGCTGGGCTTCACGTTTCAAGAGAATTGGTGCATACCTGTTATCTGGACATTTGCTATTCTGTGGTGCCGCCCAATTTCTGTCAAATCAGTTGAACGGAGATGACACAATACTCGCAGCAGATGCAAAGAGACAAAGGATAAAACTGATAGCTGAGCACAAACCGGTTAATTGGTGGTTTGGTCCGAAGTATTATGAGTATATGTCATCCAAGGAGATACTGTACCTTCTCGATAGAAGCAATGAACAAAGAAAGACAACACTCACATCCGAGGGAGCGAAGATATTGATGAAAGGAGCCACACTAGCCCTGGAAAATGAGAAATACTACCAGACTCAAATAGTGCCAGAGTTAAAGGGTAAGAAGTTTGATATTGTTATAGAAAAGCCTCCATTGTTATTAAACAATGTGGAGCTTGACGACGATGAAGATTTGAATTTTGTATGGTTTGATAATTTGGATCCCTGGAAGGAATTGTGGCAGGAGGTCAACTTGTCTATCAACTTTGTGCCAAAATGGAACTTTGTCGAAGGAGATCCATCGGATTTGTTGGGGGTTGGCAGTGGCGGTGAGGTGGATCAAAAGGGTAACGACAGCCAATTAGGAGAGAGAATATCACAATTAGGGACTCAAGAAGAATAGCATTTGTAAATACCTGAGATTTGTATGTTGTTGAATATGTATAGCTGTAAGTCTCTGCTTATCCCAAAACCTCACAGTAGCTAGCTCCCTTGACAAAAAAAACAAGTATTGAAAAAAAAAGATGGGCAAGTCAGTTATCAAGAAGCCCAAACTATCGAACACAACATCCAAGATGATACTCTCAAGACTCGTCACATTTTGTAGTTTTGTATTCACTTCAACTGTGCTATGCATCTATGATGATGAGTTGAACAAGATCGACTGGGTCCACAAGCAGATAGGGAACTTCATCACGCCTCCCATAATTTCGAAGCATTCCATCATTGGTTGTACCGATGCCAACTTGTTTGTTGGTGTGGCCGCACTGACTGGATCAATAATATTCAGGAAGAATGTGTATGACAATCCTATGATGGTGGAGTTTGGAGACAAATTTGTTGTCGGTTCATCACAGGGGAATACTCATTATTTGGATTTTTACACAAGTGATGGTACGATAGTGGACTCTGTGATACTTCTTGAACCAATTGAGAAATTGTTCAATTTGAAAGACGAGCAATTGTTGTTAGTTTTCCAAAGCGGTAAAGTTGCTGTGTTGAATAAACGCACCGGTTTGACCAACTTTGATGAAAGTATCAAGTTAACCCGCAACAAGATCATAGCGTCGATACACGAGCAACAGATATTAATTGCCAACGGTGCTGAAATATACGTCATCGGTTTAGAGGGAAGTGACATTAAAGAGATCAAATTATCAGCACCTGTTAATTATATCACAGGCAACAAGATCAGATCGAAGGACCAAGTTTACCAAGTTCAAAATGGCAAACTGGTAAAGTTGGTGAAAGCGGATCAGGTCAATGAGCACGGATACTTGCAATTCACCGGCACCGACTTGAAATTTTTCACGTATGAGGGTGAATTGGTTTATGAGGAGAAGGAGGTTTTGAAGTATGTGTTGAAAGAAGACATATTGTATGTTATTACTCATGATTTGATCAAGTCATTTGATTTAGAACTTGGCATTGAATTGGAAAGTATTGCCAATGATCTAAACATCGCCGGATTCAAAAGAGTCACAGTGAGTGACAGTATTGGTGTGATCACGGAATACGACGAAGTTATCGACAACAGTGCTTATAAGGAAGATGTCACCGGGGTGAGAAGATTTACAATCGGTGATGATTTGAGCGTCTTGGTGGAGTATGATGATGGATCAATCGCATATCATCAAAATGGCAAGTTGCAATGGTCCCGTGATGAAGCTTTATCGAAGATCAAGAAGTTTGTCATTGTGAATGACAAGCCAAATACATTGATTACTCAAGAAGAGGTGAGTATCGAAAAAGATAGCAATGTTGTCAAGGCATTTAGCTTCCGATTAGTGAAGACTTTACAAAAATTAATTCACATTCTTGATAGGAACAACGACAGCATTCAGGATGATCTAGAATCCAAGTTGAAATACTTTGGATTTGACAAAAAATTGATAGTGTTGACGGAGTCGAACAAGTTGTTTTGCTTTAACATTGAACAAAAATCATTACTCTGGTCGATTCCAGTGGCCAATGACATTTCCGATTTGTTACCAGGTCAAGAAGGCGGTGAATTCTTCTTACTCAACAAAGCCGATGGCTTGACTTTAAAACTCAATCTCAATGCAGAAATCATTGAACAGTACCACCTAGAGCCAATATCCAAGATTCACCACATAGATAATGACATCTTACTTGAAACAAAGTCATCCAATATCGTGTCGTTGCATAATACCACTACTGCAGGCAAAAGGTACCTAATTCAAGATGACTCGAAATCTGTATATGGGATGGAGATTGATACCAACACCGGAATTAAGACATGGTCATTCCCAATCCCCGCTGATGAGACATTGCTCAGCATCGATCAAAGACCAGATCCGAACAATGAGGCCGTGGCATCAGTCGGAATAGTTTTGGGTGACCGTAGAGTATTGTACAAATATCTCGTACCAAACTTGGCCGTGGTCAGTACGTACACCGAGGGAGCCGAGGGACAAGAGGTTTTGTTGAAGTTGGTCAATGTTGTTAGTGGAGATGTTTTGCTTGAGATCAAGCATGAGTTGGAATTCATCGATGTTTCCAGTTTCCAATTGGTGTACGATGAGAACTTCATCGTTTATAAATATTCCAGCTTGGTCCCCACTTTTGAACAAAAAGTAGTTGTTGTTGATTTGTTTGAGTCATTGGTTCCAAATAAGCGATCTTTCATTCCTTCGACTGACTCCCATCAATCGCAGTTCGATTCAGCAATCCCACCTCCAGCTTACCTTTCCAAGTCTTTTAATTTTCCGAACAAAATTGAAAAATTGATAACAACACAGACTCGATTCAACATTGCCTCGAAAAACATCATCTTACTCTTAGATAATGGCCAGCTTGTTCTGATTCCAAAATTGGTCCTCAACTCACGCAGACCTTTGGGGGAATTGAGCAACGTGGAGAAATTAGAACCGTTTATGATGCCATACCTGTCATCTATCCAATATTCGGATAAGAACGTGATCAGTAACATCCATCAATTGAACCCGGGACAAGAAAGTGAGATCTTGTCCATAGCGACAAACCTCGAATCGACGACATTGGTATGTTCAATAGGTTTAGATTTGTACTGTACCAGATTATCACCATCTGGGGAATTTGACAAGTTGAGCCATGGTTTTGAAAAATACAAGTTGTTAGCAACGTTGGTGTTGTTGTTTGTCGGGGTTGTGGTGCTGAGACCCATGGTGAGGAGTAAGAGGTTGAAATCTCAATGGGTCGTGAAATAGATTATAGAAGTGATCGATCGATACATTGGTTTATAAAATTATATTGGATGAGAAGATGCATGCATGCAAGCAAAAGTAGAAATTTTGGGGAGAGGAAAATAAAAGAAAGTGAATGAATAAATAGATGGACGATTCTATGATCCTGTCATGGTGTTTATATGTAATGACAATGTCACTGATAATGATAATGATGATGACGACGATGATACATCTTATGAAGCATGGTCATTCTATATCATTTTATAGGTCAAAAATAGCAGTAATCCTAGTGAGAAGATCAAACACTAAGTTCCACACTGTCTATGATCAAATCCGGCATCAAGGTATGATTTATGATATAATCCCTTTTCACCAAATCCACATCTTCCCACATTTTTTCCAGTTCTTCCAAGTTCCCCACTATCCCCATTTGATAATATCGATGTACCAATCTCTTTTTCAGTAAATGAGTCTTGACACGGATGAACCATCTTTCTTCCACCGTTGATGCAATGTCATTCCAGATCGGGTCTTTGAGCTGTACATATGAACCTTCGAGGATTATCACCCGCAGTGAGGTGGTAATTTGGATTTGGTTTTCAAGGATGAGATCCTTGTGGGAGTCATAAATTGGGGCATACACGGTAGGCGTGTTTAATTCGTGGATTTCTTGGTGTAGAAATTGTAATAGTTGTAATAAATATTGTGAGTTGTATAATTTGGGCACATCACGTAGCATGATCAATTGTTTGTTATTCTCTGATAATTTTTCCAAATCAGGGCGCTTTATACGGAAACCTTCTTGTGGTATCACTATTGCAAGATTTTTGTTATATTCGATGAAACCTCTTCTGTGTGCAATCTTATTGACTTTGGACAGTATCTTTTGCAGTACTGAAGTCTTACCAGATCCTGGGGCACCTGATATCGATATTATGAGACGTTGGTTATAGGGGATTTCATTTAGTAATTTGTATATTCTTGAGGTGAGTTGGGTGTAAACTTGGTCCATCTTTGTGTGTAATTCCTATATCTATATGGGGGAATTAACTGGGATAAATAAGTGTAATAAATATAAAATTGCTATGGTATATGGTGATGCGGTGTGTGAATAAGCTGATGTTTCTTTGTGTCTGTGTGTCTGTGTGGTAAAAAGGGTGCCAAAAAAAAAAAAAAGG